>CM051366.1:14786465-15319465 GCA_028015245.1 Cardamine occulta
AAATTGTAAATCTCAAGTATTAGAAGAAAATAGTAATACCATACTCATGCGAAATCTTACTTATTTAGTTATGCATTTATAGTATGTGAAACAAGATATTTTAATAAGAGTTAAGACTATAGGTTTTTTTTGTTTTTGTTTGATAAAATGTGAATTTCTATTACCGAATGGAATAAAGTATACTTACAAAAGCTTTAGGGGGCAAGCAGCTTCGATGGCCAACAAAAATAAAAAAACCAAGATGAAACTATGAGACCACTTTGAAATAAACATAATTAGGAATTAGCAAACCATTGGGATTATAAACGACCACAACCTTTGCGGAGGCGTCGAGCCAGAATAGTGTCCCTAACACTTCGATCAATCTGAGTAGAGATGAGAGCCGAAGATTGAGAGATGAAGTTGTGTAAACGGTTGTTCCTTTCGCGCCAGAGAGAAAATCACTAAAAAACTCTGAGAAAATCAAATTTAAAAGCGATAGAAACAAACAAAAAACGATGAAAAATTACTTACACATACAAAACAAGACAATAGAAAACAGAGAGAAAATCTCAGAGAATAAACCATGTGAAAGTCACTAAATATGCTTAAGAACTTTAGGTTCTCTGTTAGTTCTTTCTTTAATGCTAATTTATGATTTATGATGCATTCTTCTAATCACGTCATTAATTTCTTAGCTCTGAATGATTTTATTTTCCAAAAAAAAAATATTGGTTTGAATCTTTGAAGCGTTTCGTGATAATGGATCATGCGTTTCTTTTTTTGTTACCATTCAGTTGGATTTTTCTGTTTTTTATTTTAAAATAAAAAAATAAAATAAAATAAAAATAAAGCTTGTGCAGGAAAAAAAAACTAGATCCGCACTTTAAGTTAAAAGCAATGAAGGAGGTGTTTATGTACTGTAGATAGTGGACACTTATATTTTAATCAAAAAATACAAAAAATTCTCACACTTTCTCCTATATAATACAATTCAGCAATTCAGCAACATATCATTCTCTCATATATAGTTATCAAAAACACTCTTCTATCAAGTTATCTTTTATCCATCCGCTTGCACAAGTAAGTTTTTTATCATACTTTTATCTCACAATCCGTTTGATTGCATAGAAATTATCATACTTTTATATTAAAATCAAATAAAAATAAAAAGGTTTATATCTTTAATTATTATACTTTTACATATATATATATATCTTTTATTAATTAATTGCATATATCTTATGTAGATGCTGTAAACTAGTTATATAATTTTGTAAACACTATGTTGTTACACTTGAGTACAAATTAATAGATTTAGTTTTTAGGTTTCAATAATTCTGTTATCACTAATTTTAGTTTATTAAATTATTGTATCTTTAAATGTTAAAGTCAAAAATGTTGGAATTAATTTGTATGAGTTCGTTTGGGAAATATCCCAACAGTTCATAGAGGAAAAAAAAATTAAGTTACCAGCTTCCAGAAGTTTTAACCAAAAGATAAAATTTAGTAAATATTATTTTACGATTTGCATTTTATTCTTTATAAATCTTTTTTTAAATGTAATAATTAAAATTTATGGTATGAAAACATGTGATTATAACATCTTAATATGTTAACTATTATTTGTATTATGTTGCTACATGCAGATATGTCGTCTAGAGGTCGTTCAAACACAAATTTTTCCAGGTAGAGAGACACAAATGCTTCCAATAAAACAGCAACGAAAGTAAGTAAAATATTTTGTTTATGTGTTAATAGAAAATTTCATAGTAGGTATTTTTTTAATAGTTTATGGAAGAAAACTAAAACTAATTTTAAAAAATTTTAAAATTTGTAGCCCAGACAGAGGTATAGATGGCCACCTGAACAAGAACAAACTTTGATTGAATTATTTGATCATGCAATTTCCATGACTAATTACACTCTTAAGGATTCTACGCCAATTGGTCGAGAATACATGGTTGAGAAATTTAACCTAGCATTCAACATGAATATAAATTATGGATTTTTCAAAAACAAACTTGATGAGTTCAAAAAAGCGTATAAGAGGTGGAAAGAGCTAATGAAATGCACCGGTATCTCCGTTGATCCTGAGACATCCATGATTTATGCATCTGAGGAGTGGTGGAATGCTTGAGAGTTGGTAATATATAATAATTTTCTGTTTATTTTTAGTAATATTAACACATATACAAATTATAATATTAAACGTTTTATAGGGATGCAAAATAACAACTAAGTTCAAACGACAACCGCCAGAGTATTGGGATGTAATGCAGCGATGTTTCATATTACATGATGTTTCGTCGCAACCACAAAATTCCTCGCGACAAAGAAAAGAAGAAATAATGAACGAATGACTGGATGATGATGCAATACATGGTTACTCTGACAACGATGGTGGTGACATGCATCTAACTCAAGTGCCTGAGACCGAAGAAGATGAAGAAGTATATCGTGTTAGTGTTAATGATGGTACACATCCTTCGAATGAGTTTGTTCGTGATACATTTCGAGTCCCTGATAGAAGAGCTGAGCAACGAAACAGAGTAAACTCTCAGTCTACTGTCAGGCGTGGGAATAGTTCACATAGATTTGGTGGAAGCTCAGGAACAAATGTTGGAAGTGGCTCAAGAGGAAATCGTAGAAGACAATCTTTTGAGGCAACTATACAAGATACTATCACTGGCTATAGAGAGTTCCAACGACAAAGTTTGCAACAACTTCGGCCGGGTAGTTTTGACCAAGAAGATTATGATGAATTCAAAAAGGCATAAGCAATATTCCTTTCCCTGCAACTTCCAAAGAAAACTAAATTCTATTGGGCATGCATAGATACACTTAAAGAGCTAAGATTTTGGCGGAGGTATTTCATTGATATAGCTGGAGGAATCGACGAAGATAAGATATAATTGTTAGAAGCTATGACTAGTGTTTTACGGAACGACCAATATTTGCCAAAAAGGTTGGGTTCAGGCCACTCTTATGGGAGTCTACATTCAACAAGTCCTGGTTATCAACAGTGGGGCACACTACCAAATCCTCCACAATAGAGAATACCACCAAACCCTCTACAATGGGGAACACCACCAAACCCTCCACAATGGGGAACATCAACAAATCCTCCACAATGGGGAACATCACCAAACGCTCCGCAATGGAGTTCACCACCAAATGCTCCACAATGGGGTTCATCGCCAAATGCTTCACAATGGGGTCTTCCACCAAACTTTCAACCTGGTAGTTCACCATAAAACTTTCATCCATGGGGTTATACAAGAAATTTTCAACAAGGCGGCTCATCAGGAACGACTCCAACAAATGTTCAATACGGATTTTCAGTGGGAGGTCAAGAAGAAAGTATGAGGAATACTCCACAAGAAGTTTCATATGGTGCAGCTATGGGGACTTCACCAAACGTTCAACATGAATCATCATCAGGTCTTGGTTTCACAAATTATTTTGACACTGCACAAATATCACGAAAACCTAGACCAGGAGGTTTATTCAATATTTGGGGAACCACGCAAGGACCAATTGCAAGCACTAATGAAGATCACCAAAGTGATTCAGGAGACGAAGATTAGTATCTCATGGTTAATTCTGCTTTATGTTTTTAAATATTTTCTATTTTTAATAGTCTATTTATGCATTTTGTAGAATTATTTATTGTAAACTTTTTTTATTATTAATCCATTTATGTATTATCTATAACTGTCCATTATAAATTTATTTATGGATAATGATATTTTTATCTCATGTTTATAAAATTTCAGGTTTTTTGTATATGTCAATTACGATCACAAGGCATCCACAATTTAAGTTACGAAGAGAGAATTGAATTGTGGAATTTGGAAAATGAACAATTTGAGGAGTTAATAATTCAACCAGCTTTGAGTTATTATGATCGGTATTTTCAAAGAGCACCAGCCCGAACCGATGGAGGTTTGGGATGGAGTAATATTTGGCATCAGTTACAACAGGATGAAGCTGCTTGTCTTCAGTTGCTACGAATGTCATTTGCAGCTTTCACAACATTGTGTGATACTTTACAGACAAATTACGGTCTACAACCAACGCTAAATATAAGCATTGAAGAAAGTGTGGCTATGTTTCTTCGAATATGTGGGCACAATGAAGTTCAAAGAGATGTTGGTTTGAGATTTGGACAAAATCAGGAGACAGTGAAGAGAAAATTTGGTGAAGTTCTTACGGCGACTGAATTACTTGCATGTGATTATATTAGAACTCCAACAACTCAAGAATTACATCGAATTCCTGAAAGACTTCAAGTAGATCGAAGATATTGGCCATATTTTAGTGGATTCATTGGAGCTATGGATGGGACTCATGTCTGCGTAAAAGTGAAACCTGAGTTACAAGGAATGTATTGGAATCGATACGATAATGCATCTTTGAACATCATGGCAATATGTGATTTGAATATGCTATTCAATATATTTGGAATGGAGCACCCGAATCATGTCATGATACAGCTGTTCTCGCAATGGCACAACGAAGTGATTATGAGTTTCCTTTGCCTCAATCAGAGAAGTATTACGTTGTTGATTCTGGCTATCCAAACAAACAAAGATTTTTGGCTCCTTACAGATCATCAAGAAATGGAGTTGTGAGGTATCATATGTCGTCGTTCCACTCTGGTCCACCTCCGAGGAATAAAAAGGAGATGTTTAATCGATGTCATTCGTCACTACATTCTATTATCAAGAGAAATGGAGGATTCTTAGTGATTTTCTGCGATATAGTATTCAAGTGCAAAAGAGAGTGGTGATGACTACAATGGGATTACACAATTTTATCAAAATTTCAAATTTCTCAGATGCAGATTTTGCAGAAGTAATGATGGATACAGATATAAACAACACAGATTGGGAGCCTGATTTAGATGATATGGAAGCATTAGAGATAGCAGATGGAGAACATATGGCGCAAATACGAGACAATATTGCATATATGTTATGGAAAAATCAACGAACGCGCTAATCTTATTTTGTATTGTATTACTTTACTTGATTTTTTTTTATTTATTGTTTTACTTGATTCTAGCAACATATATATTTTTATTAAATTTATAATAAATTTTTAAATTTTAATAAATTTTGTTATATAAAAACGCTTTCAGCATTAATTAAACATCGAATTAAGAATTATAATTTTTAATTACAATAATATCATTAATCTAATTTTATTTATAAATTATTTATATAAAATATATATTCTGCACCGCTTGTTATATTTTTCACCATTCAAACATTTGTACCGCACCGCATGTTATTTTTTTCACCATTCATATATTTTTCCGTACCGCTTGTTACGCAGTAAACGCACTTGTTCTGCATGATGCGTTCCTTTTAACCGCACCGCAGTAAAACTGCACCGCACCTCTATCCCGCACCGCTCAAATCGCTGTCACCATTCGAAGCCATTGTTTGCATTTGCATTCTCATAGAGTTTACTTAAAAAATATAGGTAATAACCAAAAAGTATTGTTTAGCTTTCGGTAAAATCACATATTTTTGGTGATCGAACCTATCTTTGAGTGCTTGCCAAAGATCTGCATGATCTTCTTTTGTCATATATTCATCTTTTAAACCATCATGGATATGGTGGAATAAAAATATCATGGCGTTAGCCTTTTTTTCTTCAGGAGTTGGCTTTGATTTATCGATGGTATCAAGGAGCCATCTTTCTTTTAAATGCATCATTGCTGCAACTGCCCATCTCATATAATTATTTCCAGATATATCAAGGGCAGCGATCTCGAATTTTACTAAATTTGACATGATAACTGTATAACAATTTATTAAGCAAAATTTTAATTAAAATTCAACTTAAAAATCAAATTTGAATTGCATGATAAAATTTTAAAATTTGTAAGTATAATAAAAACACAAATTAAAATAACATGATAATCAATGAAAATTAAAAGGACAATAATTTAAAGCGTATGATTTGTTTTCCGGACAAAATTTATTATATATTTCTTCCAAAACTTTTTATGTATGTCTTCTGGACATTTAATTATAGATAAAGCTTTCATCTGAGGTAACATAGGCTACCATATGATCATAAGTCGTTTGAGGTGACAGACCCTACCATATGATCATGATCGTAAAAAGGCATAGCCTCCAATAACGATCGGTTCGGGGAAGGCAACGCCTATTATCCCAAAATAACTTATTAACGGAAAAGGCATAACCTATCTTTATGTTACCATAAAATAAATTAAACACAAATTAAATATGAATTAAATCGTACCTTTTTAGTATTAGAGCAGATCATGCTGATAACGTGTTGTAAAATATATCATTATATACAGTTAAACCTCTATAAATTAATGCTCAATTTATTAATATCTCCTTAAATTAATGGCACAATGAAACCAACTCCAAATGCTAAATCACTAGTACAATACACACCCTTAGCTAAAACAAGATATTTTTAGAGTTAAGACTTAAGACTAAAGGTTTATTAACATTTGATTTTTATAATATATATATATATATATATATTTTAATGAAAATGAGAAGCTTCCACGTGCATGCAGGAGTTTGCATAAATTAATTCTGCTATCCTGTTGTGTTCATTCGACCGGTCAAAAAGATTCTTAACAACCACAACAACAATAATTTGCTTAAGTTCGTTTATCCGTATTTAATCGAATTCTCTTAGTGAAACTTATATATATAAATCATGAAGTCGCTTTAAATGTCCTAATTCACAGAATTCTTCTGGTATTAATTCATTATTGAACATATAAAAATCTATTCTCATACAGAACAAGATAATATATAGTAATTTAAAATTAAACTAAAATTTCAATTTTAGCTAATTTTCAATCCGAGCAGACGTGCATATTTAAGCTCAAGAGCGTGCGAACGTCATCAATAGATAGAAGGATGGGTATGTTATACTATATTTAAACCACACGTACGAAACGAGAATAAATTAAGAAATAAGTAGTATTATTTTACTTCTCTTTTTGATAAATATTATTTTACCTCTTACATGGGAATTTATAAGCTAATTAAGCCTTTACCAAACATTCCCTCTGTCATGGGAAAATATCAACAAGAACTTTGACCATACATGTCATGGATAGTCTATGACACATAATTATTTACATAGTCAAAAAATACTCAAATACATATTACTGTTTCCGTAATATAGTTTATCTATATGGACAAACTATCTTCAAATGTATAAAAGATCATTCAATATATACCATCCCTGTGTCATTACTTTTAAAATATTTACTATTTACATTTTAAAAGATAGATTTAAGTAAATTTCGCATATAACATGCATTTTAATATATGATTCTATACAATATATAGTTCCAAAATGTTGTAAAGGAGAAAAAGAGATATATAGCTAGGAAAAGGAGAGACTAAGGCAGTTGAACAAAAAGTTAGGTGAATATAGTTGGCCTCAATATTATGCTCTTTTACTCATTCTTCTTCTTTCTTCCCTACAAATATCCTTAATTATAATCTTTCTTCCCCTCTTCTCCTCCTTCTTCTTATACATAAATACACATACATACAGAGAGAGAGAGAGAGAGACATAAAGAAAACTCCATAAACAATGGAAGGGGTTGACGACACAAACCCGATGTTAACCCTAGAAGAAGGCGAAAACAACAATCCTTTTTCTTCCTTTGATGATAAAACCTTAATGATGATGGCTCCTTCGTTAATGTTTTCCGGCGATGTTGGTCCATCTTCTTCTTCTTGCTCTCCGGCAAGTTTTCATCTATCTGCTCAACCGGGGAACTTTCAGGGAGGAGGAGGAGAGATGGGAGGGTTAGTGAGTAATAATAGTGATCGTAATACGAATTGCAATAAAGGAAAAGGGAAGAGATCGCAGGCAATGCAAAGGATAGCGTTTCATACGAGGAGTGATGATGATGTTCTTGATGATGGTTATCGTTGGCGTAAGTATGGTCAGAAATCTGTCAAGAACAATGCTCATCCAAGGTTCTTCTTTTACTCTATATATCACTTTCTATACGTTTATTAGTGTTTTAAAATATACATATGATCATCGTTAAGGTAGATATCGAAATTGACCTAATTACACACATATTATTGGTCACGTGTATATTTTAGTTGGAAACATTTAATTAGTTTAACAACCTAAACGATCGAAGTCATCAATTTGAGTTAGTCCGGTCGCATTACGTTATTTTGTGTCTTGGAATTTTTGGGTGTTCATTTCATTTGGTTTATCTAAACCGATTCCATAATTATATAATCAAAATAAAATTGGTATTTATAACCAATTTTTTTTAAAAAAAAGGTAAAGTATATCATATATAATCGATCATACCCCATATTTGGATCATATATAATCGATCATACCCCCATATTTGGATCAATATGTCGTACTTTTAACAAAAAAGCAAATAACACTATTGGTCTTGGCCTAAACACAAACACAAAATAAAATAAAAAAGTTGGAATATTCCAACAACAACGATTCTCGTTTCCTAGCAACAACGATATATATAAAAAAACTTCTAACTTCTAAGCGGCCACAACGTCATATTTTGTCGATGAAATCTTGTTCAACATATTTCGATGACAGATCATTAATCCAAATATCTAAAACGTTAAAACTTTTAGTGGAACAACCGAACAAGTTGAAAATCATATCAATTAATGAAACCGTGATAATAACACATTACACATACATAGTTTTTTATCAAGAAGAAAAAAAAACATACATGGTTTGGTTGTGCCGTTCGTCTAGTCTAAGTACATGTATAGTTTGGATGATGTTTTTGGAGATCCAAACTAACCCAAAGTTTAAGTTAAAAATTAGTTAAAATTTTCTACATGCATGTACTTAATCCGATATACAAGATCTATTATCTCGAATTATCGCCGATCAAACCTCATGATTACTCTTAATTTAAATTTCGTTCCATAAGATTTAACTAGACGCAAACAAAACTTAACATCGATCACATTAACCTGGCACGGTAGCTTAATTCTTAAATACAATATATCATCTATGGATTGATTTATTATTCATTACTTTGTTTTTGCACAATAATAATTGCAGGAGCTATTACAGATGTACATACCACACATGCAACGTGAAGAAACAAGTGCAGCGATTGGCTAAAGATCCAAACGTCGTTGTGACAACATATGAAGGTGTTCACAATCACCCTTGTGAAAAGCTCATGGAGACTCTTAGTCCTCTCCTTAGGCAACTTCAGTTCCTCTCCAGAGTTTCTGATCTGTAATCGAATGTTAATTAGTGGTGTAATTAATTAACTCTGCTTTAATTGCTTCATTGACCTCCCATCTCCCATGCAAGAGATAAATGTATAGAACAAAACCGAGATCACAAATGCATGCTTTAAGTTTTATTGAGATGATCATGTGTTTGCCTTTTTGATTTGTCTAATTGTCTCCAATTGTTTGTTTAGTTTTAGGTGAACGATCATATTTATAGGCATTGACTGGACCAATTTTGAACTTAGAAAATGTTAATCCCTAAAAGAAAATATATAGGAGAAGTATACTAATGAAAATTAAACACAACGGAAATTATAGGAAATTCACCTAGCTATTACCAAGGTGGTGGTGCTTCGTTAGCTAGAGGGAGAAACAAGTCACGAATCATTTCATTCTTTATCGTTTCCAAAGTCGGTGTTGCTTCCTTAGCTTCTTTATCAAAGAGAGATTTCCACAGCTCCAAAATGTTAGATTCTATTACATCTCTCGCAAACCCATTCGCGTCTGAAACAGCCTTCACACACCCCAACTTCTCCTCTACCTTCTTCACCCGTTCTTCATTTCTAGACGTAATATTTCAGCCACATTCTCCTCCTGCTATGAGAAAGTAGACAAGGCAATTCAGGCTTATAAATCCAGATTTAAAATTATCCAGAGTTGTCCTGATCAATTCCCATTGGACCGAATTGTTGCCATCATTCTGATATACTCCATTCTTTGGTTTGATATCTTTTGTGTAGACATAATGCATAACACGAAGCAGCCTATCCACCACATGAGTTTCATTAATCACATGCCTTCTTGCATCTCTCCATACTCTATTCAAGAACCATAACATAGTATGAATGTTATCACACAACAAAAACATCGATTCAACCACATATAGGGAGAGCTCAACTAGTAATCGCACGACCTCCACTTTCACTTCCTGCATTGCAAAATCCTTTCTGCAAGAAAAAAAAAAAAGAAAAAGGGTCAATATGAAGACTTTGGAACCTAACTGAGTGAGTATGCAAAACTCTCAAAGAGGCTAAGTAATAATACTGACCCTAAAATGTAAGGAGAACATACGGGCAGTGCGAATATCTCGCTCCGCATTCGTTTGCCAAAAAGAGGTGTAAACAGGTCACTAAGAATCTTACTCCTTATCACTTTGGACATTGCTTTTTTATCAAGGCGAGTATTCCACAAGTCAAATATGTTAGACTCTATCGTCTCTCTCGCAAACCCATTCGCCTCTAAAACATTATTTGCGGACCTCAATTTATCCTCTAGATTCTTCAGCACCTCTTGCTTGTATTTTTCAATAGCGGATGATAATTGTTGATCATCAAAAGAATGAACTTTTCTTCCGATAATTATATCAAGACGACGCAAAATTATGATCCCGTCATCGCAGACTTATTTCAAGTTGTAGAGTTATGTTCTTTAGCCGGAGAGTTATTAGACAAACTTAGTTACCGAAGAGTTACCATGTTACCGAAAACGTTATCGCAGACTAAATGAAAACGTGCCCGCATACTTGTTGAAAACGTGACTGCAGACCTATTGAAAACGTTACCACAGACTTATTGAAAATGTTACCGCAGAGTTATTTACCATGATGTCGCAGACTTAATAATAAAATGTAAGATCGTTAAATCTAAACCACACGATTGAATTGTTTGGCTGACTCAATCACCGCAGACTTATGTTTGTCCATGTTGTGGCAGACTTATTGAAATACGATGTCGCAGAGTTATTTAAATAAGATATTTTTAAATTTTGTTAGATTTTATTAAAAAATTAATTTTTTTAATTATGTTAGATATTTTGATGTTATACTAATATATATTTTTGAAAATACGATATATGTATATATATATATATATTAAATTATATGTAATATATTTTTGAATTATTTTAAATTATGTTAATAATTTAGTTATTTTAATAAGATATATTTTAATGTTTTTTAAAATTATATAAGATATTTTTAAATTGTTTTAATAATTTTATTTTTGAATAAGATATTTTTGAATTATGATAGATTTTAAAAAGTTTTTTTTCTTTTTAAAGATTTTTAATTTTTTCATTTTCGTTTTTTAATTTTTATTTTTTTATTTTAGATATTATTATGTTTAACTCTTTAAAAAAAGTTTCATTTTTTTCATTTTTATAAATTATTTTTATTTTATTTTTTTAAAATCATTTTTTTGTTTTTTTTTTGTTTTTTTTTTGTTTTTAATATTTTTTAATATTTTCGTAATTTTTTTCTAAATTATAATGGCATTTTTTTATTTTTTTAAAAATGAATTTTTTTATTTTGGGATTTTTGAGAATATTTTTAATTTTAGAAAGAATGTTATTTTTAAAAATTAAATAAATTTCGTAATTTGAAAAAAAAAATTTATGGCATTTTCGTTATTATATTGCAATGGTTAGATAAATTAGTCTTTTACCTATCTTTTTCCCACTTCTTCCAAAATGAAGCCAAACACTACAAGAAAATATAGGAGTTGCAACGGAAATTTATATCGAAATTTTTCCGTCGTAACTTAGCAACGGATTAACGACGAGATTACAACGGATTTCAGATTCGTCGTAAATTAGTCGTAAAATTACGTGTAAACTTTTCGTCGTAAAATATATGTAAATAAACGACTAATTAGCGACGCAATTACGACGAATAGAGTATTCATCGTAAACACGTTGTAAACTTTACAATGTTTTTAGGACGAATTTATTTTACGAGGAATTTGCGAGATAAACTTTGTATTCGTCGTAAATACGTTGTAAACTTTGCAACGTATTTACGACGAATGAATTTAACGAGGAATTTACAAGGTATATTTATTAGATAAGTAAAACGTGTAAAACTATGATTGGTACGATGGAAGTTTACCTCGTAAATCAGTCGTAAAGTCGATGGTACCTCCTCGTTAACATGATTTGTTTTAAAATCGTTGTAATATTTCTACCTACCAAACATGAAAAATTCCTATAAATACCACACCTTCATTATCTCAACATCACACATCACAAACAACAATCACATTGAAACTAAACACGAAAAAATGTCTTCTGCAGATGATATACGGAAGCAACGAAGATGGATGTATAAGCATAGAGATTCCGAGGGAAACGTAACCGAAGAGTTTATGAATGGGTTGGAGCTATTCATGTATAAGGCCGGACAGACTCCACTCATCATAGAAACTGGTAAAATGTTCTGTCCTTGTCGAAAGTGTAAAAATACAAGATTTGCGCTTATTGAAAATGTTTGGAAGCATTTGTTGAATAGAGGATTTATGCCCCAATATTATATTTAGTTTCAACATGGGGAAGGTTATGGTCAGAATGAAGCAGAAAGTAGTAATAATAGTAATTTTGAAGCTGTGGATAGAGATGAACCTAGTAATTTGCATAACTATGCTCATCCTTATCATGTAGATCAGGGTGATGTACACCATGATAGGGTTCATGACATGGTTACAGATGCATTTAATCAAACCACTTCATCATTTGCTGATAATACAATTGAGGAACCTAATTTAGATGCGAAACGGTTCTATGAAATGTTGGATGCTACAAATCAGCCAATCTACGAAGGATGTAGAGAAGGTTTGTCAAAATTATCATTGGCATCTAGGATGATGAACATTAAAACTGATCATAATCTAGGGGAGGTTTGTATGGATGCATGGGCCGAATTATTGAAAGAGTATTTGCCAGAAGACAATTTGTCTGCTGAATCATACTATGAGATTCAAAAGCTGGTTTATAGTCTTGGGTTGCCTTCTGAGATGATAGATGTTTGCATTGATAATTGCATGATCTATTGGAAAGATGATGCTCAGTTACAAGAATGTCGATTCTGTAAGAAGCCAAGATTTAAACCTCAAGGCGCCGGAAGGAATAAGGTACCGTACCAATGGATGTGGTACCTACCAATAACAGAAAGGTTGAAAAGATTGTATCAGTCTGAAAGGACAGCTGCATCGATGAGATGGCATGGAGAACATTCACAAACAGAAGGGGAGATCACACATCCATCAGATGCAAAGGCGTGGAAACATTTTAAAACGGTATATCCTAATTTTGCTAGAAACATCAGAAATGTCTATCTTGGATTATGCACTGATGGTTTCAGTCCATTTGGGATATCTGGTAGAAAGTATTCTTTGTGGCCGGTAATTGTCACGCCTTACAACCTTCCGCCAGGGATGTGCATGGAAAAGGAATTTTTATTCCTTAGTATCCTAGTTCCTGGTCCTAAACATCCGAAGCGGTCACTAGATGTATTTCTCCAACCTCTAATACACGAATTGAAGGAGTTATGGCATTGTGGAGTTCAAACCTATGATTGTTCGGTAAAAAGGAATTTTACTATGAAAGTTGTGCTTATGTGGACGATAAGTGACTTTCCTGCTTATGGGATGTTGTCAGGTTGGACAACACATGGAAGATTATCTTGTCCGTATTGTCTTGGGAGAACTAATGCATTTCATCTGAAGTATGGAAGGAAAACTAGTTGGTTTGATTGTCATCGTCGGTTCCTCCCAATGCACCATCCTTATAGAAGGAACAAGAAGTTGTTTCGGAAAAATGTTATTGTACGTGCTCTTCCACCAGTGTATTTAACAGGAGAACAAATTGAAGCGGAAATTGATCACTATGGTGCTCAAGAAACTGTAAGGCGTGGAGGTAATTGGCATACTCCACGTAATATGCCAGACGGATATGGAGAACATCACCACTGGCACAAGAAAAGTATATTTTGGGATCTTCCATATTGGAAGGATCATCTCCTACGACACAATCTTGATGTCATGCATATTGAGAAAAACTTTTTCGATAATATCATGTACACAATATTAAACGTGGCAAAGAAGACAAAAGATAGCAAAAACTCAAGGATGAACTTACCTGCTATTTGTTCTAGGAGTGAGTTGGAGATTACAGATGAGGGTGAAGTGCCATTTCCAATATTTAGGTTGACGGGAAATGCAAAAACAGCGTTATTCAAATGGGTGAAAGAAGATGTGAAGTTTTCTGATGGTTATGTTTCTAATCTCTCTAGATGTGTTGAAGAAGGAACAAAATTTTCAGGGATGAAGAGTCATGATTGTCATGTGTTTATGCAACGACTACTTCCATTTGCACTTAAAGAGATAATCGATGAAGATGTTAATGAAACACTTACAGGTATATACATATATATATACGTGCTTATAATTATATATATTTCTAATAAACTTAAATAATATTACGTTTAACAGGTATTGGTGTATTTTTCTGAGATCTTAGTACACGTACCTTGATGGAACAAGACATTCAACAACTTAAAGCTAACATTCCCATATTATTGTGCAATTTGGAGAAAATTTTTCCCCCAGCATTTTTTGATGTTATGGAGCATCTTCCAGTCCACCTTCCTTATGAAACGGCACTAGGTGGACCTGTTCAATATCGATGGATGTACCCGTTTGAGCGTTTCATGAAACATTTAAAAGGGAAAGCAAAAAAACCTTGCCAGAGTAGAAGGGTCAATTATTGCAGGGAGTTTAACTCAAGAAACATCTCACTTTTCGTCATACTATTTTTCTCCGAAAGTTCAGACTCGGAAAAGAGCTCCTCGACGATATGACGATGGAGGTGTGGCACAAACTTATGCAGTAGAAGGTGTTCCAAACATATTTTCACAAATTGGATGCCTATCTGGACAAGTAAAAGAAGTTTGGTGGACATCTCCTGAAGATCGTCATTGCGCACACATATATATTCTCGTAAATTGTGAGGAAATGCGGTCATTTGAGAGGTATATATATAACATATAAAATGTTTTAGATAGTAATGTATGAGTTTAGTGCACACACATTTATCTTATAATTTAATAATTGCAACTTATTCGTGGATTAAGTACGAGAATCAATTGAGGGAATATCAGATGATGAAATCAACAAGCGGAAAGATCAACACTTTATTACGTGGTTGAAAACTCAAGTACGATCTTAAATTTCATTATTTAATTAGTCATTATAGACTAATTAATGATAAAGATAATAAATTTTTACTTTGAATTTATCAGGTTGATTATGATGATCCATATTATCCACCATGGTTTCATGACTTGCTTCAAGGTCCAATCAGTAAGATAACCACTGCTCCAATGTATTTTACTCGAGGATATGCGTTTCATGCTTATGACTACGGTAGACATCGTACATCCGTTAACTATGGAGTATGTGTGAAAGGAGAGATCGATTTTTTTGGAATCATACAAGAGATAATGGAAGTTGAATTTGCTAGGTTAGTGGGGATGAAGTGTGTACTCTTCAAATGTGATTGGTTCGATCCAACAGTTGGCATAGGTGTTCGTTCCAATAAACTTGGAGTTGTGGATGTTAACGCGGCAAGACGGTACAACAAGTTTGAACCTTTCATCTTAGCATCTCAAGCAGACCAAGTAAGCTTCATTTCGTATCCCAGAGTCAGGACCACGGGAGTCACTTGGTTATCAGCTATTAAGGTGAAGCCTAGAGGTCGAATCGTAGGAGAAGAAGCATTGCAACAAGATTTATGTAGTGATATTTCGACATCGAATCAAACTACAAATGAGATCTTACTTATAAATCGCAACAATCAAGTATTTGAAAACATCCCATATGATGATGCAGAAGAAGACAACGGGAATGAAGAGTTTGCTGAAATTGACAATCTAAGCACATATTCAAGTGAGGCATCAGACAACTTAGTTGATGAGAATAATTAAATGTTTATAATATGTGTTTTGTAATAGTTAACATTTCCAATATAAAATATTATTCAATTCAATTTATCAACTAAGTGGTTTATGTTTATGGTTGGTTCTAAGTTTCAAATAACATTTCTAAATTTTATAAATTATTAAAATTTATAATTTTAACTATTACAATTATAATTTGGAATTTAGAATTTAGAATTTATAATTTCTAAACCACATATGGTTGTGGTTTAGGTTCGTGGTGTATAGAGAATTTAACGACGGAGTTACAACGGATTCATCGTAAAAATGTTGTTAAAAGATTAAACAATTACGATGAATAAACGTGGCCGTCTGGTTAATTCGGTGCAACATTTACGACGAATTAACAAGGCGGCCTCGTTTTTTCGTCGCAATATTTACGACGAATTAATGAGGCGGCCTCGTCATTTCCTCGTAAAGAAACACTAACAAGTTCGAATATTTCTATAAATACCACACCCTCTCATTTTCTATTTCAATACAATAAACGTTTATAAGTAAAAAATTTATTCGAAAAACACTAATTAATTATGGATGATGAAAGATCTTTTGTTCCTGGTCCAGCAGGTGTGAGACAAGCTGATGAACGAGCAAGAAGAAAACTTGAACGATCAATTAATGCTTCAAGAATGTGCTGGTATAAACGAGTCTATGTTTAATTCTTATGAGAGACATGTACGGATGGTTAATTGTGTTGTTGAGCCAGAAGATCCTTCTTTCATGGGTCTCCCTTGGAAGACTACAATTGAATACCTAACACAACAAAGTAAATTGCAATGTCATGCATTAATTATTAGTATACAATGTTCTTTTTAGATTGCTCAATAAACAAATATATATATATATATATATATATATTTTTGACTTATTTTATTTTGAATATAGGTGGACATACATGTAGGTGGACACTGGTAAAAGAGCTGCATAAGATTTGTGTACCACAATGGTATCACGTTCCTTTTGTGGTAGCTGTGATTCATGAAATGGTTCATAATGGATTGGGGGATGCGATGGTTATAATGAAGGTAAACTGTATTATAAGTTTTAGTCTTTAGATATTCTTAATTAATCAATTTGATATTTAGTAAATATTAATTGTACTATTTTGTGTTCTTGTAGGATCCGACTGGTACTGTACAAGCGAACATTCATAGGTCCGCTTTATCTGATAACAAATATGGGCCGCACATAAAGGAGGGTTCAATGTTGCTTCGAAAGGAGGTTGTAGTTGTTAAGTTTGAACGGGCGACAACATATCTTAACATTACTCTGAATAACATAACCAATGTAAGTTACAATTTTATTGTTAAAAGTATATTATTTATAAGTATTATCATTAACTTGTTAATTTGGCAGGTAATATCTATAGATTACGTTGCTACAGCATTCATACAAGAAAGTGGTCCCAGTGGTGTTAATCGAAATCCAAACAATTGGTTAAACCATGAAGATGAGGTTGGATCGGATGATACTGAAGAAATTGAGTAGTTCATTACGTCATGATAAATGGAAGGAAACAAATATTTATGTTTATGTTTAAAATGCTTCCAGTTTATTTGTATGTTTAATTTATGTTAAACTATCGTATAGTATTAATAACTATGTATGTTTAATTTCGTATCCAATATAAAATTAAATGTTTCTATATATTTTCAATTTCAATTTATGAATTTTAAAGTTTTTCTACATTTCTATAAAGGTTAGGAAATATGGGAATTAGTAACGGATTTTTAATTTACTCGTATTAAATAATATTACGACGAATTTACGAGGCCGCCTCGTTAATACGTCGTAATGGTTCCGACGGATTAACGAGGCAGCCTTGTAAATTCATCATAACATAACGAGGCCGTTACAACGAATTTTTAATTTACTCGTATTAAATAATGTTACGACGAATTTACGAGGCCGCCTCGTTAATACATCGTAACAATTACGACGCATTAATGAGGCCACCACGTAAATTCGTCGTAACGTTACGACGGATTAACGAGGAACACAAAATCTGTATATATGAGGACGCGGCCCGTCTTTCCGACGTTCATTCCATCCAAACTCACTATCTCTCTACTTATATTTTCTCTCTCTACATCCGAATTGAGGTAAAAAAAATTTTGTTTTTTTTGTTTTTTTGTTTTAATTGTAGATTTGTTAAGTTGAATGGTTTAAGTTAAATAGAAGGAATTTAATTAGAATTGTTAAGTTGATGCTTTAATAAGTTAATTAGAATGATTATATTTTAATTTAAATTGTTAACTATATTAATATTATTTATTTAAAATGTATGTGTAGATATGGTTAGGAGTTCCGCATTAGCGAGACGACGGGCCGACCGTCCACATTACAGTGAGACGTTTTTAGGTTCTGACACGACCACTACTAGAGCAGAAGTATCTTCTTCTACTACCGCATCTGTTGACGTACCATCTACTTCAGCCGTCCCTTCTACAGAGACGGTACCAGAGACTCAGCAGGGTCAGGATCCACCACCTCCTGTTGTACCAGAGACTCAGCAGGGTCAGGACCCATCACATCCGGATTTATTAGTTCCTCCTACAGCTCCATATGCACGGTATACCGTCGAGGATCTTCTTGTCCAACTAGGACGAGAAGGATTGGACAAGTTGGATCCTAACCGGCCACCAAACACATTCTGGTATGTAAATTATAATTCTTTATTTATATAATTATTAAATTTTAGCCATTAATAATTAATATTTAATTACTCATACATATTTAATTTTACATTTGTTTAGGTGTGGTGTGGATAATAAGGTCGGACGCAGTGTTTCTGATATCATCAAGGGATACTTCGTTGAGCCTCATCCCAACTGGACTCTCGTACCTGATCACATCAGGAAAACATGGTTCAAATGTTTTGCGGTATGTTTATTAAAAATTAATTAAATTTTAAATTTTAAATTATATTTAAAATGTTTTTACTTAACTTATTTAATTAATCTTTTTTGTAGCAAAAATGGAATTGGGAAGTCTCCATCAACGAGAGAGTGAAGAAAGAGTTCAACATAAAGGCGATGAAGCGACTTGCTAACACGGTCTCCGACTGGAAGGAGAAATGGCAACTAGGAGATCCGAAACCCATCTACATCACTGATGCTGTATGGGAGGGACTTGTACGGTTTTGGAATGCCCCGGATTCTGTTATCAAATCCGGGAAGTGTTCAAAGTCCCGTCTTACCCTTGGTCCGGATGGACTTTTACCGACTCCCCATACATCCGGCCAAACACCTTTTGCGGGTGCCCGCATCAAGCTGGTAAAAAGTTTTTGTAAAAAATTAATTATTATATTATTATATTTAGTATTATTTAAATTAATATATTTTATTTTTAAAATTGTATTTATAGGCTAAGGGAGGACCGCTTCCTTCTCTTCCAAGATTGTTCGAGCACACCCACAAGAAAAAGAAGGGAGCTTTTGTGGATGTCAGATCCGAGAGGATCCACACCGAGCTCACCACGAGGATCACTGAGCGCGAGACACAACTTTCTCAGCAATCCGAGGATGGGACTCCCGTGGAGATAAGTACTTTAGAAGCTGATCAGATCTTCGAATAGGTAAGATTAATTTTCAAATTTAAATTTTTAATAAATTTTTTTATATTTTGTTTATTGACGATTTTTTTTCCAGGTTGTTCTGAAGAAGAAAGGTCGCTCTTTAGGTATGGGTTCGGTTCATGACGTCCGAATTGCTTCTTCTTCGCATGTTCGTTCAGTCGCAGATGATCCGGTCCAGCTTCGTTCTGAATTATCAGCTGCAAACGCCGAGATTAGTTCTTTGAGGGTCGAACAAGATACCATGAGGAACCAAGTTCAGGGTCTTAACGCCTTGTTCGGAATTTTGGCGGCCACTAATCCCAACCTTTCTCGAGAATTGGAGCGGCAACAACAGCTTCGAGACCTACATGCACAGCAACCACCCCAGCCGAGTGCACCTACCGAGCAGCCTCCAGTGGGCAATTCTACAGATGCAGACGATGATCATTATTTTTCGGATATTAATTTGGACATTTAGAATTTTATGTTTTGTATAAATTTTTAATTTAATATAAGTATTAGAACTTTTTATTAATTATATAATAATTTTATTAATTAAATTATTTTATAATTAATTAATAATTCAATATTTTTTAAAATAAAATCTATATTTTATAAAAATCATTCAAAAATTAAATATATTTTAATTAAATTTTATTAATTTCTAATAAAAATTACGATGCATTAACGACGTCTATATTTAATAATCGTTGGGAAATCGTTGTAAAGTTACGTCGAATTAACGACATTTATATTATAGAATCGTTGGTATTTCGTCGTAAAATTACCATCGCAGTTACGACGAACTTCCTATTTGCGTTGAATTAACCTTGACTTTTTTTACGACGAATTACCAACGAATATTGTTCCTCGTTATATTTTACGACGAAATTACATTGAATGTGCCATTACGACGACCTGTTTACGATGAATCGTTTTTCGTCGTAAATCCATTGTAACACCATATTTACGACGAATTAACAACTAATTCTTCCGTTGTTACACATGTGTTTTCTTGTAGTGAAACTAGTAATTTCCACTAAAATGTGTGTCATTCTATGCAAATATCTGTTAATAATATTGTATATTAATTTGTTAAGACATAAAAATGTAGAAAACATATAAGTTATAGATTTGGAATATAAACTTTCAGTCATATAATTAGTTTTTTGATAAAACATGATTATGATCTTAATTAGCGGGTTTAATTTTTGTTTTTTTTTTTTGAATATAATGTTAAATTAGATTCAAAGAAAAATAAACGTTTTTACATCCATTGTTTTGAAGAGAATAAAACTTAACACAACTTATTAAAATTTAGATGTGAGCCACATTTTTAACCCTTTGTCATAACGCATATCGCCAAGGCGTTGAATAGATGAGAGTTGGTTTCAAATATATCATTTAATCCAGCGGATCAAGACAGCATGTGAGTTTAAGATGTCCTCATGTCGTCTTGCATTGCGCTCCCTCCAAGTTATGTGGAGTGTGTTTTAAATTGAATATGTAATTTAAATATATTAGTTAAAAACAATTATTTTATTGAATTATATATTAAATGTTAATGAAGTTTCTAAATTATAATTAGTTATTACATAATAAAAATTACAATGAACTTATTATGTGTCAATTTGTGTTTTAATATTATAAGATCAATTATCATTTATTTTAACACCACATATAATATATCCAATAAATATTTTACTTTAAAGATAATAGATTTCTACTAACATATACCATATCATCTTTCAAATTTAAGAATGTTTTAGTTCTATTTATAAAGTAAATTAGTACGAATTTTATAGAAAAACGTATGTTTCACGTCTATCATCGATTTCGCAACAAAATTAATTAAATGTCAATAATAAATGATTTTAATTACGAATCATGCTATTTAAAATATATATATTTAAAAACATTATAAGATTATTATCAAATATCAGTCAAAGACCGTGTAACATGGTCAAGGCCCAATAATTATTCAAACAATTTGTTGATCCGTCCCTTAAGCATTTATCAACATTAGAGCAATTCCAATTGAGGTCTAAAGTTCTTAAGTGGGGTTTTAATTTTTAAAGATATTTACTAATAAAAAATTAAAAAGTGTATGAGAGAGAAAAAAGTTCTTAAAATTTTTGTTTTAAAACCCATAGTTTATTATTTAATAACCCATATGAACTTAAATCTGTAAGAGATATATAGGTAGAACTTAGGATTCCAATTTGAAATCCAAATTTGTAAAATTCTCTATGTTCTTAGCTTTCATTTACTTCTTGTGTTCTTCGATTGGGTTCTTGGGGAGGTTGGGAGCATAATCCTGTCTGAACTGAATCTAGCTAGGTTTCAAACGTTCAATCCGATGAACATTTTTCTAAATACAACTAACCATAACCAATCTGAAACCCCAATCCCATGCACTACCAGAAACAAAATAAATATCGGTTCTAACCAAATATAATTTAGCAAACTTAAACAAAATATAAAACTACAGGCAGAACCAAGTCTAAAAATACCAAACTCTGAACCGGTTAAGGCTGGTCCGAAGCAGAAGAAGATTTGGAAGGATCGAAGATTTGACCAGCGAACAAAACAGTTCCGGTTCGGTCTTCTCTAATCAAGAAAAGAAATGGATGATCTGCCACAAAATCTATCGGAGGAGGAGGACGTACAGGAGGCCCCCTGCTTCCAAGTCTGCATAGAGCAGTAGCAGCTGCAGCTTCAGCACCTTCTTCATCGATCTCAATCAAAGCTTTGTGGTACAATGACACATTCAACTCAAAGTCACTAAAAACACTTGAAGCTTCAAACCCGAATTCAATCTTAAACTTTGGAATTCTGAATTTCCCAACTTCATCTTTGTATCTCGGATTGTAACTATCCAAGAATCCAGGTGTAGATTTCATTATCTCCAAAAGATTATCCAATTCACCTTTCTTGTCCGGGAGATAGAAATACATTGAGAAGTTTCGGTTGGTATAATGACGGCCTTGTCGATAAGGAAGCCTGAGGACTTTGAAACCATCATAAGCCTTTACGAATTGTTTCTTGTAACTGCTCATGAAAGGCACAGAGACTGATTTGCCATCGAGCAGGTGAAAAGGTTTGTGTTTGGTCATTGACTTGTCGAATCCTTTTTCCCATGCTCCTTTGAAGTACAAAGCGTTTCCATAAATCTGTTCGGTTTCGCTCGTAACGGATCCAGGAGAAAGAAGATCTTTGATGAGATCATTGGTGTGACGTAAAGCCCACGAATTCACCTCTTTACGTACTTCTTCGGCCTACCAAAACAAAAACAAAAACCATTCAATCACAAAATAATCACTCTGTTCTACAATGCCATACAGTTCGTAACCTAAAATATAGTCAAGCAAATTCGAAATTGAATATATATATTTATTTATGAAGAAATCTAGAGAAATCAGAAACTAACCTTTGATATGAAATCAACTTTAGCGAATTCAGCCTTGAAGAAATTGACAATGAGATCTTTCGACGAGGGATTAACTGAAAGAGATTGCTCTATCCACACTCCATTAGCCACCGCGGTTTTAGGCCCACCGCTTTCACTTCCGTCAACGAGAACGACGGAAGCGATTAGGCTGAAAACTGCGTTGAGTTCGTTGGTGGAAGAAGACCTAAGAAAGGAGAGGATGGACGATTTTAAATTTTTGATGCAGCGGCCATGGTGAGGACGGCGTTGATTGATACCGGAGAGAAAACGAAATTAGAGTTTTTGGCCACGGCAGAGATTACTTTCTCGCAAGGAACAGAGCTACGTCGTTTTGTTTCTTCATTGCTTTTTGCAAATCCATCTTTGACACAAAACGGATATGTTTTTGTATCTTCCCTTCAGAATCCATCTTTTTAAGTTTCTTCTGAGCACACGTACATGTGTCTGTATCTCATTATATAAATTTGGTTTGCATTCACTACAACCCCACACATGTCAAAATTATAACTCACAAGATCTTGACACATGTCACTAATCATTCAGATCTTGCCACATATCAAATTATAAAAAAAATTAATGAGAAAAATGTAATTCAAGTAATTATTAATATATCAAATCATCAATAAAAATTTATAAATCCCAACAAAAAAAACAAAAAAAAGTGAAGTTTTTTAAAAAAGGAAAAAAGAGAATCACAAAAATGTTAAATTATCTAATCAATAACTAAATTTAAAAAATACGTTTAAAAAAATACAAAAAGAAAAAAGTGTAGTTTTTTAAAAAGGAAAAAAGGAAATCACAAAATTGTTAATTTAACTAATCAATAATTAAAATTAAGAAATATATTTAAAACAAATACTAGAACAAAAATTTTAACCTAAATTTAGTTTATTTTCAATGTTAGTTTTCCAAGTTTCATGGTTTTTTACTAAATTACTAATACTATTGTTATTTATTTTTAGTTATTTAAAATATTAATTATATATGGATATTTGTATGATATAATGCCTATTACTTTGATATAAAAGTTTTGACTTCTATTAATTTATATGGAGTATACATGAGGTTAGAATAAGATTTTGATATGATTGAAAATTGAGTTAAATTGTATAGCAAAATCAAGTGTGTATGAAGAAAAGCTGATTTAACAAAGAGTTAATAACCTAGACTTTTCAGATATTTTGGTTAATTTTAGGTATTTTAGCTATTTGATATAAAAATAATTGATATTTTCGGGTTTATAATTGTTGGGTAATTGAGTTATATCAAGTCTAAATATTATTAATATTTTTGGGTATATAATTATATTTTGAGTATTTTGGGTATCCATTCGGTTTTCGGTTCGGTTCAGTTCAGTTCATGTTTGGTCTTTCCGATATAAGAGTCTAGGATCCATTTGGATTTTGTTGGGTTAGTACCCCTTTTCGGATTGGATTTGGTTTAGTTTTTTGGGTTTCTGATATTTTGTCAACGTTATCTAACATGGTAGTCGAAAAAAGAAACAACAAGTGGGAACCAAAAGTTTTTGGACGATTTTTAATATTTTTATAAGAAAATTTTAATATAGAAAGTTAATTAATTTATTCATGTAGAAAACTAAAATTTTGTAAATAACTATTTTCTCTAACAAAATATAATTTCTATTTATTTTTCTAAAAATATGAGTGGCTTAGCAAGAGACTCTAAGATAGATCATCCGCGCCGGAATCCCCTAACTTCATTTTTGGTATTCCCTTTTCGGGTTCTAGAGTCGACAAGCCCATAAGACGATACTGATGCCCAGAGACCGAACACAGACTTATCTTTCCCATACGGCTCTATAAGACATCCATGGAATCTTTCAACCCCAACATCTTTTGCTCGCCCCGGAGTGTAAGCACTTCACTTGCTAGGGGATGGGATTCATTCACCAATTTAAGATATATTATTAATAACAAATATTTAATTGAATAAACATAATTTATTTTAATTTATTTAAAAATTTAAAACTCGCCCATCGGGGGGGGTTCTAATCTAGTATCTATATAGAGGATAGAACTATAAAATTTTAGGTCTTTAACAAAACAGGAAAAGAAAAAGTTATGTTGTTTACTTTTATGATAAAACAAGATTAGGATACTAGGAGGTTTTAAATGTAATATGTAATTTAAATGTAACAATTAAAAAATATAATATATATTATTTGATAAGCACACTTTAGAGATAAACCTTGCCCTCACGTGTTATTTACATGAATGCCATGCTGACGTGTCAACACCACATCGATTCTTAGAAATTTTTTAAAACAAGACAACAATTACAAGACTAATTACACAATATACCATTGGATATAAATCATTAGTTACAATATATTTTTCTTATATAAATCATTAGTCACAATATATTTTTCTTATAAGAAATTCTACATATTATCTTAGAAATATGTGTATATCATTTCAATAATTTTCTAAAGTTACATTATAGTCTCTATAATCTCTATTTAATTTTTTAAAATATTTATGAAAATAAAATTACAATTGAATTATTTAAATTTATATAATATATAATTTAACATAACTATTATTTGATGAAATATATAAATTTTTACAGCAAATATTGGAAAACATATATTACTCATTTTTATTTTTATCTTTTATTTTAATCGTCGCAGCAATTTATAACAATGAAACAGAGCAAAAACCAAAGCATATAAAAAACAGATCAAGGACTCCATTAACATAAGGCTGCTAATCGACTATCATCTCGGATTCGATCATGCAACCAAGCTGGCCCCCCGATAGATAAATACGATCTGAACCGTCCATCGCGAGTAACACTTTTTGCTATCTCCCTAGCAATAGAGTTTGCTTGAAAGGAGGACCCACAAAACTTGAAACTCTGGACCTCCGTTAAGAGGTGATGAATCTGATCCAAGTAATTCCTGAAGAGAGGCCATTTTACCTTGTTATTCACCGCATCACAAACTGTAGCCCCTTCGGTCCATATCTCACAATTAGTGACGTGTAGATCACGCAAACTTTTCATCACCCACAACAAACACCGCAACTCAGCCGCCAAACGATTAGATATCGGTGGAAAAGCATCGCGAGCATGAAACAAAACCTCTCCGCTGTGATCGCGAATGATCCAAGCACCTCCACACATAGAATTTGAATTACTCCAAGAGGCATAAATATTACATTTCACCATACCTGACACAGGTCGCCGCCATCTTTTATCCAAAGAAACCAAAGGCTGCTGACTTAACTTCCTCTCTGTAAGAAGCTGTTCTTGTTGATGTAGGAACATTTCAGTTTCTTCCAATGCAGTCGATATTAAGTTGTTGATGTCACCCTGTTTTCCTTCGAACACATACACATTCCTATGTTTCCATAAGCCCCAAAGCAGCCAAGGACAAGATAACCGTTGCTTCTCATTAATATTCACGTCTTCCATAATGGAAAATATGGTTTGGATATTCTCATGAATATTATTGGAGAAGCCGGATCTCGGGATTGGAAGACTGATGTTATTCCAAACTGCTTTGGCGGGTACACAAACTCTGCATGCTAAATCCGTGTGTAAGCCATGTCTATTCATACAGTCAGCAACCGCTATAGCTCCAGATAGAACCCGCCATAGAAACATTCGTATTTTAGGTAGTGTTTTTAAAGACCATACCCGAGTCTTCAAGGTATTCATGGCTTTCTCCTCATCAGAGGATCCGATCCCTATAAAAAGCGGTTGAGACACTAGCCAATTACCACTCTTGACGGAATAATTACCATCTTTTGTATAAGCCCATACATTGGTATCTTTACTCTCCAAACTCGGTGGATACGAACAGATTCTCGTTACGTCTATGTCTAGGAAAAGTGCCCTAAGTTTCTCCATTGTCCACGTTCAAGTATAAATCCATTTGTGGCTCACGGTTTATTGGCCTTCTTGGAACCTCATCAAAAACCCATTTGTCACACCATACGCTTGTATCCTGACCATTACCAATGGATCTCATGAGCCCTCTTGACAATAACTCTCGACCAAATAAAATACTCCTCCAAGCATATGAAGGTCTATAACTCGGTCTGGCCTCCACGAAATTTTTCTTGGCATAATATCTACTCTTGTAAATTCTTGAAATAAAAGAATCAGGATCCGTAAGTAATCTCCAAGCTTGTTTTGCTAAAGCGCTTGATTAAAATTATCTAGATCCCGAAACCCTATTCCACCATCCGTCTTGGATCGACACATTTTTTCCCATGAAACCCAATGCATCTTGTTTTTTTGACATGGCACTTGTTATCTTCTTGCATTGATGTTTGGTTAATCTAAAACAAGACATTGCATAAATAGGCATAACCATAGCCACAGATTTTAGTAGGACCTCTTTACCTCCTAAAGATAACGATTTGGCATACCAGCCACTTAATCTTTCCTTCAGCCTATCCGTTATATAAGCCAAAATCTCCCTCTTCGAACCGCTGAAGCATTCAGGTAGGCCTAGATACTTTCCGGTACCGCCTTGATTTGATATTCCCATAAACTCTCCAATTAATTGTCGCATATTAGGTTCCATTTTCCGTCCAAAAGTTATCGACGATTTCTGAAAATTTATTTCTTGACCTGATGCTTCTCCATAGAGCTTCAAACAATTGATGATTTCCTTTGCCTCCTTGAAATTAGCCTTAGACAAAAAAAAAAGACTATCATCGGCGAACAACAAATGTTGAACCGATGGACACTTCTTTGTTAATCTCAAACCAGTAATTCTCTTTTCTTCTTCTGCTCTATTCATGATATGAACTAAAGCTTCCGCACATAAGATAAAAACAAAAGGCGAAAGAGGATCTCCTTGTCGTAAGCCTCGTGTAGGTGTTATATATCCATACACATTGCCGTTTAGCATCACCGAAAAAGAAACTGATCTTATACAAAACATTATCCACATGATCCATTTCCTATCAAAACCAAGCCTTATAAATTAACACTTCCAAGAAATCCCATTCCACTCTATCATATGCTTTAGACATTTCCGTTTTAATCGCCATAAAATCTTCATTACAATCCGGATTTGTTCTCAGCGCATTTACCATCTCATGTGCTATCAAAATATTGTCTGAGATGAGTCTTCCTGAAACAAAAGCACCTTGTGCCTCATACACAATATCTGGGAGAAACGTTTTAGTCTTGCACATAGCACCTTTGAGATAATCTTATACAACACCGAACATAAACTTATTGGCCTTAGATCTGTCATCTTTGATGGATTCTTCACCTTAGGTAACAGCACCAACTGAGTAAAATTCCATTCTTGTGGGAAGGCATTGTTTTCAAAAAATCTTTTGACATCTCCTATCACTTGATCCCCTACAATCGACCAATAAGTTTGGAAAAAACCCCATTCATTTCGTCTGCACCTGGCGCCGAGCTGCCTTTAATCGAGAAAGCTGCCCGTTTAATCTCGTCCGCTGTAACCACTTTGATTAGCTCTCGATTCATGGCCTCTGTGTCTCTCGGTCTCAAGCCTTCCAAAAGTTCAGATGCATCTGATGGATTAGACGAAGTAAATAGCTTCTGGAAATATTGCACTGCAATGTCCCCCTTGGAACCTTCTTCATACTTCTCTATTCCATTGTCATCAGTTAAAACAAAATTTTTATTTTGAGCCCTTCTCCGTTGCACACTGCCATGAAAGAACTTCGTGTTTTGATCGCCATGCTTTAACCATTTTTCTTTACTCCTCTCTTTCCAATATTCTTCTTCTTCACGGTAAGCATCCTCTAGCTCCCACTTCCATGTTTTTAATAACCTCATATCTGGGTATTGCTTGATACCTTCTTTTTCAAGACATGCCCGTAACTTCTTGATTTTCGTCAGAGAATTAGACATAGAGCTACGTTTCCATTTGGAGAGAGCCCGTCGACAATTGGCAATACGATCCATTACCCCTCGCGTACCTTCACTCTCATCTAGATTCCAGCCGTTTCTAATAACCTCAAAGGTTTCGGCTTTGCTGTCCATCTTTTATCAAACATAAATCTCCCTTGTCGAGACATATTCTCATTAGTAAACCTCACAAAGAGTGGTTTATGGTCCGAGCCTATTTTTTCCAAGAACTCAGCATTGACTCTAGGGAACAAACGAAACCACTCTTCATTTCCTAATGCTCTATCTAAGCAGCATTGAATGTATTGTTTTTGTCTTACTCCAGCCCATGAAAAACGACACCCTTTGCTCGGAATCATTGTCAGTCGACAATCATTAATCATATTTCTAAGCGGAAAGAAAGAAGCTTCTTCTCGAACTGGACCACCAAGCTTTTCAGAGTTATCAATCAATTCATTAAGGTCACCTAAAACCATCCACGGCTCCTCTCTATCAGAGCCTATCTCTGTTAACTTATCCCATACTGCTTGTCTTAAATGACGTGCTGGATCTCCGTATACAAACTATATAAAAAACTTTAAGTTCCCAAGATTCACTTTCACATCAATAATCCTTTTGTCTGAGTGGAGTATTTCAACCTTATGCGAGGCTTTCCAAAAAAGTGCCAAACCTCCACTTAATCCTTCTGGATCCACCAAATGAGCATTATCATAACCAAGCGACTGCTGTAAATTCAACACACAAGCAATGGAGTTTTTAGTCTTCAGGAGGAACAAAAAGTCCGGGAAATGAGCGTGGTGCATCTCCCTCAATATTTGAATTGTCAGGTTGCTCCCCAACCCCTGACAATTCCAACTGCAGATACTTATGATTGATTCGGTGGTTCCTCATATGGAACCACCTCCTTATCGCACCGCTTAATGACTTTAGATGATGTTGTAGCCTCATCCTCGGTTTTTCTCTTTGGTGTTACAGATTCTTCCTTCTCTTCTTTCTTTTTTTCCTTGTACACCATAATACGTTCCTGATGGTGTGAATTCCTTTTCCATTTTCTTGGTCTTTTCCTGGGGTTTCGTTTCTCAAGTGGATTGCCGGAAGTACTGGCTGAGGTAGAGCCAACACTAAAAACTGTAGGATCCACCTTCGAAACGAGGTGTTGATTTCCTGAACCAAACAGAGACCTAGCTGATGAATATGATGAATCTCCAGCTCCAGCCCGAATGGCTGATGCCATCAGTTTACCTCCACTCTGTCTTGCAGTATCTTGAGTCTGGAAATCATACACCAGTCCTTTGCCCTTGTTCACATTAGTTGTAACCTTTGTTGGAGATTCTAAGCGAAGAAACTTCTTTTGGCCTTGGGGGTCATTTTCCTAGTCCCAAACCGATTTCCTAACTTTTACCATTCTCCTTTGTTTCTCCTCAGGATCCAAGACCGACAAGTAGTTTCTCATTTCATCTCAAATGTCTTTAGCAATCTTCGGACGACCAGTGTTCATATCAAGACCAACGTCTGCATCTGTTAGAACACCATATAATGGATCATCCTTACTTATTTTTGGGATCTTAATCCCTAGAACGTCCTTTAAGCCTCACGTTGCAACGAGTTTCCGGTTAATGGGATTAAAGAGACAACGTGTTTATCATGCGTCAGCCTCTGACACCGAAAGCACCTTTTCCTGATCCTTTCGTACTCAAAATTTACCGTGAAAATTTCACCCGCCTGCGTCTCAAACTCTTTTGAATTCCTTAATGGTTTTGAAACGTCGAAAAGAATTTTAGCTCTAACAAAACCATTGCTCTGCGGTTGCATCGGATCAAAAGCCAATTCTAAAACTTGGCCCAGTTGTTCTGCCATTTCTTCAATCTGGGCCGCATCATAACAGCACAATGGTATGTTACGAATTCGAACCCAAATTGGTACAAGTTGTAGGTAGTCATCAGGTGGCTTTTCTACCCATCTCTCCAACACCATACTCCAATCGTTATAGGTCCATGCTCCTGCCTCCAAGACCGTCTGCAATTCCCTCTCCGAATCAAAAATAAACTGAAAGCTTTCGTTGGACAGTGCAAAGCCTCAGACCGCTCATACGTGCGCCACAAGCGAGGCATATCATGGATCATGCTTGCCATCTTCTGATTCTCTGGGTTAAGGAGCCTTCCCATAAGAATACACCCATTCCTTTCTTTCGCATTCATCTTCGGAACAGACCGTAGTTTCACAGGTTTCTCTTCTTCAATGGTCATCTCCCTCAAAGCCTTATCCAGAGCAAATTCCATGCTCACGAACAAAGAGACAGAGATGTTGAGAAAACTATGAAAACCGGCGAAGATTTCACTAAAAACCTTTGACGGCTGTAAGAACAACCTTGTAAACTTTAGGTTAAAACACGATTTTTAGTGTGATTATACCAAATTAGGTATTTTGAACAAGAAAATCTTCCAAATCCGGAGAAAATTGGTAATATTCCCGGTAATCCAAGCCCCACTCAAATAAACTAAAGAAGACTCTTGTTGAGGGGGAAGGTCCTAAGCCCAAAAAAGGGATCCCGAATCACACTTCAGAGTCTATTTGTATATAATTGTTTGAACAATTGAACTTTTTTATTTTTATCTAAACTCATAAAAAGATATGAAAACAAAAATACATAAAAAATTTTAGTTTTCTTTTATATTATTTAATACGAAAATTAAATGAACAATTACTTATTTATAAAATATTTTATATAAAAATAAACCGATTTTGAATTAGAATATAAATTTTTAACAAATTCAAAATCCGGAAACAATATTCTAATATAGAAACTAAAATGATTCTCTCACATAAGATTACTTAGGGGGTGTATTGGACTGGGCATTTAGAGAGATTTGAGTTTTAATGACAAATCATGTGTTATTGAAACATGAATTTTAAAATATCTTTTAAAATTCAGTGTTATTGGATTGATGATTTTAAATTATACACTTAAATCTACTGTTATTGAAAACATGATTAGAATTTGATTTAAAAGTTTCAGGTGAGATTTGAGGGAATTTCTTAGTTAAAAATACAAAGAACCAAATATCATAGTTTTAGGTGAGATTTCAGAAAATTTAATAACAAAATTCATAATTCACTGAAATTTCACCAAATCATCTCAAAACTCATTAAAACTCAAATCTCTCCAACTATTCAATTCAATATACCCCCCTTAATTAGAATAATACCAATAAATTAATTGAGAAAATAATTTTAGTTAATATATATGAAAGCATTAACTTTACTTAATAAATTCAAATTTTGACTATCAAATCATATACCCTCCCTTAATTAAATAAAGTTAATGCTTTCATATATAGAAACTAAAATTATTCTCTCAATTAATTCATTGCAAATATATATGGTATTATTTTAAACATTTGAAAATCATTTATTTGTTTCTAATTAAAATGTTTCCTTATAAAATTGTAACAATCAATCAACATAATTTTAGTAAGATTAAATTATAATAATGTCAATTCAAATCAGTCGGCTTACTCTGCAAGCTAATAGTCATGTACTTATCCCATTCACTATATAAAGATGCATACTGGACACAATGCATCATCTCAAACAAAGCCACTGATTTTTATTGTTAACATTCTTTATTTTAATTTAATAAATATTTATTATTTATTTTATACACTTTAATATGTATTAACAAACTTCCTTTGTTTGATTTGTTTTCTTAATAGTCATAGCAGAAAATAATTCAAGGGAAGTATTGAAAATCTGCAATCAGGTCTGATTTTACGATGTAAGTTATTATCTTAAAATATTTATTTGTTTGTTGATTTATTTTTAGATATTTGAGATATTTTCATGTTTTTTTGTTCTTTTTAAATGTGTAGGAGTTCGTAGATGAGAAGAGAGATTTGATCTAATCAATACTCAAAAATCAGAGACTTTCATATCTTCTTAAGATTAAACATGTGATATTATAGATTGTAGCTTTTTCAAAAAAAAATTGTATGTGTTATAGTGGATTCCAGTAACCATTAAATTTGTTTGTTTGTGTGTTTAGGTTAAATTAGAAATCGTTAATCATATGGGGAGAAGAAGATCAAATATTTCCAGTGGAGTTAGGCTACATATTGAAAGGTATACAATGTATTTCCATTTTGAGATTTTTCTTTCATATAAATTCAGATATTTAATTTTATATATCTTACATTTCTGATATATTCCGATAACATTTAAAACATAGATTCCGATAACATTGTAATTTTTTTATAAATAGTTTAACATTACATAACTTACTAATGATTTCAATTTAATCATTCGTTAATATTAATATATATTATCATATGTTTAATTTTATATCCCTTGCATTTCTTACCTTTTTAATTTATTTTATTAAAATTGAAGTTTTCCCATCATTTATAAGAAATGAAAATATATTATTTTAAAACAATCCCGCCAATAAAAATGTTTAAACAATCTATTGGCTAAATATACACATTCAAAATTCAAATGGTCGTAATCTAATTCAAAGCCACTTAATATATCTATCCAAATTTTAGCAAACTCATAGCCTCCAAAGACTAAACTTCTCTATAAATAACACATAATCGGACTCCACTAATCAACTCATCATCACCACCAGCAAAGCATAAAAGTCCTGCAGAAGAAAGAAACATGTACGTAACGTTAGAAGAAGTATAGGCATGCATCAACCCACTGAGGTATGCTTCGTGATTTGACTTATTTAATTTATTTATTTCTAAAGAATAAAATAAGATTTTGCCAATAGAAATTATGAAGCCCCATCTTAATTTCCTATTTAAAATTTTCAGACTATCAAGTATTGTTGGGTTCAGAAGAACAAGTTCCACATAAACCAGTTTTTCTTAAAAGAGTTTATGCGAAAATTATGTTTGTTTTTAATGGTATTTGTGTTACTTTGTAAAACAAATTTCTTGCAGTTAATGATGGTGTAGAGAGTTCATTTGGTGGAATAAAAAAAAAAGAAAGTAGAAGCTCAGTGAATGTTTTAACGTTTTGGAGCATGAAGTTGCTAAGAAAAACATTTAATGTGTAAACTTTCTTTTATGTAAATTAATACATGGTGTAGTCAAAGATTGTTGTATATCATTTTAGCTCGAGTCTATAATTTTTTATTAATTGTTTTTCAATTTTATTTTCTTTTGTTTCTTAATAATAATTTTAAATTTAATTTAAACTAAAATCAGCTATTATTTTAACAGTATGTAAAGTTACTTTTTACGCACACTAATTTGTATAAAATAATAAAATAAGAAAACATTAAACCGGCATGTTTTTCTCTCAACATTATTTTTTTTTAATTTAAAAACTAACTGAGTTTAATAATTTAAAACCAAAAACTTTTTATTTACAATTTTCTACTATCAAAATCATATTCCATTAATTATTAACCACTAAATTTTCTCTAACTATTATCTAGATTTTAGGAAAATCAAATTGAATGTCTAATTCAAATGTTTTGAATCTTTATTTTTTTGGACAAAAAATATTCTAAATCTTTAAAATCAAAATACTATGCATATATGTTATTATTATTATTATTTTTTAAATATTATTTCTTAATAGTCAAACGAAATATATGCAATACTGTTTTAAGTATATTTGACAACCTATATATTCGATAATATTAAAAATGATTGTCATATATTTTCAAACGCTTACTATTTTTTTTTTGAATTCTACAGATTTTTTTTAGACGTAGGTTTTTTTAATTATTTAATAGCCTTTTAAAAATGTCAGTTTGTTTTGGAAACAAAATTTAAGTTGATCTTTACTACAACCATAATTTTATGATGTATATGTGCATAATTAAATATTTAATACCAAAATCATTTACAGAAAAATATTTTAAGTTTTTTTGTTTGCATTAATAAAAATTTCTTAAAATTACAAAGAGCTATGGTGGAGGAAATTAATTTTTGTTTTACCATACATTTCCATTGTTGACATTAACATTAATCAAAGGAAGCTATGGTGGAGGAAATTATATATATTTAAAGTAAAAAAATATAAGAGTACTAAACATTAATCACACTCTTAAAAACAAAGAATTTTTTTGTTATATAACATCTTATTTTGTTAAAAAAAAATTCCATTAATATTTTCAATTTAAATGAATAAATAATTTAAATATAAATGTGCTTAGTAGGGAGGGGCTGCATTAGCCGAGCAAGTGAAATTGGTTCCTATTGATTATTCAAAATTGCTCATTGGTTATCTGAAATTGAGACTCACGCAAGGTAGAACGTTAATATCTCACTAATTACAAAAGCTAATCAAATGGTAATTTAGTGTTTGATTGATTAGTTTATTGTAGTTAAATGTAACTATTCGGTAAAGTAGGTGTTAGAACTCTGTTCTTCCATAAGATGGGACAAGGAAATGACTCTTGATATTTTGTTAATCATTATGTGTTATTTCTTTTTGTTAAAATTTGACTTTTGTAATAATTACTACAATACCTAACATGTATTCGTTGATTTTTTTTATATGGATAATTTTTATCCAACGGGTTTGGATAATTTGAATTGGGTACCAAAACAATTAGGGTTCCCGATAAATCCAACATTATATAGATAAATTATAATATTAAATTCATTATGTGTGATTTTTTCCCCTATTTTTCTTAAGATTTGACTTTTGTAATATAGTTTCTACAATACGTAGCAGTTATTCGTTGAAAATTTGTTTTTGATTGATATGGATATCATTTTTATGTTTTTGATTGATTGATATGGATAACACTAGAAGCATGGAAAAGTGTTAGTCAAGGTTTTATATCGATAATATATCAAATTATAACCACTATATATAATAAAAAACAACTTACAGTACTTTTTCTTGTGTGTTGTCAATAAATAAATAAAACTTCCATGTTATTATGTAACTCAAGACACTACTGACTGTAGACTGTTGTTATGATTTAATTCTACTATGCTTCTTGGCATTCTTCTCGTTGTTCTCTCTGTCTTATCTTGTTATGTTATAACTGTTACAGATTATTGAAGTTGCAAGCAACATTGAAAGATCTAATCAAGAAGCTAGGAAGGAGACATTTTTGAGAAATGGTATAATATGGGAAAGCTCTATTATTGTCGACAATCGACAAAAGATTATGCCAAGAACGAGCAGAGAGTGGTGTACAGATACAAGGCAGCGAAACAAGGTAAGTCATGCGCTGAAAAAACTGTTTTCACCGAACAAACATTGTTGTTCTGCAAGAAAGAGTGTTCAGCAAGTTATTGATACTTATTTAATACATTACTGAGTTCCAACATGGATCGATGTCTATGTTAAACCTAAAAACAAATCAATCTCGGTTCTAAGCAAATATAATTTAGAAAACTTATAAATTTAAAACAAAATATAAAACTAGAGGCAGAACCAAATCTAAAAATACCAAACTCTGATCCGATTAAAGCTGCTCCGAAGCAGAAGAAGATTCGGAAGGATCAAAGAGTACTTGACCAGCGAACAAAACAGTTCCGGTCTTGTCTTCCCTAATCAAGAAAACAAATGGATGATCTGCCACAAAATCTATCGGAGGAGGACGCTTAGGGGCCATGCCCCCAGTTGAGAGACGTAGAGCAGAAGCAGCCACAGCTTCAGTACCTTCTTCATCGATCTCAATCAAAGCCTTGTGGTGCAATAATACATCCAACTCAAACTCATTGAAAACACTTGAAGCTTCAAACCCGAATTCAATCTTAAACTTTGGAATTCTGAAGTCCCCAACTCTAACTTCGCCTTCCGGAATGTGACTATCCAAGAATCCACGAGTAGATGTCATTCTCTCCAAAAAGTTATCCAAGTCCCCTATCTCGTCCGGGAGATAGAAATACATTGAGAACTTGCGGTTGGTATCATCACGGCCTTGTCGATAAGGAAGCCTGAGAACCTTGAAACCATCATAAGCCTTTACAAAATGTTGCTTATGACTGCTCATGAAAGGCACATAGACTGATTTGTCATTGAGAAGGTAAAAAGGACCGTGTTTCGTCAATGACTTATTGAATTCTTTTTCCCAGCCTCCTTTGAAGTACAAGGCGTTTCCATAAATCATGGTGGTTAGATTTGTAACGGATCCAGGAGGAAGAAGCTCGTTAATGAGATCATTGGTGTGACATACGCACTTCTTCGGCCTACCAAAACAAAAACCATATAATCACAAAACCACAACATACTCACTCTTTTTCACACATCTCGTAACCTAAAATCTAATCAAGCAAATACGAAATCGAAAAGATAGATATTTCTGAAACAAATATAGAGAAATCAGAAACTAACCTTGGATTTGAAATCAACTTGAGCAAATTCAGCCTTGAAGTAATTGACAATGAGATCTTTCGACGAGGGAGTAACTGATAGGGATTTCTCTATCCATACTCCATTAACCACCGCGATTTTGGGCCCACCGCTCACTTCCGTCGACAAGGAAGACGGAGGCGATTTCGCTGAAAACTGTGTTGAGTTCGTCGGTGGAAGAAGACCTGAGAAAGAAGAGGATGGAGGATTTTAACGTTTCGTCGTCGGAGGTAGCAGCGGCCATGGTGAGAACGGCGTTGATTGATGCCGGAGAGAAGACGAAGTTAGAGTTTTTGGCTACGGCAGAGATTACCTATTGAATCCATCTTTGAAGATTTATTCTAAGCACTCTATCGCAGAATAAATTAAACCTTGAATCGTTGAGACTGTGTCTCTGCGGCTCACATACATGTTTATATATAGAAGATATACGATACCTAGTTTCTAATCAAGATTAGATACCTAGTTTCTAATCAAGATTAGATACCTGGTTTATCATATATTTTTGGAAATTAAGGAGATCTATCATATATTTTCTTTTATCATAAAATAAGATTTAGGATTAAATTGAATATGTAATTTAAATGTATCAATTTTTATACTTTTATTTCAATATAAATAAAAAAATTTGACCAAAAATAAAATATATTTTAAGTCAAATTTCTAAAGTGTATTAAATATGACATAATAATATTAACATTTTACCAAAAAATGACGTAATAAACATTACAATGAATGTGTCAATTTGTGTTAAGAAATATTATAAATTTATTTATTTATTTACTTTAAAATCTGGCTCAGAGCTTGAAGCTGTTGATATGAAGTAGTTACATTTTTTTAACAGGTATAATTAGATAATCCAGATATTTGCGTGTAAATTAGTTTGTGAGATTCAAGCTAGTTTATTCGTGTGTTGTTCATGTGGATTCAACAACAAAACCCCCATCTCCATCGTCACCATCGTCACATACTCCATTCAAAGTCGTAAGCCTTGAGATCACATGAGCTATAAGAAAGGTGGATTCCGATCCTATATTAGAAGACCTTTATTTTTGGGCATATATATAAAAAAATATTGCAAGTTCAAGAAAACTAGAGTTTTGGCCATATGATCCATTCACACTTTTTTATCCTTGGTTCGGTTTTGTTCCAATGGATTTTCCGAACAAGATTTTTAATGAGCCTTGTGGCTTATATGTTCATCTATGCCAACCTCTAGTCTGATCCATCACAATGCTCGTCTCTATACATCATTTGGTGTGACCTATTTATCTATCTCTTATCTTTCTATCTTTGTATTTTGAATTTGATCGCGTGTGTTTATTTGCATGGTCCTAGTCTGAGTTTTCGAGGCATGTCTCGAAACTCATCTCTCTTTCTTGCTTTGTCTCTTCTCCTTCTCGCCTCCTCTTCTTTATATGGGGGTCGAGATCTCTTGTAACAATCATTTATCTTTTTAATCAAAATCCCTTATAAACATATATCATTGCTATTCGTTTTCATGTGATTCGAACTCGAGGCTCTTAGTCTTATCAAAAAGACTTTCTGCATCATTTTGTGGCGACATTCAATACATTCACTCGCAAAGTGCTCGTTAACCAGATCTTGCATCACCTCGTAATTATCTTAACCCCTCATGATGCAGGCACGAAATCACACCGAGCTTAGACCACTTGATAATCAAAGGATTCCAAGCCTATGCGAAGCGGAAAATGAAATAGAAGTCGAGATGAGGTGAAATGATTGACTCACTTAACCGATGAACAACACAAGCTAATGAATCACTCAATAACTTAAGTTGCAGACTCAAAAGAACTTAAATGAATCACTCAAATAAGAACTAATGAAAATAAACACAAAGAATTCACAACTTTGTGGAAGAGAAGAAAAACAGTTTTCTTATTAACTTTGAAAATTCGATTAAGGGTGCTTTACAATGAAAACGAAACTGAGCTTTTATAGGCTCATGCACAACGGTCCTAAGGAGCTAAAACAAGAAACAAATCGTACAAATTGAAAGAAAAGAGCCGTTGGACAATAAAGAGGGAATCAGTCCAAATATGGCAATTTACGGGGTGGCTTGAGTCTCGACAACTTGGGGCCAAAGCTGGAGTGTCTTGACACGTTCTGGAAGTAGCTGAGAGTCTTCATTATGTGTGAGAAGGATGGGAGAAAGAGCCGTTGGGAATTGAATGGCTGATTGATTCTTCTCGGTTCCAAATAAGGCAAGTGGTGATTCCTCATTAAAACTATGTGTGGGATTAGATGTCTTGTTGTTCTAGTGGCTGGAAAACAACAAGAAGTCTTTATGGAAGTGGAGTAAAATATCAGGGCGTTGATCTTCTCTTGGTTTAAAATGTCTCCAGGTCTCCAAGCATGTGATTGAAGACTCACAGATCCGCAATACTCCATATAAGGCAAGTCTAGAGTTGTCTGGTTTAGAAATTGAATAACTTTCTCATCTGATCTCTGTTTGGTACGAATCCAATTTCCTGAGCTTCTCTGATGAATCAAGAATACATACCAGGGGTTTGTAACTTAATTCGTTATGGTTAGATTGCAATCCTCCAAATAGTGCATGTAGGTCCAAACATGTTAAATTCGGGTTCACATGGCTTGTAAACTTAATATCTCCTTCATGCGATCTGATACTTGGTTGATTCCACTTCGAGGTGTTCTCTAGCTGAGATGAGAATGTAATCCAAATGGTGGTTGAGCTGGAACAGTTGGCCTTGGTCTCTTGTGTACCAACAAGTTGCTGCCTCGTTAAAACCTTACCGGAAAAACCCATTGGGATAAAACCACAGTGAAGGAAAAAGAGTACAGTCCTTGAGGATGTCTTTATCCATCTCATCATGACCTGAGGAACTCCAATATTGCTTCTTGGTTTGAGTTCCTTCTTTACTTGAGACTGGTTTGGTCCTTTTAGCGTTGATTTGCTCTCCTCGGTCTCGTCGGCTTGTCTTTGCTCTATGTGATCTCTCCCATGGTTGGTGCTAGGTTTGATGACCTCATCATAAGTGCCGATTTTGGGTCGTGATCCCTCATCACGATCGCATCATTGAAAATACAATGTGTTTCCATAAATACAGTCCGTCCGTGTAGCTAGAAACGGATCCACGATGAATAGATATTTGATTGGACCATTGGTGTGTTTGAAGCCCGTGAGTTTACCTCCTTACACGCTTTTTCAGCCTTCAAACAACAAAACGATCATCATAGTGATTTAATCCTTTTTTTACTAAGCACTTTGTTCTACAATTTCATAAATTGTCTCTCAAGTCATATGAAATTATTTCATTATGATTTATTGTAATTTAGCGTTTTTTTCGATAAGGAGATATTTTAAAATCCAATTTTTTTTATAAATGATCAGTCAAATAACCATAGATTTTGGAATGATTTAAAAAAAATACTAGATTCAATAAGGCATGCTTATTCAGGCCAAAGACTAAGCAAATCATCTTCTTCAACTCTGAAACAATAATTAATGTATTAAACCCAACTAACCATGTAACCAAACTGAAATCCCACCAGAAACAAATAAATCTAAAAATATGATTTAGCAAATTATAACTTAAACAAAATATAAAACTACAGACAGAACCAAACTCTGAACCGGTTAAGGCTGGTCCGAAGCAGAAGAAGATTTGGAAGGATCAAAGATTTGACCAGCGAACAAAACAGTTCCGGTTTGGTCTTCTCTAATCAAGAAAACAAAAGGATGATCTGCCACAAAATCTATCGGAGGAGGAGGACGACGTAGAGAAGCCCCGCCTCCACGGCGGAGAACAGTTACAGCTGCAGCTTCAGTACCTTCTTCATCGATCTCAACCAAAGCTTTGTGGTACAATGACACATCAAACCCAAAGTCATTGAAAACACTTGAAGTTTCAAACCCGAATTCAACCTTTAACTTTGGGATTCTGAATTCCCCAACTCTAACTTCGTCTCTCGGAATGTGGCTATCCAAGAATCCAGAAGTAGATGTCATTCTCCCCAAAAGATTATTCAATTCACCTTTCTTGTCCGGGAGATAGAAATACATTGAGAAGTTTCGGTTGGTATCATCACGGCCTTGTAGATAAGGAAGCCTGAGGACCTTGAAACCATCATAAGCTCTTACATATTGACGTTCATAACTGCTCATGAAAGGCACAGAGACTGATTTGCCATTGAGAAGATAAAAAGGTTCGTGTTTCGTCAATGACTTCTTGAACTCGTTTTCCCAGGCTCCTTTGAAGTGCAAGGCGTTTCCATAAATCGTGGTCGTTAGATCTGTAACGGATCCAGGAGGAAGAAGATCTTTGATGAGATCATTGGTGTGACGTGAAGCCCACGAATTCACCTCTGTACGTACTTCTTCGGCCTACCAAAAAAAACAATAACCATATAATCATAAAACCACAACATAATCACTCTCAATATCATACAGTTCGTAACATAAAATATAAAGCAAATTCGAAATTGAATATATTATTTATGAAGAAATCTAGAGAAATCAGAAACTAACCTTTGATATGAAATCAACTTGAGCGAATTCAGCCTTGAAGAAATTGACAATGAGATCTTTCGACGAGGGATTAACTGAAAGAGATTGCTCTATCCACACTCCATTAGCCACCGCGATTTTGGGCCCACCGCTTTCACATCCGTCAACGAGAACGACGGAAGCGATTTTTCTGAAAACTGCGATGAGCTCATCGGTAGAAGAAGACCTGAGAAAGGAGAGGATGGACGATTTAAATGTTTTGTCACCGGAGGTAGCAGCGTCCATGGTGAGAATGGCGTTGATTGATACCGGAGAGAAGACGAAGTTAGAGTTTTTGGCTCCGGCAGAGATTACTTTCTCCGCAAGGAATAGAGAAACGTCGTTTTGTTTCTTCATCGCTTCTTTCACTTCCGGACTTACGATTATTTGTGATTCGTTGACCTTTTGCTTTTTATTCGAGGGATCTGCGATTTCTGATGTGCTAATAAGTTCTTGTCTCTTCCCTTTTGAATCCATCATTTAAGTTTGAATAAATTATACCTTGAATCGTTGAGAACTGTCTCTGCGGCTCAACCACTCACGTACATACATATATAGAAGATATAAGAGACCTAGTTTCTAATCAAGATAGAACTAGGGTTTGGTTGGTGGATCGTCTGTCAAATATTAATCAGCTTAGAGAATTAATACAAAAAGAAAAAGAAGGTAAAAATATGTAAGTTGTACTTAAGAGATTTATCATATATACTTTTATGATAAAACAAGATTTATGATTAAATTGAATATGTAATTTAAATGTAAAAAAATATTGTTATTAAAACATAAATAAATTTTAAGTCGAGTTTCTAGAGTATGATTAATTATGTCATAATAAACATTACAATGAATATGTGTCAATTTCTGGTAAGTAATACGTATTATAAATTTAATTTTTTTTTTACTTTAAAATCTGGCTCAGAGCTTTTGCCTTGGCGATGAAATTCCACAAGAAAACCACCATATAATGTTTTTTTATAGAAATTGTTGATACGTAGCAGTTACAATTTATTTTTCTAAGAATATCTAATTAGATAGTTCAGATATTTTATAAATAATCTGATAAGCTTCAGATTAAATTTCAAGAGCATTGAGTAAAAATGTTTTGTTATACCCATGAGCTAAATTTTGAAAACTTGAATCAAGATATTTAAAAGCCAAATTAAGTTTAAGTAGATTCGGGATTAATTGATGTTAGGAAGCTCCACAAAATTCAACAAAGATAGTGCCTAAGTGAATCGATTATGTGAAGGGAATTTGCCGAAGCAGTTTCAAGCATCATACTACTTCTAGAAAGAGTTTATGTTTTTGAACCAAAGCTCATATATACTTATTAAAGGAATTTCTATCATTGACCCCTATGCAACTATATGATCATAAATTAAGAATCTACATGATAATTTTTGTTGATTTTTAATTTCATGCAAATATGTTATGTCATATAAGTGATTATGCAAATCAACATCATAATTTTTATTCAGAATTAATAATTCCGAGGGAGAAACCATCGAGCATCCATGAGACTCATCTCTCCAAGATGAGGAAAGCGTTTGAGGGTCTTGGTTGCAAGATTGAACACACGGATGTCAAGTGTATCGTTAGCAGGCACAGTGAAACCCAAGTCAAGAAGCAAGGCCTCACGACCAAGAGAATCTACATCAAGAACCGTGTGGCTGGACGAATATGGGTCTTCTTGTATATCATGATTATACTTGTAGACAGTGGCGGACCCAAGAATTTTTTTTACCGGGGTCAAAACATAACTAAAAAAAAGATGGTTCTTTTGAACATCTAAAGAAATTCAACTCCTTGAGAATCTTGTTTAGCTTCTCGTTCCAGGCTCTAGGTGCTTGTCTCAGCCCATAAAGTGCCTTACTCAGCTTGTATACCTTGCTTTCACATCCTTTGACTGCAAAGCCTTCAGGTTGGGTAACAAACACCTCTTCCTTTAATTCACCATGTAAGAATGCAATTTTAACATCAAGATGATATACTTCCCATCCGCTTGAGGCCGCAAGAGCAATAATGAAACAGATGGTTTCTATTCGTGCAACTGGTGCGAAAACCTCATCAAAATCTACCCCATGTTTTTGCACATACCCCTTTGCTACAAGTCTGGCTTTATACTTGTTAATGCTCCCATCAGGATTTCTTTTTATCTTGAAAACCCACTTCAAGCCAATTGGTTTTGCTCCCTTAGGAATATCTATCAATTTCCAAGTATGATTCTTGTTTATTGAATCAATTTCGTCTTCACAAGCATCAATCCAGACTTGTAATTCTCGTGCTTCACTAAAACTCCAAGGTTCCTCGTTTATTGTCATTAACAAACGCTCGCATTCATCTTCAACTTGAAGCACATAATCATTCAGATAACCTGGTAATTTAGTTTGCCTTGTCAATTTTCGTAGAGGTAACTGAGTGCTTTCACTTTCTCCATTACCTTCCTCTGCTTCTTCTTCACTCAAGCTTCCATCGTTTTCCGCAGTAGCATCGTTCTCGCTCTGCTCGCCATCACTTGAAAGAATTTCAATGGCATCATTGCTACCCATATCTCGAGTAACTGCTTGTCCTTCTTCTATTCCCTGAGAAGCATTGAAATCTCTTATACCATTATCGCCAAAATCTCCTATGGCAATGCTGAACATTCCCTCATCTCCTCTGTTTTCCTCCGTGTTATTCCAATTCCATATTTTCTCTTCGTCAAAAATTACGTCTCTGCTTACTATTATACGTCTGCTCGTTGGATCAAGTAGACGATAAGCTTTAGACCCCGGTTCTGTTCCAAGATGCACAAGTATACGTGATCTGCCATCAAGCTTTTTCTTGTAGGGTGACTCTGTTCTTGCAAATCCGATACACCCAAATACTCGCACGTGTTCGATATTTGGCTTTCTCCCCTTAAAAACTTCATAGGGCGTTTGAGCAGCCAGCGTTCTCGTTGCAACTCTGTTAATTAAGTAAGTAGCGTGCCTAACCGCCTCTCCCCATAGATAATTTGGAATACTCATGTGTTTCAAAATGCTCCTGGTCATCTCTAACAATGTTCTATTTCTTCGCTCAACCACTCCGTTTTGCTGAGGAGAATATGGTGCGGTTAAGTGTCTCTGAATCCCACTCTTCTCACAGAAATTTTGAAACTCCAACGATGTAAACTCACCACCTCTGTCCGTACGTAGCATCTTGATAACCAACCCCATTTCTTGTTCCAAGAATGTCTTAAGCTTCTTGAACTTTTCAAACATCTCGCTCTTCTCTTTCAAGAGTATAGACCACATATAACGAGAGTAGTCATCGATTACTACGAATATATATTGGTTTCTTCCGAGTGTAGGTGATGTAATCGGTCCACATAAATCTCCGTGCAGTAGTTCAAGCTTTTGAGATGCCCGGTATGATGTTGCTTGAGGAAACGCATTCCTTGTTTGTTTACCGATCAGACAAGATGCACAAGTCTCCTTCTCAACACTAAGTTTTGGTAATCCAACAACCAAGTTTTTGACAACCATCATCTTCAAGTTTCTGAAGTTAGTATGCCCCAATCTTGTGTGCCACTTGATGGATTCACTAGAGGAAATCAGCTGAAAACACTTTGTACTTTCCGCCTCCAATCGAACTTTATAAAGTCTATTTTGTGATCTGTTAGTTTTTACTAACAATCTTCCACTTCGATCGTATAGAGTCAAGTAGCTTTCCTTCATTCTAACTTCACAACCTGATTCCGTAGCTTGTCCAAAGCTGATGATGTTGCTTTTCAAATCTGGTATAAAGTAGACATTCAGAAGAACTTTTGTTTCACCATTCTTGAAGATGAACCGGATCAAAACTTTTCCCCGAATGTCTATGCGAGAATTGTCTCCAAACTTTACCTTCCCGGTGATGGTTTCGTCAAGACTGTAAAAATAAGATCGATTCCCCGTCATGTGATTGCTTGCTCCGTTGTCAAGATACCAGATGAAATCATCATCCGAGCTTGACTCGAACATTCTTGGCTTAACCTTTTGCTCGTTTAGAAACACCACTTCGTGCATCATCAAAGCATCGACCTCTTTCGTATCTTCTTCTTTGTTTTCCTCTACTTCTTGGAGTTTAAGTAATCGATCAAGACAGTTTGATGCATAATGTCCCAACTTGTCGCATTGATAACAAGTGATGTGAGAGGCATTGGTTCGTTCATGATCTTGTCGATAACCAAATCTTCCTCTGCCTCTGCGTCTGCCAAAGTCTCTACTCGAATTTTCTTGATACGGCTGAATTTGTTTATAATCTGAGTTCTCATACATCAACCTTCCTTGACCTGTTTCTTCCGTGGAGTCCTCTTCCTCAGCGATTCTCTCCTCATAAGCCTTTAACCTCCCCACTATGTCCTCAAAGCTCGTGGTGTTAAGGTCAAGGACCTGCTCAAGCGATGCAACGATATGTATGTATCTCTTTCGTGGTAAGCTGTTGAGAAACTTCTTGACTAGTTTAGGTTCTGGAATCGTTTCTCCCATCGCAACTGATATAGAGGATATCTCAGAAATTTTTTCCACAAAGTCGTCTATCTTGTCTGTTTCCTTCGTCTTGATTCTATCAAATTCAGCCATCAGTGTTTGTAACCTTGCCTCTCTCACTCTATCAGCTCCTATATGTCGGGCTTTGATCGCTTCCCATATAGCTTTTGAAGTATCTAGGTCTCCAACTTGTAAGATTAGCGCCTCTGGTATTGATTGAAACAATAAAGCTACTGCAATATTGTTTTTATCCTCATCCTTCGTTCCTGGTTCGATTGTCTCCCAAACCTTGTTAACCTTTAGGGCTATCTTCATTCGCATGGACCAGACAGTATAGTTACTGTTGTTGAGCATTGGGCACTTAATGGAAGAAGGTCCTCCATCTTTTGTTTTGAACTCTCACGACGCATCTTCATTGTCATCCTTCTTCTTTAACTCAGGTTTTTTTATCTCCCATGGCTTCTCCGATCTACTTACGTTCTTGAGATCGTCAAGCTCTGATACCAAATCTAGAAATATAGAATAACTCTCTTCTTATTGATCTTAAGGAAAAATAGCTCAAAAACCTTAAGCTTGCAAAACTCATAAGTTGTTCCACATCTTGGAACCTCCTTATATAGAATTAGATGACTCCTAAAAATAAAAAAATAAAAACTTACAAATTCTTTCTTTAACTTATATTTGGATAACTCCCAAATATAATCAACTTTTCTATTTTAGTTTTTAAAGTAGCTTGGGCTTCAAGCTTACATCAACAATCATGGCCTTGTCGATAAGGAAGCCTGAGGACCTTGAAACCATCATAAGCCTTAACGTATTGTCTTTTATAACTGCTCATGAAAGGCAATGAGACTGATTTACCATTGAGAAGGTGAAAAGGTCTGTGTTTCGTCATTGACTTGTCAAATCCTTTTTTCCATGGTCCTTTGAAGTACAAGGCAATGCCAGAGATGAGCACAACTTTTCAATCTTGGTAAATATATAGCTATCAAGATCAGTTTAATCGTTTTCAATATTGCTTGCTTGGTTTTTCCGTGGTTCGTTTCTTGTAATCTTGTTGGTAGACTTCTGTTGCTTTCAGTGCTCCTGTATCATTTGATTAGACATTGAAGGAAAATTTTGATGCATAAAAGCGATAAATTTGGTTTCATGAATCAATTTTAAGTTTGAGACATTTTTAATATACAGTATTATTTCAATTCATCACATTATTTGAAAATCTACCGGAAAGTAGCTAAACCCACTTTGTCAAAGAACGAATTCCAACATAGATTTCTTTTCTTTTAGTTATTTTTGGTATGTTTAGTCCGTTCCATCTCGTCAAATATTATTACACTACCAAAAATTTGAGAGAAGTAACATAAAGGTTACAACAAACACAAAAAGCCCAAGTTGGGTCGGTTTGGTAGATGGATGACCATAACCTGTGGTCGCTTCTGCGGTTAGTTTTGCAATCATCATTAGTTTTGACTCCATTTTCGGCCCTTCTTGCTTTTCAAACTTCCATCCGCCATGTTCTCCTACACACATACACACCAAAACCGTGTTAAGTAACATCTTTTGTAACATATAATAGCAAAATCCATAAAGTAAATAATCCATAGAAGACTAACCTTACAAGCGGCTATAACGTCACACCCGCATGTTGAGTGACCATTTGTAACATCTACTGCTTTCGGAGCTCCTCCACCATCAATTCTCTAAACCACAAACGTACATTAAAATTACTCATATAGTCATATGTCACATAAATTAACTGGATCAAATCTCACCAAACCGGACCACATTGATTGTTCATTTATTAAAATATACAGGATTTTGCCAGGTGCTTTCATGGGCATTAGTATAATTTTGGTTAAAAATATAAATTTTATATATGTTATCCATCGATTAGTTAAACGTATATATATATATATATATGTATATATTAGTTCTGATTAAAACAGAATAATAATAATACATCGGTAGTGTTTGGTAAAGATAATTAAATAGACACAAAAAAAACTTCAATCCGAAATTTTGATTCAACCCCAAGAAGATGCAGTTTCACCAGTGATAACGTTGGTCATAAAAAGAAGATGAAGATAGCACTGTCTAGTAAATCATATTCTTAACCGAACTAAATCGAAGTTTGGTCAATGTGGTTCTGTTTCTGTTTACAAAATAACCGATCGGTAGAAACTTAATCGATATTTAAACCAAGAAAAAGAAAAACTGAACTAACAGGTTTCATCATTTTTCAAGGTCTGCACTTGAGGCCTCTTCTCCTTGCCAATGATAATCTTGACCTCGAAGAAACTGTTTCTTCTTCTTCTTTTCACTATCATCACTGTCTAGAACCACAATGGATTCAGGCATTGATGTTTCTTCCAAGCCCGAGTTCTCAAACTCACCGCGCAAACTTCTTCCATCTTCATTTTGATTCATTTCCAATTCCATCTCAGTTTGAGCCAGTACCTCGGTTTTGCTAACTTCATTCGACTCTCCAAGTGGTCTCAAGGACAGTTTTCGGCTTAGTCTATTGTTGTCATTCTTTGGTCGAAAACTTGAGGAAGCCAAGTTATTATTAAATGGCTGCTTCATCCTTAGAGAAAGCTTCTTTGGTTTCTTGTTTTCTTTGCAAACAGCTGAAACTTCACTAGATAACAAATCATTCTTTTGAGATTGAGGAGGCAAGGCAAGAGATAACTTCTTCCTGCTCGTTTTTATCCCATCGTTACCAAATGTGTTCGCCTCATCGAGACCAATCAATGCTTTTCTTTTCCCATTTCCATCTTCTTGTTCATCTCTAGAACTCGAGAGAAGCAATTGGCTATTTGGTACACCTTTTGCTGTAGCAGTGTCACAGTTCTCTCTATGTGTTGGCTTTTCGTGTTTACTAGCTAAATCACTATTCCCATGTTCTGAAACCTTCTCATCTCCATGATTCTAAAGAAACAATATGAAAATTCAACATTACTTCAAGCTCATTGAAGAGTAAAAGAACTAATTATAGACCTTAACCTCGAATCTGTTTGGACTTTTCTGAATTTGGAAGCTGACACTACTTCCACTTCCATCAGCCTTAACTTCTGCATACTTCTCGGTCATTTCTCGAGCTTTAAAATCGAAAGTTTGTCTATTGTATTTGTACTCCCTGCTCTGAGAAAAAGACACCAGCAAATACTTCAAGAATCAAAAGATAAAACTGAGAGGAGAAACTGTGTGTGATGCAATAAGACTTACTACTTCACACATCAAGCCATCATCTGGATTTGGTTCACTAAGCAATAATCCGATACTCGTCAAAACTGTTGAGATATTCAATGATGGTTGCCAAGCTCCCTATCAGAAACTAACCATTGTTATCTTTTCGAATTACAAAATACAGATTTGCCTCGGTTCATAACAATATTTATAATTGAAATATTGCAAAATCAAAAGTTTAGATACTTAGAGGGTTTCTTAAAAAAAAAATACTCCAATGGTAGAACCTCTAATGAGGTTCTTAAAATTTTAATTTTTGAAATATTGTGTATAAATTATTTTGACTCTTAAAACTTGAGACACACTCTCAAAACCTAAACCATATACACAAAAAAAACACTTGTATCTACTTACCATTTATGCAGTCCAACACTTGAAACAAGAACCACATTTATCTTCACCAATATATCCAATTAACCTAAACAAAAACAGAGAGACAACACATCATATTCAAGACTTTGGTTCTGAGACAACCTAAACAAAAACAGAAACAGAGAGACAACAATTTGGTTCTGAGAAGACAGTGAAACAATAATACCACTTTCACAAGAGGTTTGGTTCCGAGAAAATGCACAGATTCATTTTACCCCATCCTGCAAACCATACACAAGGTCAATAATTACGAAACCTAAATCAATTACTTAAAACTGAAGATATAAACAGAGAAACAGATCATTTTGTTACCATTTTAATCTAGATTGATTGAATCTTGTAAAGATAAGAATAATGAATAATCGAAGAAACGAACCTTCTTCTTTTGTTTTTCACCTCTGGCCACAGTGAGTCAGTGAGTTAACCATGGTGCTGTCTAGCTCTCTAAACATTCTTAATGCAGAATCACAACCTTTTACCTCAGTAACAGCTTTCAACATCAAGCTATATGTATGTCCTGTGACGTTCTCCTTTATCCCATGAACTCAAAGACGATAAAAGCCTTCTGAAATCTCCACTCCTCAAGAGGCACGAGAGAAAAGAGTTACATGCATGAGTGTTTGGTTGTAAACTCAAGAAATTCATAGAATCAAACAACTCCAACGCGCTTCTTACTTTATCCAACCTACTAAGTTTTAAAAGTCTCTTCGACAACAACTCTTCGTTCCTCTCCTCTAGAAAATGTATCCTATTCCTCCTCCTATTCTCTTCTACCCCAATTCCAACCAATAACTCACTTTCTGTCATTCTATGTTCTGTCTCCAATTCAAAACCAAAAACCATAATTTCACATGTGTCTAATTCACTACTCACCTTCTTGAAACACGTTCTTGGTGTTCCCAAATAAAAAGGCTCCATTTTTACACCACCAGATACTAAAAACTTTCGTTTTGGCTTCATGGTTAATGCAAAGTCTAACAAGTGGTTCACAGACCAATATCCACAAAACAAGTGATTCGATGTACAAGTGATTGATGATACCTGACTCCACAGGACATATCCCATGTCTTGATTCAGTAATCTTCACCAGCAATTTCAACACATGAGCAGAGAGAAGATAATCTTTTAGCATAACTTATATAACGAATACGAACAAACATGAGAAACCCATTTCCTATTTAGCAAAAAGGTGAGAACTTCAGTGAAATTTCTCAGTATCGATTCACGAATAAGCATACAAAACCTTAAATTTTCTTAATCCTAAAACAGAAGCTACCCCAAGAAAACAAGCAGGCATTGAAACCAAACCAGAAAAATCTTATTTTTCCTCGAGAATTGACGGTGCTTGAGACGCGGAGGAGGTGGTGGTTCTTCAAGAGATACTAGACGTTTCTGCTTTGACACTCGTTGGATCAAGAAACAAGGTCTAAAAGAGACTGTGTTGAAAGGTTGGAAAGGTGAGAGTTCAGATGAGGACAAACCAATATCGGACAGAATCCAAAGTTGTCGAAAAGCAATCTGTGGAAGAAGAGCGCCAATGTTAATGCACTTTCTGAGATTGGAAAGCTGAAGAAGAATCTGGAAAAGGAAATGACAAAGTTAAATCCGGATCCAATCCTTATGAGAAACTTGAAATTGGATATTCGAGAGGCCAAACGAGAGGAAGAAGAAGAAAAAAAAACCATTCGATTGAAGAGAAAAAAAAATAACTCCGACCAACCCGCTTGCGACACATCACGGGTTCTTAAGGTTCTTCAGACTCTCAAATAAGAACCGGTTCTTATGTTATTATCCAATTTTGATTTATTATTAATCTGATTAATGCTAAGAACTCCACTTAAGAACCCCCTTTGGAGCTGCTCTAAGGGCGTTACAATTTAAAATTAAAAGTCCGTACACGAATCAAAGCCTCCACATGAGTTAGAGGTTTCCAATTGCTTAGAAAAGAATCAGAACCCCACTCATTTTTTCATTATTCTTTTTTCCTTCTTCTTTATTTTAATTAAATTTAATTTATTGCAATTTAATCCCAAAACCTTTAATTTTTTTTTTTGAATAACCGATATATCCAAGCCGAAGCTGAGATCAATTTTTCCCCTCAATTGGTGTATCCGCCATTACCATAATCTTGGATGTGGAAACAATTGTCCGAGCCAGGTTTCTGGGAGATTTTAAGATGAACACCGGGATCGTGATGAGTTGTCGTCGAGTTGTAAACAATAGAGTTGTTTATCATCTGAACGTTACTATTCATGAAAGCTTTCATAGAGAGATTACTATTACTATTGTTAGGGTTCTTGGTCGTTTTCTTCTTACCTTTTCCTTCGTCACTGCTGCTACTACTGCTGCTTTGAAGTCGCCGCCCTTTCCTTCGGCACTGTTTAAAACCCTAGAGGAATGTGTTCCTACTCCTCCGGTTTTGTTGCTTGAAGGAGATCGTAGATCTCCATCACAGCACCTTTGTTTTCACATGCAATGGTAATGACACCTGTGCTCAATATGTGTAAGTGTAAGCTTCATCAGGTCACGACTTGTGGGAACACGGAGCAATATGTCTGTCGCATAAGCACTGCATCAAGTCAACTAGAAGATGACGTGGACTGAAGCTGACATGGATTTGGCTAGCAAGGATTAATGGCGTGGATTTGGAGAACAAGGTTTAATGACGTGGATCATTTAACAATTGATAAAAACTCAAGATACAAAGGATCGAGTGCTTTGGAAAGTAAAGATATAGGGAAGATATCTTGAAGATTTGGATGATTCTGAATCAAGTCACGATAACCTAGAATCAGACTTGATCCTTGAGTATAAATAGGAGTCAAGGTCTGAGTTCTAAGGTTAGCCGTTTATAGAAAAGAAAAAGTAGGGTTCTAGCTTTTTCTTGTTCAAGAGAGTAGTGTGTTACTCTATTACGGTATTAGAAATCCTAGGTCGTAGATTAAGAAGGGTAGTTCTTAAGTCTGTGTAAAACCATCAAGAGTGTGTAATCATCTTGAGAGATTTCTAATAAAGATTGAAACAGAGTATTTCGTGTATAGACAACTATTCTCGTGTTCCAACAACTATTACGTGATTGTACAGTCCATCAGGAATTTTAGTTGGTATCAGAGCAGGCATCTGAACCGAGTTGTTTATACTCAACAACAGGTGAAGATCCTGTGACAGAAGATGGACTCAACACGAGAGCTAGTGGCGGTTCAAAGGCACATCATGCTAGATGACACACAAACTATGGGCATTGGAAGGTGAAAATGATATATGCTATTCGGGGTATTGACGAGGATGCTTGGACAGCTGTTGAAGAAGGCTAGGATGAACCAGTGGTTAAAGGAGACAATGGTAAAATGGTTCCAAAGAAGAAGAGTTTGTGGACAGACAATGAGAAAAGGATGTCCAAAATGAACTCTAGCGCTATATCCGCAGTTCAAGCAGATCCAGGATTGTTCTAATGCAAAGGAAGCATGGGACACGTTACTCTTCTGAGAGTGAATCTGAAGATGAAGCCTCTGACTTTCAAGAAGAGTTTAAGGCCCTGTACGAGAACTGGAAGAATGCAACTCAAGAAAATTTGCTTCTACTCAAGGAAAAGATTGTGCTCAAAGACCTGAATGACAAACTTAGGAAGGAACTCAATGAAGAAGTGTTAAAGACAAAACTATTAGAACATGAAGCCGCAGAAACTACGAAGAGAATAATGATGCTGAACAGTGGAACCAAGGAACTGAACAAGATCTTAACCATAGGAAGAACTGAAAAGTCGAACTATGGTCTTGGATATCAAGGAGGTCCATCTACAAATAACACCATATTTGTCAAAGGGAACAACACATAAGCTGTTCCAGCAAATTCGCAGAAAATCAAAATTGAAAGAAGAAATCCACGTGGGTGCTACTATTGCAGAAAAAATGGGCACAGTAAAGAGCTTGATGAATCAACAAAGGTATTACCCAAACTATAATGATTCTTCACATATTTGGGTGAGAAAATCAGATCTTTATCAAAAACAGGTTGTTGTTTACATTTCGATGAGCTCAGTTGAAAGTCAACCATGGTATTTTGATAATGGATGTTCCAGGCATATGACTGGTAATAAAAAAATCTTTAGAAGATTACACTACGGTGAAGCAAAGCAAGGTTGTTTTTGGTGGAGGTGAAGAAGGAAAAATCAAAGGGAAAGAAAACCTCAAAGAACCAAATGCAGCGGAACTCAAGAATGTGTACTACGTTAAAAGGTTTTCAGCAAATTTGATTAGTGTGAGTCAGCTTTGTGATGTGGGATTAATTGTGGTGTTCAACAAAGTTAAGTGTTGGGCGTTCAATAAACAAGGTCAAGTGATTCTCTCTGGGATAAGAACAGAAAACGAATGCTACATGTGGGATGAATCTCAAACATGCATACATGATGTAAAAGATGAGTCAATACTGTGGAATTAATATTTGAGAAGCATTAGTGGAAACAACTTCACAATAATCACTAACCAAGAAGTGCTTAAGGTTATTTCAGATGTAAAGCAAATGGACAAGATGATGATAGGTGGAAACATCAGAGATCTAGTAGATTTTCAAGCGAAGCAGCTGAGTGATGGAATTGTTGTTATTCAAAATTTGGATGTCAGGAATCTGTTGGAACAGGTTAGGACGTGTTCCAGCAAGTCTGCAGAACCTACAATAAGCACTACACTGAAGATTGTGAATGATGAAACATGTTTATCTCTTGAGTAAATATATAGTAGTAGAAAATGATACAAGTCGTTGGTTTCTGGTTACAAAAGTAATACAATGTAGGTTGAAAATACTTAAGACGATTATTTTAATAATAATTGATATCTCATTAATCACGTCAGCGGGTGACAAAGAGAACCAAATTAAGGACGTTACAATTTAAAATTAAAAGTCCGTACACGAATCAAAGCCTCCACATGAGTAAGAAGTTTCCAATTGCTTAGAAAAGAATCAGAACCCCACTCATTTTTTCATTATACTTTTTTCCTTCTTCTTTATTTTAATTAAATTTAACTTATTGCAATTTAACCCCAAAACCTTTAATTTTTTTTTTTTTGAATAACCGAAATATCCAAGTTGAAGCTGGGATCATTTTTTCCCCTCAATTGGTATATCCGCCGTTACCATAATCCTGGACGTGGAAACCATTGTTCGAGCCACGTTTCCAGGAGATTTTAAGATGAACCCGGGATCGAGATGAGTTGCCGTCGAGTTGTAAACAATAGAGTTGTTACTATTCATGAAAGCTTTCATAGAGAGATTACTATTACCATTGTTAGGGTTCTTGGTCGTTTTATTCTTACCTTTTCCTTCGTCGCTGCTGCTACTACTGCTGCTTTGAAGTCGCCGCCCTTTCCTTCGGCGCTGTTTAAAACCCTAGAGGAATGTGTTCCTACTCCTCCGGTTTTGTTGCTTGAAGGAGATCGTAGGATCTCCATCACAGCACTTTTGTTTTCACCTGCAATGGTAATGACACGTGTGCTCAATATGTGTAAGTGTAAGCTTCATCAGGTCACGATTTGTGGGAACAAGGAGCAATATGTCTGTCGCATAAGCACTGCATCAAGTCAACTAAAAGATGACGTGGATTTGGCTTGCAAGGATTAATGGCGTGGATTTGGAGAACAAGGTTTAATGACGTGGATCATTTAACAATTGATAAAGACTCGAGATACAAAGGATTGAGTGCTTTGGAAAGTAAAGATATAGGGAAGATATCTTGAAGATTTGGAGGATTCTGAATCAAGTCACGATAACCTAGAATCAGACTTGATCCTTGAGTATAAATAGAAGTCAAGGTCTGAGTTCTGAGGTTAGCCGTTTATAGAAAATAAAAAGTAGGGTTCTAGCTTTTTCTTGTTCAAGAGAGTAGTGTGTTACTCTATTACGGATTAGAAATCATAGGTCGTAGATTAAGAAGGGTAGTTCTTAAGTCTGTGTAAAACCATCAAGAGTGTGTAATCATCTTGAGAGATTTCTAATAAAGATTGAAACAGAGTGTTTCGTGTGTAGACTACTATTCTCGTGTTCCAACAACTATTACGTGATTGTACAGTCCATCAGGAATTTCAATATGCTCTTAGAATCCGAAGAAGATGATTGGCGATGAATCTTCCTAGGGTTGTTGCCTTGATGATTATGGTTTTGGTTAGGGTTAGGGTTAGGGTTATGGTTATGATCGTGATGATTTGGTTTGTGGAATTGGCTTGTTTTCTCGGCAGTGAGAATGTTCTTTTGAGTTGTTTCACGTTCGGAATGTAACTAAGGAGGTGGGAGAGAGTAAGGAGAGAGTACTCTTGGTGATGGTGCTTTCCGAATACTCTCTGATGACTCTTATTTTACTGACCGATTTGAATGAGTTGGACTCGGTGGTGAGATTAGTTGTCGCGGTGGTAAGGCTTCTTGAACCTATTTAGGAGATGGTGGTGGCGTGTATGATAAGCGAGATTGTGGTGGAGGCGGCAAAGCAGCCTTTGGTGGGGTCGGTGGTGAATGATATGGGGACCGCTCTTGAGGTGGAGGGGAAGTAGGCTGACGCTGCTGACGTGGAGGCGAAGTAGGCTGTCGTCACTGACATGGAGGGGAAGGAGGCTGTTGCTGACGTGAAGGTGAAGGTTGTTTTGGTTGTGGTCTGGCTACGACCGGACGGCGAGGGTGTGCTCGGGGTGGAGGTGGAGGAGTCTGCTGACGTGGAGGCTAAGCAACTACAGTTTACCAAATTATAACTTCAAAACAAAATATAAAAATAGAGGCAGAACCAAATTTAAAAACACCAAACTCTGATCCGATTAAAGCTGCTTCCGAAGCAGAAGAAGATTCGGAAGGATCAAAGACTTGACCAGCGAACAAAACAGTTCCGGTCTTGTCTTCCCTTATCAAGAAAATAAATGGATGATCTGCCACAAAATCTATTGGAGGAGGACGCTTAGGACGCTTAGGAGCCCCAATAAGAAACCTAGAGCAGAAGCAGCCGCAGCTTCAGTACTTTCTTCATCGATCTCAATCAAAGCTTTGTGGTGCAATACATCCAACTCAAACTCACTGAAAACACTTGAAGCTTCAAACCCGAATTCAATCTTAAACTTTGGAATTCTGAAAGTCCCCAACTCTAACTTGCCATTGCGGAATGTGACTATCCAAGAATCCACGAGTAGATGTCATTGTCTCCAAAAGGTTATCCAAGTCCCCTTTCTCATCCGAAAGATAGAAATACATTGAGGAATTACGATTGAAATAACCATGGCCTTGTCGATAAGGAAGCATGAGGACCTTCAAACCATCACAAGCTCTTACATATTGGTGCTTGTAACTGCTCATGAAAGGCACAGAGACTGATTTGCCATTTAGAAGATAAAAAGGTTTGTGTTTTGTCATTGACTTGTCGAATTTGTTTTCCCAGGCTCCTTTGAAGTACAATGCGTTTCCATAAATCTTGGTGGTTTGACTTGAAACGGATCCAGGAGGAAGAAGATCTTTGATGAGATCATTGGTGTGACGTGTAGCCCAAGAATTCACCTCTTTACATACTTCTTCGGCCTACCAAGACAAAAACCATATATCTTTTAACCTAAAATCTAATCAAGCAAATACGAAATCGAAAAGATAGATATTTCTGAAATTAACCTTTGATATGAAATCAACTTGAGAAAATTCAGAAACTAACCTTTGATATGAAATCAACTTGAGAAAATTCAGCCTTGAAGAAATTCACAAAGAGATATTTCGACGAGGAATTAACAGATAGAGATTGCTCTATCCACACTCCATTAACCACTGCGATTTTAGGCCCACCGCTTTCACTTCCGTCGACTAGGACGACGGAGGCGATTTCCCTGAAAACTGCATTGAGCTCATCGATTGAGGATGACTTAAGGAAGGAGAGGATGAAAGATCTCAGTGATTCTTCGGTGGAGGTAGCAGCGACCATAGTGAGTACGGAGTTGATTGATGCAGGAGAGAAGACGAAATTAGAGTTTTTGGCTACGACAGAGATTACTTTCTCCGTAAGGAACATAGATGCGTCGTTTTGCTTCTTCATCGCTTCTTCCACGTCAATATTTGGTAGAGAAGGACTTGTGATTACCAAATTCTTGTTGTTTGACAGAGAGGGACTTGTGATTTGCTGATTTTTTGCTTCTTGTTCTTCTTCTTTAGATGCGTCGAGAAAAGGACTTGCGATTTCTAATTAGTGCTGGAATTAATGACCCACACCCGCGGGCCCACGGGTTTTGACCTGCTGTGGGGCGGGTTTGGGTATGCATATGAAAGACCACTGATTTGCGGGTCTAGCGGGGCGGGGCAAAAAATTTCGCGGGTTACGCGGATACCGGCATAAAACTAAATTAAATCCTAATCTTCATGGGCCTCCATTTCTTATTTTGGGCTTCTTCGATGAGGCCTATGCTTCTGTTGCAAATCAGTCCATGAGTTGTGTGTAGTTTATATTCACTGTGGTTTTTTTGGCGGGTTAGCGGGTTGGCGGGTTACAATTTTTTTTAGGCAGCTCATTTTCTGGTGTGCGGATTACCCGCAGGGACCGCGGAGTTTTGGCGGGGCGGTCGCGGGTCTAAAGGAAAAGTCCACTTCTTAGGTGGGGCGGGTTCGGGTATTAAAAATTTAAGGTTAACCCGCGGGTTAGCAGGCTATGCGGGGCGGGGCAGCCCGCATCCCAGCTATATTTCTGATATGCTAAGCTTTTGTTTCTTCTCTTTTGGTTCCATCTTTTAAGTCTTCTCTTTAAGTTTATTCACATACATCATACACATGTGTGTATAAATATAGAGAGATGATGAAGATAGAACTAGGGTTTGGTGTGGGAGGGGGGGGGCGTTATGAAAAAGGAAGGAAAATGTTATATATTTAATGTGTTGCTTGTTACCCAAGTTTTCTTGCTTTCTTGACTTTCAAGCTAGTCTAGGAGTTGAGAACTTTAGATCATTAACCGAACAATATACAATTTTTATAAAGTACTTAACCGAAAACTATAAAAGTTGAAATCAAAGTTCTAGTTCTCGATTTCGAGTTTTGGATTTTAGGATTTTGATAGAATTTGGGAATTTTCGACTTAGGAATTTGATTATGGTGTAGTTTAGTTGAAATCAGGTTAAATTTGGTTTAAAATGTGAAAGTTAAGTGGTTAATTGTTTTTTTGTTATTATTAAACCAATGATAACCACATATTATGGGTAATTAAGATTCAAACTCGGAATCTGTGCGGATTTGAAATTTGAAATGTTATTATGTGGGTACTAAGAAATGAAACTTTTGTTTGTGCTAGATATAAAATGAGGCATTAGTTATGTGGAAATTTGTACGATAGTTCGTGGAAATAAATCGTTGGCTCTAAAAATAGGGGTAGACAAACTTAAAGTCCCGTTCCATTCGCAAACGAAAGCCATAAATTTGTACCATATAAAAATGCGTTCGAAACTGGAAATGGGATAGAACGGGACAGACAGGACGATAATTATGCCCACCTCTACTTTAAAATATAAATACCAAAAATTTATAGATCACAAATTCATAACAAATAAATAAAAACATTAAAACCAACCGGACAGTAAAACGATCCGGTCTGAACCAACGGGACAGTAAAACGATCCGGTCTGAACCAAATCTTCTAAGACATCAATTGAATGAACATTAACTTAACTAGAAAAGCCCAAATATCCTAAACCCAAACTAACCCAAAACTTGATCAGAAGCCGGTTAAACCTGATCTGAGCCCGTTTAAAAAGAATTTTTTGAAGGATCAAAGATTTGACCAGCGAACAAAATGGTTCCGGTTTTGTCTTCTCTAATCAAGAAGAGAAATGGATGATCAGCCACGAAATCTATATTAGGACGACCATTATAATTATGCCGAACCATTCTAACAGTCGCAGCAGAAGCTACTGCACCTTCTTCATCAATCTCGACACAAGCTTTATGGTACATTAATGGCACTGGAACCAGTCCCGTGTCAGCCAATAAAACATCAAACATGAAAGAGATGTTAAACTTTGGAATTATTAAAGCACCAACTTTAACTTGGTCTGTCGGAATGTGATCATCCACAAATCCAGGAGTAGATGTCATTTTCTTCACGAGATTATTCAGTCCATTTCTATAGTCCGGCAGATAGAAATACATTGAGAACTCACGTTTCTTATCACCACCTTGTTCATATGGTAGCCTAAGAACATTAAAACCATTGTAAGCTTAAACGTATTGGCTCATTTTGCTGCTCATAAATGGCACAGACACTGAAGAGCCATCGAGAAGGTAAAACTCATCTTCTTCTGTATCCAACTTATTGAATTTGTTTTTCCATTCTCCTTTGAAGTACAATGCGTTTCCATAAACCTGATCGGTGTCGCTTGTAACGGATCTAGGAGGAATAAGGTCTTTGATGAGACCACTAGTGTGGTCTGAAGCCCATTTATTCAGCTCTTTACGCACTTGTTCAGCCTTCGTAAGTCATAACAATATATTAAACATGTCAGTAAAATTCAACTAATTGCATAGATTCCAGATTGGTTTTATTTTCGAAACATGAATCGTTATATATTATATATATGAATTCAATTTAATTTCGTTTAGAAAAGAGGACTAAGTTTTCTTTTAAAAAAGGATCAACATGGATTTAAAGAGTTTTGTAAAAGATGATCCTTAATTATACCATTATAGGGTTTTAATAAGGTTTCTTTAGGGTTTTGGGATTTATTATAGACTTAAGTTAAACAGTTTGTATTCGAGAACATACTATCTTATTTTTTTGATAAAACGTGAATTATATACCAAAAGAACAAGAGTTTACATCAGTTTGGCAGACTAAAAATTTCTTCAGGCCCAAAAAAAATAAAATAAAAAAGTCTAAAAGAAACAGGGGAATAAGATTACAAAATCACTTTAATCGTTTAGATATAAGCAAACCACTGGGATAGGAGATTTTTGAATTTCTTGTGATGAATGCGAGCTAGTATAATATCCTTAGCATCTGTCAATTTGCCGGAAGAGATCCACGTGCCCAAGGGTTGTACCATTGTGAAGTCGAGAGTTCCTTTCCCTCCATAGGATATAGACCGTTGCCTGACCTGCAAGAAGTTTTAGAGTCTGCCTCACTTGACGAGAGGGAGATGAAAGCATCTAATGAAATCTTGCCAGTTGTTGAAAGACAGATTTGGGTAGCCAAGGCGAGTGAGGACTTGCCCCCAGACTTGCTTACTGAGGCTGCAATGAAGAAACATATGGTCTCTAGTTTCCTCTAGTAAAGTACACAGGCAACAAGCACTGTCTGTGGTGATGCCCCAAGAGACGAGTCTGGCTCTGACAGGGAGCCTATCGAGGTGAGATATCCAAAATGTGAAGGAATGCTTGGGGATATGCCCCTTGAACCAAACTATCTTATTATATATATAATTCTCTAAACCCTAATTAAGAAACCTTAAAACCATATGAACATGTACACTTTCATGAATACATTTACAAGTTATCCAACAATCTCGTCAAAACTAGAAAAATTTACCTTGGATCGAAAATCAACTTGGGCAAAAGTAGCCTTGAAATTTTTCTCCATGAATTTTTTTATCGAAGGATCAAATGGGCGTGATTGCTCTAACCAAACGCCATTAATTGCCGAGATCATGGGGCCACCTCTTTCGCTGCCGTCAGCAAAAACGACGTTAGCTATCTTGCTGTAGACAGCGTTATAGTCCTCGGAGCTACAGCCGGAGCCAGTAGCCATCATTGCGTACGCAGTGTTGATTGATGCCGGAGAGAAAACAAAGTTAGAGTTTCTTGCTCTGGAAGCGATTACTTCACCCGTAAGGACCAAATCGGCATCGTTTTGCTCCTTCATTGTTTTTCGTAGATTAACCTTTAACAGAGAGGGGCTTGCGAGGACTTGAGATTTTTGCGTTTTCTTCTTTTTTGGATCTATCTTTGACAGAGACTGATCTGCTGTTTTCGAGGATGTGCTAAGATTTTGTTTCATCATATTTGGATTCATCTTTGAAAGAAAGGAACATACGAATCTTTTTTGTCTTCTTCTTCTGAGCATAAACTCTCACATACATGCATGTGTTTAGATTATATAGAGAGAAGATAAAAGATACTAAGTTTCTAATCGAGATAAAACTAGGGTTTTGAGAATCGTTGACCTATCATTGTTTCCAAACGAATCGTTTTTTTCGCAGAAGAACATTAGGATTTTTCATTTAAATGTTTTAAACAAAACAACATAAAGTGTAATCTCACAATAGCTCAAAGACACAAGCTTATCTAAGAGTCAGATATTTCATATTCACTCCATCCAAAAAAAAGCGAAGGGAAAAGATAGAAGTAGCCCTCGCCAAAGTGTTCTGAAGCAGAAGGAGACAGTTTTGATAAGTTGAGCTCAAGCAAGTGTCTTTGAGCCAAGAAACATGGAACACACAAAACAGAGTTTACGAAATTTTATCTTCAGCCTTTTCCACCCTAAAAGAGAAAACAAAACAACGAGATGCGTGAGGAGCTAATAAAAACCGAGTATTAACTTATATCATTTGATGCTTTAAAGAATCTTACCTTGCGAGGCGGAGTTCCTCGCCTTCCTGCGTTTTTGCCAAATCCGAAATTTCCTTTCTTTTCAGATGCTTTAAGGATCTGAAATGAGCATGTCAAGGAATCATCCACACTCATCATTGCTCCCGCATTGTCAAACTCTCCACAGTAGTTTGGGGCCGAGAATATCGTTACTAGCTGTCTATTTGCAAAGAACTCATACCCGTCTTCCACAACCTAAACCCAAACAATCAAATATTGAGAAGTTGCTTGCCACAGATACATGTCTAGAACGGTTTTCACAAGCAAAATTTTACCTGATGAGCTCTACAGATTAAGTCAAGGTCATGTGTTTGGAGAAACTCCTCGACTTTATCAGCTCCAAAAGTGTAAGAGACGCCTCTGTCATTTTCTCCCCATCCATCAATGTCCTTGTCAGGATCAGACCACAAAAGATCACATAGTAGTCCATTATCAGGAATGTCAATAGGACGAGCAATGTTCCTGATCTCATCCAAGTGCTTCAAGTCAGGCGATAGCCCACCATGCATACAGAGGATCTTTTCATCGATAAGAGCAGCAACAGGGAGACAATTAAAGCAGTCAGTAAATATCTTCCACACTCGAACACTATATCTCTTCTTGCACTCATCATAGAATCCGTATATACGGTTTATAGAAGCGCACTCATGGTTCCCACGTAGAAGAAAGAAATTCTCTTTGTATTTGATCTTGTAGGCAAGAAGAAGGCATATGGTCTCTACACTCTGCTTACCACGATCTACATAATCCCCAAGGAACAAATAGTTTGCAGCTGGTGGGTAGCCACCGTACTCAAATAATCTCAAAAGATCTGAGAACTGACCATGAGTATCTCCTGTTAAAAACATGAAAACAACACCATTATAGAAAATGCTATGTCACCAAAAACTCAAGCCACACAAGCATAGGCTACTCTTTCGTGTGGAATAAAACCGAGCAAAACCTCAAATCTGTATGAGAACACACATTTGCAACGTCCTGATACCATTATACATCAAAATGATAGAAACTAAGCACAGAACAATACAATATCAGCTCTGAATCTTTGATATGGAGACAAAATACGATGATCAATGATCAAGTTGATGAAGACGTCCATCTAAACAACAGATTCTTATGCATTTTTATAAAATCTCACCATCTCTGCTTAGCTAGCAATCTCCAGCTACTAAAGAAACACTAGTTTGACCAATTTCATAAGCATTTCTCTGATTAACTAATCAATCTCCATTCTCATCTCTTTGACAAGCTATAATCAAAACCAAATCTACCACAATTTCTCTATACAAGCCATCAAAATAGATAACTAACTCAAAATTCCAAGACAATAGAAATTAAAAAAAAAATCTTAGGTTTGTGCTTCATAATCAATAAATACCACAAATCTTAATAGGAGCTTCGAGTTCAAGGAGATTTGGTTGACTGAGAAAGATCTGCTTAGCCGTTGTACAAAGATGTTTAATCTCAGCCTCCGTCAACTGAACCTGCTTCGTCGTCTTCCCGTTCTTCGCTCCCAACAACCTCTTTATAACATCATCCACCAAATTATCTTCCATCAAAATCAAACACTAAAACACAGAAGAAAAACCTTCGAATTCGAAACGCCGGATGAGATAAAGGAATTTTTCCGTCTCCGACCTCCAGTTTCGGAACTCCGTTTCCGGTCAACGTGGCTAAGAATTACCTCTCAGTACATAATCAATCAGACGAGAGAAGAAAAGAGAAGAGAGATAGAGAAAAGGTTTTGTGAAGCTAAGAAGAAGACGAGCCCTAAACAGAGAATCGGCTTGAGACGGGGAAGGAGAAAAGGAAGCACACGTGCGGTGCGGTGCGGCTCGTGTGAACCGGAAGGGACGGCTTTGTCTTTTGACCAAAATTAATACTAATTTAAACCATTTTGTTTTTTGAGATATTCCTACCCTTTTTTTATTATTCAAATCGAGTATTTATCTATTTTTGTAAAATGCGGCTCGAGTGTTGAAAATTATAAAACTAATATTTCTATATGGTTTTTAATTTTGAAAATCGAATGGAATTCCGGATTAAAAACTCAGGACTTTATTATTGTAGAATCTGACCAGTCATCAAAACGTCTCTTGAACGTGTCTAAACGTAGATTTGTATTAGAGTTTATTTTCCTCCTCTTCTTTTTTTTGGCCAATATATATGAGAATATTGTGTGATTTATTTTAGTTCTTTAGATAATTTATCAAACCATGAAGATTCTGCCAACCTTATCCACATGACATAACGAAAATCCACACACGCATATGGACAAGCCCCATAATTTTAACCCATTATATACCTATTGGCCCAAACAATTGTTTTTCTTCTCTAGGCCCAATTACTTATCCAATATTAGTTGTATTTTTTATTTTATTTTGAAACCAATGGAGTTTAATTACGCAAACTATTAGGTGCTGTTAAAAAAACTGATTATTCAATTTTCTTAATTTAAATTTGATCTGAAAAAAATTATGTGTAAAGTGTAAAATGTAAACTAACGTCTATTACATAAAAACTTTAGAATTTATTTAAAAAAAAGATTCTTCAATATTATTAACTAAAAAAAACTATTAACGCTTACAAGGCAACACCCAACACATATATTTAATCAGTTCTTATCTTCGCATATTTTTTGAAAATTATAGGTAAACTTTCAAGATTTTCATAAAAGTTGGAAAATATTATCTACTTGGATTCATATTTAGACGCTAATCAGACGTTTTAGATGTTGTAGATCCCTTATAGAAAATTATTAAAAGGTTTTATATATGCTTTTAATTGTTGATTTGTTTCCTTTTCCCCCAAATTTGACATGTTCACAAGACTTGAAGTGTATTAGTAAATAAAAAATTCGAAAATATAATAAAGAGTTAACGGAACCCACACAATCTTAACGGCGTTCATTTCACATTAAGATAAGGGGTAATTTCGTCAAACTTTAATATTACTCCCGACACCCCCGCTCCAATCCAACACCTGAGAAATACTCCAGTGGCATTTCTGGAAACTCACCTAATAATCACATGAGCAAAGTAAATTTCCCACTTGATACGTGGCACTCCATAACGCAACTAGATCATAAAATCCCGTCACTAATCTATATCCAACGGCTCTAAATTACCCCGTTTTACAATGTAAAGCAATAATGTAATAGACACATCAGACTTACCAGTACGGACTAGCTCACCAGAACAATCTCACCGTCGACGGCTTATCTAAACATGACAAAGTTAATTTCCCGAAAACTATAAATTCTCGTCTTTTTTCCCCTTTCATTTTCTTGCCCTAGACAGAAAAAAAACTCCCTCGATTTACGCAGCCGCACCATTGCGTTTTTTTTTCCTCTTCTTCTCCATCGAGAAACCCTCAAATCAATCTCACTCCTTTAGCTCACTGATTTCCCCCCAGAAATTTCTGCGATTTAGCTTCTCTCTATAGCTTGATCGAACTTTGAACTATCTGGGTTTAGCTTTTTTAAAGGAGATGACTTCGTCTTGCAGCTTATACGGTTGCGATTTCGTCGATTTGGGTTAGTGATGGATGGTTTGAAGATTTCCTGTCCCGTGGATGTTTCGGTGTCGGCTAAGCTTATGGGATCTGAAGGTTGTGGTGGTGGAGTTAGGGTTTCGTCTAATAAAGCTGATAACAACTGTGAGAAGTCTCGTGTCTCGATTAGAGTTAATTCTTCGATTGAGCGTTGTAGTGTTTCAATTAACAAGAAAGGTTAAGCTAATTCTTACTTCTTTCTATTTTGACCTTTCGAATTCATTTGGGTTTTTTGGATAAACTTATCAAGGGACTTTGAAATTATTGTTCTTTACAATAAGTACAGTTTATAGTTGTAGATCCAAATGTGTATTTGTCCTTGGTACTTTTCATTTTGGTATAAGACATATATCAGAGTTTTGTTAAATATGCAACTTTTCAATTTTTGTTGGATATGTTTTCAATTTACTTTTGTATTTGATCCAGGAGCAGGAAGCAGCAGTGGAGCTTCAGATTCATCGTTATGGAGAAAGTTAATGCATTCACACGACTTTGTACATGATAGGCTTACCAAACTTCGGGTTGAAAATTCATCTGAGCCTCCAAATGGTGGTTATTCACCAATTGCTAGTCCAGAGAGTGCTGAGTCTCCTAGGAAAAGAGGAAAGCTTTCGAGAAGTAGTAGTAACGGGACTTCGAGAAGGACAAAATTGATCCTTTTAGATGACACGGTGAGCACACCGAGAGATAATGACGCTAAGGAGTTTGGTGGGCATGGATCTACTCACTCAGGTAACTCTCAGACAACCAAAATTTTATTTATTTCCTCTGATGAGCCGTGGACGGTTTGAATTGAGTATTTTGAGCTGCTGATTGTCGTAAATTCTAATGTGATTTCATCGTCTGCAATATATGCTCTCATTTAGTCGGTATGTAATATGTTGGTGGAAGTTGATTCGTTCACACCTGATAAAAAAGTGTGTTTGTGCATTAGTTTGGCTTTGCTAGGTTACTGATTATCTTCTGTTGTATGCTACATAGATAAAACATTAGTGGTGAAGCAACGGAATAGTTGTAACGGCAGGCGAGGTGATAAGAGAATTTCGAAAGTTCCCACAAGAACTTTTTCAACCATCAATTCAGCAACTGGCGAGAATGCATTTTTCGGTATGTGACTACTTCTGAACTGTGATACTATCTATCAAACTAGTCCCATTCTGTGGTATCTAATAGTGGGTTGCTAATTCAACAGTTGAATCCCCAACCTGGTTCACTTACTTAGGCTAGTTAATTTTTTTCTTGTATACTTTCAGTTCTGTAGATTGCATCGTCTGAACTTTTTAAGTGATTTACAAGTGAACCTGTTCTGAGGTAGCGTTAGAAGTTTCCTCGGTTATTTGTGGTGATTTATAGTTTCTTTTTTTCTTATTCTCCCTCATCAAATTGAAAAAGGTTCCATTGGCTGACATATTCTTTGCATCGCCAAGGTACCAAAGGGACAATGTGAGAGTCATAGCACTACTATTTCATTAAAATGCGACCTTGTTGATATGGCAAGGTCTCGTCAGTATATCCTCCTCACGTGAAATGCTTTGGTATTTTTCTTAGTGTTGTGTCTACCTCTTAATTTTCTTTACATGCAGGTGCCTATGGCCTGAAGCCTGAAATAAATGATGTTACCAAACTCATCGAAGATTTTTCATTGAAAAAGCTTCTTGATGGCACTTATGAGTGTCCTTCTTTGGGCAAAGACAAGATGAAGAAATTGGAGAATACTAATGACACTTTGCTGAGTGTGGTCAGAAATGTTTGGTCCATTCTACCAACGAAGAGGCCTGTTCAATTGCAAACCTCTGCTGAATTAGACACTTGTCTCAGCAGAACTTTGAGTTCACCACCTAGCTCCATCTCTGCGACACTAAATGGTGAAAACATTGACAAAGTAAATGCCCTGGATGGAGATCTATCCTCATCTTCCAAGGTGGATTTCTTTATTCAACAATTCGAAGTTCCATATATATTCTGATTTGACCTGTAAGCAAGTGCTAACGTGACATTGATCGTTTTATTGTTTTCCCAGGATCATTCTGTCAATTCTGAAATTCCGTCTACTCCACTTAGTTTTCCATTATGTGACGCTAGTGATGTATTGAAAAGATTAGGCCTTCCTCCGCCAAAAGATTTAGACTCTCTGCTCCAAGATGCATCAAAACCTTCTCAGAACTCTAAGAACAACTCGGACCAGCAGCGTGCAGCTAAACAACTACCGCCTTGTGGTGGATTGCCACATTTCCCTTGGTCACAGGCTTTTAATGGGAGCTCTAGAACCAACTCAGAAGCAGCAAAGCTTCTAACCGGCAAGACACTTTGTCAAGGACGATGGCTAAGAATAGCAGACACTACTATGAATTCTCCAGAGAGTATGAGCATTAATTTCGCAGATCTGAAATCACTCACTTTCAACCAAAGCTTAGTCTCTCCACCACAGAAGCAGACTATTACTGGAACTAAGACATCTCAGACTCTTGTCGTTAACACCACTTCGTGCCAGTGCACAGGAGCATCTGCTTCTACCTTTCAAAAAGCTTCCTTTGTTCCTACAGGTAAGAATCTGTTATCTTCTTTTCCCCCCTTTTAATACTCTTAACTAAAAGTATATAATATCAATTTATCGCACATCAAATGCAGAACCAGAGGGATCCCGAGATGTTCAAGACGATGGTATGTTTTCACAAATGCTATTAATCAATTTCTCATCACCTCAAATTTTATCAAAGATCCTCTTCTGATGATGATGGTATGTTGTGTGCAGCTCTTTCCTATCCACAGTTATTAGCTGCTGCTCAAACACTTTGTGACATTGCAGTTCAATCTGGAAACGACAATAACCCAAACGGAATCCTCAGATGGCCAAAGAAACTCTCTCAGAAATCCATGAAAGCTCGGAAATCCAAACCAATCGAAAAGCCCCTTGAGAGGCACGGGACAACTGTATCTTCCTTAGATCTTAACTCAAGCAGCAACAACAATAACAAGAACCACGTGAGGAAAGAATCAGCAGCAGAGCATAATCATCATCATCATCATCATCCTTCAAAGAGACTGAAACTATCAACAATGGAGAACAAGAAAGGATCATTCCCAAGCCCATCATCATCCGCAATAGAATCAGATAGAAAACATTCATCCTCAAACAAGTTCAAGAATCACTCCCGTTTGATGCCGCCGCCTCCACCACCAACGAGAACATTCCAAAAAGCATCCACTTATCCTCAGAAAACTCGGAAATTTCCAGGAACCGGTTGAAAATAAGCGTGGTGTATCCATATAAACCAATCTTGTTTACTCAAAAAACCGATCTGGTTTTACAAGGAGACAAAAACGGCGTCGGAGGAATCGTCTGTAAATATGAATGGTATCATGGTGTAAGGTAAGTTCTTCTCTATGTGCACAGTTTAGGTGCAGAAGACTCTATATATATATATGTATTGCCATTCAATGTTGTAACGTTTTTTTGTTCGGTTGTAGTTTTAGCCACACAGTTCTTGTTAACTTCAATGTCTTTGTATATTGATGTACCAGCTCCATAAAATGTGTCTTCCTGTATCAAGTTTGAACCGAACCGGATCACTTTAGCTTCCTGTGCTCAAGTTTTGTTCCATAAATTTAAGAAATCACTAGTATACTTGATATACTATATCTGGATAAATTAGAATTATTTCCGTTTCACAAATGGTTTTTATTGACAAAAATAAAAACTAGTTTTTATCTTTGAGTATAATATTAAATTTTTCATTATTTGTAGTCACATAAAATATATAAAAAAAAAACTATATTTATTTTGAAACATAAAATACATTACATTTGTGGGTACAATCACCTCTGAAACATTCACTATACTATTAAGAAGTATGCGTGCACCAATTTTATTGTTCAAATATTGATGAGCGAAATGGAAATTGTCAGCGTATTTTTTCTATATTGGAATTTTATTAGATATCATATCATATTTTAGACTATTAGCTTTGAATATTTCGTCAACTCCTAAATTTGGAATAATTGTTTGTGTTATTATTAGTCTCCACCACCATTATTGGTCACAAAATCACACTACGCGTACGCCTAAGATTCTCATGAATTTAAAGTTTTACCACTAAAAATTGAAGAAACAAAAACAAAAATTGACTTGCTCGCAGAATAGTTGGCTCTTAAATCAGGGACTCTAATCCTATAATTATACTATATCTCATATTCCAATACATTGGACCTTTCTCTCTCGTTTAAGGATCTTCATTTTAACAATGTTTTAAGTTCAAGATCTCTCAATCTAGCAGCTAATGCTCTGCGAAGCCTGCTCTAACTCTACTTTGTAGCTATCCTTTAATTAGTGGTTGTATTATAGCCGGAATTTTCTTTGTCTGCCATGCACACTACAATATATTTTTTTACATTCTTATGATGTAATTTTATATAAATATATTGTGTATCAATCAATTTGTTGTGATTACGTGTTTGATTGATCCATCCTAGAATTGAAAAACTAAATAAAGTTCGGACTTTTTTTATATTACAACTGTAAACATGATTGTCCACAATAGATATTTAAAACGATTACGATTTATATGTGTTTTTTTGTTGTTGATTTTCTCGTGGTCTACAAATTTCGGAGATTAATTTGATTTCGACTTAAAAAATTTAAATATAGGAAAACAAATGTGTCATGAGTTCACTACTTTTAGTTTTAATCATACAGCCAAACCAATGAATGCCTCACCATCCACACTTGAAATTATTTGCAAACTTTTTTCCAAATTTTCAGGCTTAACGTACGTAAGCCGCGTAACAAATAATTCTTTCTTTTTTTGGTCACCAAGAAAGTTTTTTGTTTGTTAAGAATGTAAATGCACACACCACACATGTCACATGCGTAATGTGATTGTGTATAAAAATCATTATTATAACCTAAAGATAATATATTAAATTTGGAAAGCCATCATGAAGTCGGTTTTAATTCAAACTTCATTCGCTTATGTATGTGGTGTCACACCGATCACGATCGGTTAGTTTGTATTTCTAAGGTGTTCTGTTATTAAATACTTTTAAAACTTGATCCTACTTCAAATGTCAAAGATTAAGCAACTACAATAAGTGGTGACAAAAAGAAAAGAAAAAAGAAGATTAAATTTAGAAGAAAGAAATAGTAAAATAGTAAGATAGTAAGATGACATTGATTCATTCTCTTCTGTGTACAAGAAGTGGTTGGGTCATTGACTTGGAGTTGGAAGCTATATGGTGGGCCCATTCCTCTCACTGTATTGGGCTTCAATCACGTTATTTTCTTCTAGAAGCCCAAAATTTTGTGTAATATGCATGAACGTAAAATATTATGAGTTCAAAACGAAATAAACTATCACATATGACATATGTACATGGACTTGGAGACAAAAGTAAACTATGAACAAGACAATTATTAATTGTTTTTATCCGCTTGACCTAGAATATTTTCCTTATATGTACGATAAGTAAAAAGGTTTCCATAAACTTAAGTAAATAACCATTTAACTAATATAAATGTTACAGTGATATATGATTTTTTTTTTGTGGGAACAAAAGAGAAAACAACAAAAAATTTAAAGTTAATCCATCATTCCAAAACGCTTGGTTTAATCAATAAGTAAACTAATTATTGTAATTAACAGTCACGGAAAGCAAAAGATGTGTCAAATTTGAAAACCTTATAAAAAAGTCAAGCAGGTGGGCTAACTTCCCTTAGATTTTCTAATCTACAGTTAAGAGAAGATGTTGTTATACATTAATCTAATTATTTTCCTACAGTGATGTTCAAAAAGCTATACATACACATTTTATAAGAATGCTCATTTTTGAAAATAAAAAAAAGGGTCGGTAGGATATTCATATCACATTCTTATTCTTCAAGAATAACTTATGGGACAAGTTACGTTCGTTCAAAAAATTATAAAAGTTGCAGAAGATGGTGAGAACAAAATTCTAAAATTATATATACGTTATAACCAGTGAGTTATGTATGCTGTGTGCTGCGACACTGTGTGCTGTCTATACACACTTTTTTATTAAATACGAGTTAGTTAAAAAACATCTGACTTTTGTTCATCCATATAAAACTACAAGAACTTTTAGTGCTTTTTACTGAATTATTAACAATATATGTTTCGTCAAATTGAAATTGATGTCGCAATTAGGTGTAGGGTGAAAAAACATAGGTTTTATATAAAAATGAGATTAGTTACGTTTGAAAACGTTTCTATATCTCTGTATATATATATATATATACCAACTAGAACCAAGCTTGACTTTTACATCAGATTCATTTGACAATATCTTAAAAACATTAAGAATATCAACTGACATTAATTTTCTTTTATCATTTTCTAGTTTGTTAACGTTTTCAAACGTGTGTAAAGCATATATCTCAGTTAAATAAATAGATCATGCATGATTTTCAGATGTCAAAACATGATGAATTATATATAAATTATACGTTTTATAGTTTGATAGTATAAAATATTATAATACTTTATCATATATAGTATAGTAATTATTCTTATTTTTCCCGTTCTTTGCTATTTTTTTTCTTAAACTTATACGGTAAGATCAAAAAGTAAATCATATGTTTGATAGTTATACGTTTGATATAAATTATACGTTTTATAGTTTACTATGGCCATATGAGATATGTCTCATCATATTACCAAAGCGTTTGAGATAAGATTAGTACTCACGGTAACGGTAGTATGCTATAAAATAAGAATAGGTTTATTTTCTTGAAGAAAATAAATTTGATATCAAATAGGGTCGAACGCAACATCATAATGGAATGATTTTCAAAATATCATATGTGGTTCAATTCAACAATCAACAAATATATATATAAGAAATTACTTGGTATATATATACGCAAGCAATTCCCAGATACTAACCAAATGAAAGGAGACCAAATTCCTTAAGAAAACATCTAAAAAGAAACTAATTAATTAAACATGACTTGGATTAATCGATATTTCGTTTCGAAGTTTTAGAATGTTTAATATATATGTCTATTAGTTTGTTGGTAAGTCGCAATCTTAACACATAGATTCATGGCATGTTTAACCAATTCTAACTAGCTAGCTACTAACATACGTACGTATAAAGAAAACAAGATGCTAATATATAATATAGATATTTAGATGTGAAAAATAGCATTTTGTTTTCTGAAAGTTGTAAAAATCGAATATTTTTGTCATTTAAAATGTTAACAATGTAAGAAAACCCACAGCGTTTCACTCGAATTTAATCATCGTTAAATACTTTTAAAATATATAAATATTTACCCATTCGTATAAGTATTTTTGAGTAAACATATATATACACTACTTTCAACAACTCAAGTGTGTCAGAAGTGAATATCTGAATATCCAACCCGCAATACAAGATTATGATGGACGACCCAATAAACATTTACAAGTAACATCTTTTTAATTGATTAGTGTTTAGTGTACTGAAAACAAAATGCTATTAACAAATTTGATTTGTTCTTCTTAAAAATAAATTGTTTTCTTCTTAAAAATAAATTGTTTTCAAAATGTACGAAAATATTTATAGCCGTGGACTTAAGTCAATCACTGTTGCATCCACTACAAATTTCATCTAAAGTTATATTCAAAGTCGTCCTTATTATTTTTCTCTCATCAGTTCACGACTTATTAGGATAAAACGCGTCTGACGAGAAAAGAAATAAAGTAGACTTGTAGAGACACCACAATCACTGAGATTTAAAATATTCCTTTGGTATTAATTACTTGAAATAACATATCCGAATTGTTGCTATTCTTTACATGGTATAATAGATTAGTTGCCTTCAAATATTCGTTTAGAATGATAAAACGAATATTCATTAAGTTTAGCCGATGATTTCTTATCCCGATCTTCCTAAATGATTTTGATCAGTTTATTTACTATATCAACTTTTAAAATGTACATCAGGGTATTACTCTACAAGAAAGCAGTTTTAATTTTAGTGCTTATTACTACTATTGTCGGGTTTCATTATAGTTAAAGCGAACACAAATGTCGTACTAATTTGCCTATTGGATAAGAAATTCAAAATAATAACGTCATGTGAAACTATACACAAATTATATACTTTTGTTTTAAATCATTTTTAATTTTTTTATTGAAGAGTAAACTACTTTAATGAAATGTTTGGATAAATATAGTAGTGTCTAGTAAAACATCCCATGAATAGAATGACTTGTACTCTCGCAGCTCTCTCAAGTCTCAAGTTATCAACTTTAAAATGTATATCAGTGTATCAAGTACACAGAAAATTTTTGTGCTTATTACTACTAATAACGGATTTCATACTCAAATCAATGAATTAATCAGTTGATACAAAAAAAAAACCCGGGTTCATCAATTTTAATTACAATGAACACACAACTTCATACTAATTGTCTAAGAGTTTCTAGCCAAACACGTAATTTGCATTAGAAAATATCGAATATAAAGAAGAAAAACTAACGGTTATAGTTTACCGTTTAGTGAATAAACTATTATTTCGGGAAGTATCGTCAAATTCATTTTGAATACTATTATTATATGACACATACATGATACATCTGTTTATGTAATAATTTATTTTTCGGAAAATTGTTTGTTTGTCGAAATGTTTTTTTTTATAATAATAATGGCATCTGAAATTATATACTTTTTTCTAAACCAAAATTTGTTTTTGTAATAACCTAAAATCTAATAGAAACAAAAAAAATACTATTATAATAACTTAACAGTCTAAAAAAAATAAAATAAAAATTATATTCCGTCAACTTTGATCCCGGTCTGGTTGGATCCTCCTTCCTCCATCGTCTTTTATCTCCGTCAACGTTATCTCTCATTCATAAGTCTTTTAACCTCTCTTCTTCACCTTTCTCTCTATAAATCACATCTTTCCTCTCCGCCTTTTCAATGGCTTTTCCCACTGAGCCACCACCACGACGCGTTTAAACACCAATCTCTCTCTCTCTCTCCCTCAAAAAGATTCCACCTACCTATACATATTCTATGCTACGTGTATCTTCGCCGGCAAAGACCTGATCTAATCTCGTTTTTCGGATCTATCCAATGAGACCCGATCGCCGTCGATGGTCATTTGATTCCGTTTCCGCCGGAAGAACCGCCGTCGGAAGTGCATCTACTTCACCAGGAACTGAATATTCCAACGGTGAAGAGTTCGTTGAAGTCACAATCGATCTTCAAGACGATGACACAATCGTTCTTCGTAGCGTTGAGCCAGCAACAACATCATTTATTAATGTCGATATCTCCGATGAAACATTAACAACTTCAACAACTCCGGTTTCTATTTCAAGATCTCCGACCATGAAACGTACTTCACCTAATCGGCTCCGACAATTCTCACAAGAACTTAAAGCTGAAGCAGTTGCTAAAGCTAAACAGTTGTCTCAAGAACTTAAACGATTCTCTTGGTCTCGTTCTTTCTCGGGTACTTTAACCCAAACCGGTGGTGTTGGTTTAGTTAACTCGGCTTTAGAAGCAAGAGCGTTACGGAAACAACGAGCTCAGTTAGATCGGACTCGGTCTAGTGCTCAAAGAGCTCTTCGTGGTTTGAGATTTATCAGTACTAAGAATAGAAACGTTGATGGTTGGAATGATGTTCAATCTAATTTCGAAAAACTTTCTAAAAATGGTTACATCTATCGCTCCGATTTTGCTCATTGCATAGGTTTGATTTTTTTCGAATTTTTATTCCTTCTATTACATCATTATTATTAGAAATATTTGATCTGATCGTATTATGAATCCAGGAATGAAAGATTCGAATGAATTTGCACTTGAACTCTTCGATGCATTGAGTAGGAGAAGAAGATTAAAGCTTGAGAAAATTAATCATGATGAGCTTTATGAGTATTGGTCTCAAATCAATGACGAAAGCTTTGATTCACGTCTTCAGATCTTCTTCGACATGTACGTTAAAAAAAAAAGTTTACTTAATGATTAATTAGTTACTTCTAATTATTTTTATTAATCATCATTATCCCAAAAAGTTTTCTTATAATCATTTTACTATAAACGTTACCATATTTTCAGCGTTTACAGATCAGTCTTCTTAATTATGATTATATAATTAGTGTTCTAATTACAATGGTAATTTGCATGTCTGCGGAATTATTGTTCCTGACGGTGCGTATGTTTTAATTATAAACTTTTTTCTAGTATACACCTTTGACTTTAATGGAGATAATATATATAGAATCTATTAATCCCCTTTTTTTTGCCGGAAATTACAGAGTGGACAAAAATGAAGATGGGAGAATTACAGAAGAGGAAGTCAAGGAGGTAAGTAATTAAATGCTGTCTAATTCCTTTTTTTTGTTTGCTAATAACAAAGTTTCCTAAATTAAACAAATATATATTTCGTATGATTTAAAAAATACTCAAAGTTAGGCGGGGATTTGGTGACCTTAAATCTTATGAATGCTGATATAATAACCACTCCATTTAAATATAAAAATTTAAAGAACCAAACTGCGAATTTTCTTGTCCTTGATATTTTACCCATGTTCGTTAGATTCTTATCTGTAAACTAAGGTGGCATATATGTTATTTTTAATTGGTTTTGACTAATAATAAACTTGTTTTAATATATCTAATGACGGTGACACAATATACAATAGAGATGGCTCACTTAACATTATGAATTATCTTTATCCTATTGTTTTTTTTTTTAAAGATGAAAACTGATTTTGTAGATAATAATGTTGAGTGCATCTGCAAATAAGTTATCAAGATTAAAGGAACAAGCAGAGGAATATGCAGCTTTGATTATGGAAGAGTTAGATCCTGAAAGACTTGGCTACATAGAGGTTGGTCTAATACACTGTATCTTTTAAATAATGCTATAAAAATTTTGAATTTGAATTTCCATTTTCCACCATATCACATGTTTTGTTTCCGTGCTTGCATGATGTGAATATTATATTGCATAAACGGAATAAAGTATGCTAAACCGCCGCCCATATATAGAATTTAATAATTCTTTTGTATAAATGACCTCACAGGTTATAACAACAAAAGAAAAAAGACAATTTTACTAACATTAAATTCGTACATGTTTTGCTTTTTTCTACTCTTTCTCTAATTTTCTTGACACCTAGAATCGTTGTCTATTAAAAAGTATAGATTCTTCTAATTCAGTAGCTCAAATAATATAGTATTAGCTTCTTGTTTTCTAAATCACTAACTTAAATGGTAGGTGTAGTAGTTAAGTTAACTATTCCAATTTTCTAATTAAGGTAGAAGAAAATAAAGAGTTTGTAAAAAAAAAAATCAAACATACATAGATTGTAATGCCATTTTTTTGTTTTTCTTGTGTAGCTATGGCAACTAGAGACTCTACTTCTACAAAAAGACACATACCTAAATTATAGTCAAGCACTTAGCTACACAAGCCAAGCATTGAGCCAAAATCTTCAAGGGTTAAGAAAAAAGAGTCGAATATATCGAATGAGCTCGGATTGTGTCTATTACATGCAAGAGAATTGGAAAAGGATATGGGTTTTGTCCTTATGGATCATGATCATGATTGGATTATTCTTGTGGAAGTTCTTTCAATACAAGCAAAAAGATGCATTTCATGTGATGGGTTATTGTTTACTCACAGCAAAAGGAGCAGCTGAAACACTTAAATTCAACATGGCTCTTATACTTTTCCCAGTTTGCAGAAACACAATCACTTGGCTCAGATCAACAAGACTCTCTTACTTCGTTCCTTTTGATGATAACATCAACTTCCACAAGGTTAGTGAACTTACTAAACACCTTGAGAATATAAACCTTTTTTTTTTTACTTTTGAACCATTTTTGGGGTCCCATAAGAACTTTCTTTTCGTGCTAGAAGTCAAAACAAATACTAATTAGATACAAAATCCTCTTCGAAGCAATGTGCTGTCCAAAAAAAAGCTGAGATGTGGGGCTCATATTCTTTTTGCACGCACTGGAAATTGACAGCTAAACAGCTATATCAGTTCGATTTTTATTTGTTTTGGTTGCGTGTTGCACAAACATAACTTCATTTACAACTTTTATATTTAATTGCCGTTATAGTTAGTACATATAATTAAAAAAAAATTACTATACAAACAAATTAAAATTTTAATTAATTGTAGTGGTTTGTTTGTATAAATTTCGGTTTGGTTTTGGTTTTAGAAATGTCCAGCAATAAAAGTTGTAGTAGGAAAAAAAAAACTTATTTGATCCTTTTCACTTTCATATAAGCTAAAAACCAAGAAGCTTATGCTCAATCACTCATTAAACTATGTTTGATGGAAATTTTTGTCAAACTCATGACTTCTCTTTTTATATGTGCAGACAATTGCAGGAGCCATTGTAGTAGCTGTGATCCTTCATGTTGGTGACCATATTGTTTGTGATTTCCCAAGAATTGTTAGAGCCACTGAATACGATTACAATCGCTATCTGTTTCATTACTTTCAAACAAAACAGCCAACATACTTCGACCTCGTTAAAGGACCTGAAGGAATCACTGGGATTTTAATGATCATTCTAATGATTATTTCATTCACATTAGCAACAAGATGGTTTCGTCGTAACCTTGTCAAGCTTCCTAAGCCATTTGATCGACTTACTGGTTTTAATGCCTTTTGGTATTCACATCATTTGTTCGTCATTGTCTATATCTTGCTTATCCTTCATGGTCTCTTCCTCTATTTCGCCAAGCCTTGGTATGTTCATACGGTAAGTCTCAATGATTCTTAGCTCATTGATTGTTCAAAGAATATAATATTGATTTGATTTTGACTTTGAGATGTTTGTTTTTGCAGACATGGATGTATCTGTCAGTACCAGTTTTACTCTATGGTGGAGAAAGAACACTTAGATATTTCCGTTCTGGTTCTTACTCGGTTCGACTTCTTAAGGTATGTGAAACAAAAACAAAAAACAGAGCACTCTGTTTTCTTTGTTTTTTTAATTAGTTACTTGTGTAACAAGAAACAAAAAAAGCTAAACTTCTTTTAATTTTTCCTTTAGGTTGCTATATATCCCGGTAACGTTTTAACACTGCAAATGTCGAAACCATCTCAATTTCGTTACAAAAGCGGACAATACATGTTCGTTCAATGTCCTGCGGTTTCGCCATTCGAATGGTAAAAATTACTCAATAATTTTAATTGTTACTAATTAGATAATCTTTGTTACTAATTTGTATTTTTGTTTTAGGCATCCATTCTCAATTACTTCAGCACCTGAAGATGATTATCTCAGCATTCACATTAGACAACTCGGAGATTGGACTCAAGAACTCAAAAGGGTGTTTTCTGAAGTTTGTGAGCCACCTGTTGGAGGTAAAAGCGGACTTCTTAGAGCAGATGAAACAACAAAAACAAGGTAAACAAACACACAAAAACAAAACCAAACACTCATAACTATATATTAACCTAAAGCTGATATGTTTAGTTAAATGTTGTTTCAGTTTGCCAAAGCTATTAATAGATGGACCATACGGTGCACCAGCACAAGACTATAGGAAATATGATGTTCTCTTATTGATTGGTCTTGGCATTGGTGCAACTCCATTTATAAGTATCTTGAAAGATTTGCTTAACAACATTGTTAAAATGGAAGAGCAAGCGGTAACAAAATCTTTACCTTTTTCTTTCTTGTCTCCCAAACAATTAATAAAGATGTGAAATTGATAAATATTTTTCTACATTTCCAGGATTCAATCTCAGATTTCAGTAGATCATCAGAGCATAGCACAGGAAGCAACAGTGAAAACAATAACACACCGAGACGAAAGAAAATACTAAAAACCACAAATGCTTATTTCTATTGGGTCACAAGAGAACAAGGCTCTTTTGATTGGTTTAAAGGTGTCATGAATGAAGTCGCAGAGCTTGACCAACGGGTAAAATAAACTTTTACATTTCTTGATAAAATCAAGATTTTCTCAAAGTTGATGAATCTTCAATTTTTTTTGTGTGGAACAGGGTGTGATAGAGATGCATAACTATTTGACAAGTGTGTATGAAGAAGGTGATGCTCGTTCTGCTCTCATTACAATGGTTCAAGCTCTTAATCATGCCAAGAATGGAGTCGACATTGTCTCTGGCACTAGTGTACGTAACTTTCTTCTTTTAAAACCAAAAAACAAAGTCGTGATTCTTTTGATTTCCCAAAACGGTCCCCAACTTCTCCTTGTGGAAAAATGAACCCCCACAACTCAAAAACCTTTTAAGGATCTATAATTCTAATGAAATCTTCATTTTTTCAGGTCAGAACACACTTTGCAAGACCCAATTGGAAGAAGGTTCTCTCTAAGCTAAGTTCCAAGCATTGCAATGCAAGAATAGGTAACAATCACTACCTCCATACATTTCCAATCTTCACAAAAAATGACACTTAGCTTTCTAGATTCAATCAATTTAGTCCCCACAATTCCGTTTCATTTTCATACTTTTATAGAAGGTTTCAGTCTCTATCACAATCAAGATTTGGGTTTTGGATCAAAATGATTCTTAAATCTTTTGATTTATTTGCAGGTGTATTTTACTGCGGAGTACCGGTTTTAGCTAAAGAGCTTAGCAAACTCTGCAACACATTCAACCAAAAAGGTTCAACCAAGTTCGAGTTTCACAAGGAGCATTTCTAAAAGACAACAAGGAAGAAACCTAAAGCCCCCTCTAGATTCTTTAATATCTCACATTTAGCCACACTTATAGTTATAGTATAAAACCAATCTCTTCACATCCCTTCCCATATACATTTTAATTCAAAGTGATTAAACGTTAATACACTGTCAAAAGTGAGTGTGTTAACGTTTAACTCCACAAGTTCTAGGTCTATATATACACCGAGGCATACGTGTAAATATACGAGACGAAGAATATAAGGGGGGAGTTTTATAGTAGCATATATAGTAAAACTTTTAAGTTATATATATTAGGGCTATTTTATAGTTTCTTGTATAGCAAGCAAATGAGATTCTAGAAGAGAAGCGAGGTTTGGTGAGGGAAAGAGACACTAACCCGACGTCGTTTTCGGTTGTGGAGAAAGTGCAATACAGCTGCAGGCAAGAGAAACGATGGAAGCAGATAATGCGTTGATAAGGTCCATGTGATTAGGAAGAAGACATTTTTTGGGAGGTTTTTTTTTTCTATTTTAAAAATATTTTTTTGCTGTTTAAAAAATGTTAGTGGAGTCGGTGAAAGAGAGACTAGCTTCTAGAATCTTTGGAGGATATGGAATAAAGTAAATTATAATATTTTATCATCATTATATTATAATTAATGTAAGGTGTATAACTGTATATAGCATAAATTTTGATTGTTTCTCTTTGTCTCTTCTCTTTTAAATTCGTAAATCATCCTTTGCTGATCTGCTAGCTAGTAAAATCAATCCTATACAAATGAATAAGAGTTTACATAGGATAAATTATAAATGAATAAGAGTTTACATAGGATAGATCAACTCGATGTTTTTGATCATATAAGAGACATCAAAGATCCTGAGTATCCTGAGCTTTCTTTAGAAGAGCTCAATGTCATTACAGAAGAATCAGTTGAAGTTGATGATGAGAAGAGTTACGTTAGAATTACGTTTACTCCAACTCTTCCACATTGTAACGTACCTAACATTATTGGTCTTTGCATCTACGCAAAACTTTTACAAAGCTTACCTCCTAGATTCAAGATTGATGTGAGAGTAGCACCAGGGAGTCATGTGAACGAGGATGCAGGCAATAAAAAACTAAGTGATAAAGAACGTATGGTCGCAGGATTGGAGAATCCCTACTTGGTGGCTCTGTTGAATTAAATGCATTCAAGTATGAAGTATCTGATTTTAATCTATATAATTTTGACATATTTGTCTAGGATTTATCTTTGTCTTTAGTTTCTTGTTTCAATCTTTTATATGACACTAATTCAAAACAAGAGCATTGTAATCTCTACTCTGATTTTCGTCTTCAATCACCCAAACAAACAAAAAACACTAAGCAGTCCATTAGGCCCGATCGTAGACAAATCCGATATAGTATAAGCCCACTGGTCCACTAATTTATTGTCAAAATAAAGTTGAAATGAAAGATACTACGTATAAGAGAAATAAAGTCAAGTGTTAACCAAAGGAAATTAAAACGAAAAAGACTATTTACATATTTTATGTTTAGGTTTCTCCAAATTGACTAAAGAAAAACTTCAAAGCCAAATCAATAAATTATTGATGCAGTTGAAATATTTAAATCGTTGTCGTGGTATAAAGAATAAAGTCAAAATAAAGTTGGAATTTTCAACTAATTTTAATTTTGTACTTTATCAAAGACACCAGACCAGAAGAAAGACAAAGTCAAGTGGTACCCAATGAAAAGATAAAACAAACCAATAACTACTATTTATATATTTTAGCTTTTCCAAAATTAATTAAAAGAAAAAAAAATTAAAAAACCCAAATTCTAAAAATTTCTGAAAATGACTGAAAGAAAAAGGAAAAATTACATAAAAATATACCAACTATTTATTGATTTCCATATAAATACATAAACTTTTTAGGTACCCAAAAAAATTCATGAACTATTTTTTTCTTCTTTTATAATACACAAACTTTTAAAATGTATTTATTTAACATAAAATCTGTTTATTTTTATATTTTTTGATAAAAATAATATTTAAATAATATAAAACTCGAAAAATAAATCTTAAAATTCTTTTCAAATCATAAAAAATTATGTAAAATTACAGAAATTAAAATACTAAATTATAAAATTCAGAAAATGAAAATATTTTTTTTATTTATTAAATCTTTAAATAAGTGTAAAATTTACCATTTATATTATAGTTACAAAATATTTTCATATAGTATACCTTTTACGAAAATTTTAATTCATTAAATATTCAAATACTTTTAAAAACTTTATTACCATATATAAGGTACCCAACATATATCAACTATTTCAAAATCATATATATATATATATATTATTTACATCAGAAATTACCCAAATCACAAATAAATACAACCTATATTATTATATTCACACATAATTTTACGATATTAATTTCAAAAAATAATGGTAACTTTATTACTAAAATTTTATGAATTTAAAGATTTATATTTTAACTTTTAATTTTCTTAAAAAGTATTAGGAGTTTTATCTATTTTTAGATTTTTTATTTATGAATTAAAAATTTTACAAGTTTAATTTTTATTTAAAGACTTATTTTAGGTATTTTAATATATATTTTGAATTTTATTCTGTTTTTCAGATTTTATAAATTATTTTTTAATCAGAATTTTTTTTTAAATTAAAAATAAATAGTTTTTACTTTTTGTAAAGTCCTAGATGTTAAATGGATAAAATATTAAAGTTTGTGTATTATAAAGGAAGAAAAAAATAGTTCACGTAATTTTTTTGGGTACCTAAAAAATTTGTGTATTTTAATAAAAATAGATAAATAGTTGGTGTATTTTTATGGAATTTTTCAAAAGAAAAACTAGAAAAACAAATTAAAAAAAGATTGATACAGTTGAAATATTTAAATATTTGACGTCACTCTAAAAAAATATCCATATCGCTTTTATAAAAGAAAAAAAAATCAATTTAATCAAAATAAATCGAAGAAAAATATCTGAAAAACAAAAATCAAGGCCACCAAAAAAGACTAATGAAAAATGAGTCCAGAATTAAAAAAAACCGCGTTAGGCGACTCTAACTCAACGCGATTTCGCCACGTGTCACTCACAAAAATCCTCTTTTAACCGCCAAAAGAAACCACCCACACAATCCATTAACTCCTCTCTTCTTCTTCTTCTTCTTCGTCTTCTTCGTCTTCTCTCAACAACAAACAAAAATGGTAGCCGAAGATCGTATGACGTTAGCTCCGGCAGAGATCTATGGCCGGAGTGATGAAGAACATAACGAACCAAGAATCTGGCGTCGGAAAACAGAGAAACTTCCAGGGAACTGTCTAGTCTATTCCTTAACAATAATGGTCATCGTCTTCGCAGTTTGTCTCATCCTCTCTCTGATTTTTCTCAGAATTTCAAAACCAGAGATCGAAATCAGATCAGTATCTACAAGAGATCTCAGATTCGGAAGCAATTCAACGAATCCTTACTTCAACGCGACGCTAGTAAGTGATATCTCGATTCGAAATTCGAATTTTGGAGCTTTTGAATTTGGGAATACTTCGTTAAGAGTTGTTTACGCTGATCATGGAGTTGTGGGAGAGACGATGATTGATGGAAGAAGAGTCGAGGCTCATAAAACGATTAGAATAACCGGTGTTGTGGTTGATATCGGTTCGTTTCGGTTATTGAATACGAGAGGTTTAGATTCGGATTTGAGATCAGGTTTTTTGGAATTGAGAAGTGTTGCTGAGATTAGAGGAAGGATTAAGGTAATGGGAAGAAGAAGATGGAAAGTTAGTGTTATGAGTTGTACCATGAGACTTAATTTAACCGGTCGGTTTATTCAAAATGTGTTATGTGAATAGTGGTATTTGATTGGTTTTGTGATCCGGTTTAAGAAGAGTTCTTTGATTTGTTGGATGTTTTGTGCTTTTGCGATTTTGTAATTTAAATGTCTTTTGTAAATGAAGGAAAAGAAAAACGTTTTTGTAAGAATTTGTGGGATAATATTTTTGTTTACGAGATTTAATGGGAATTTAGTTGATGTGGACTATAATAGTTTAAGCGTTAGGAAAATGAGAGAATTTAATAAGACTTTTCTCAATCTTTAATGGTGAAATAAATTGACTTAAGGCCCCACGTTTTGACTCATTCATGCACATACACATCACGATGACGTACATACGTGAACATCCAATAATGACTTCATGTACAGTACAATAAAATCTATACAAATTAATAATATTGGGACCAATATATTTTCATGATATTTTATTAATTTATCGAAGTAATTAATTTATATAGCTGATATTTGGGTCAAAATAGCAACTTAGACAAAAAAAATTATTAATTTAGCAAGATATTAATGAATTGAATATTAATTTATATATCTGCATCTTTTGCCGGTTAAGTAAATTTGTCAATAAATCGGATTTGGGATATGGTTCATTCGGGTTAAAATGTGATGTTCCGCCTGGGAAGAAGAAGCTTCACACTTTACAAAAGCGGGTTGGTTCAATTTGGTGTAGCAATTCTGGTTTGTTATGGGCCTAGATCGACTAAATTTGGCTTCGATTGGGTTAGTTTGGCATGGAAAAATATTAAACGGATTTAAGTGAAATTCGATTCAGAGATAACTTGTTTTATTTGTTGAAAATAGCTATATTTGGGCTTGGGCGTTTTGGACAACTTGGCCCATAACATTAAAAAAATCTCACCTAGAATTTTTTTTAAAACTCACCTACACTAATTTATTCATCGTTTTACTTTAATCTGATTTTATAACACTAGAGATCGTGGACTATCCTATTTTCGAATTACAGTTTGTAACTTACACAATTTATTTTGTCTATAAGCATTGACTTACCTTTATGAAATAATAACCATGCATTTAGTAACCAGTGTGCATACATATGATAACTTTATAACTGATGAATTTTTCAACCGGAGCTAAATTATTGCGAATTACTGATGTGAAGTCAACTTTTGTCTTATTTTGTATACCTTTACTCGCGTTACGGGAACTTGAAATTTATGGATTCGTTTTCTTCCTTATGTTGTTGTACACTTGTACTACACTACTACTCCATTTACGAACAAAAAGAAAAAAAAACAGGGAGAAAAAGTAAATTTGATTTTTTCACTGTTTCTGTCTCAACTTTCACCATCTCGCTTACCAATAAAGCTCGAATCTCTTTCCGTCATTCCAAATGACCAATATACCCCATTAACACAATAACAAACTCAACTAATTAACTAAAATAAACTCAAGGTAAACGACATAGTTAGCATCTTTTTCGCTCTCTTTTAAAACTGTTTTTTCAATAATTTCAAAATATATTCGTGAATACCATATCTATAATTTATTTTATAAGATTAAGAACACCAATTACTGGGAAAAATTTGGATAATTACGTTTAATATTTACGTAAACAATCAATTTCATAAGAACTTAGTCGTATGACGTGTGTGTATATATCCCAAGTTGTTGACTCTTATCATAAAAATGACAAAAAGAAGAAGAAGATGTCTAATTTTCTTCTACATAGCTAGCTTTTAAATGTTCCAATTTTTCAATAGTCATCATAACTACATGACCAAACATAACATCTAAATCCACGACTCTTACTTACTGCTATCATTCTAATTTCTGATCAAAATAAAGCTAAAATAAGTATTTACAACAATAATCCATAATTATCACAAGTGTTAATGCGAGAAAATCAAAACCGTTGAGATTCTCTTGAAACGAAAAAGATACGATTTTTCTCATTTCTCGTAAGAGGAAGAAGGATCACTCACAGATCTTGGTAAAACCGACGGATCTTTATCTGAAAAAAATATTCAAAAAAAAACAAACAAACAAAAATAAATATTAATTAATGAAATTTGAAAGAAGAAAAAGAAATGTTAGAGAAATTGTTAATGGAGATTAAATTAATTTAATTACCTCTTGATGAATTGAAAGATCTTTTGCAGTGTAAAATGGCGCTTTGAATACTGTCTTGTTGTTGTAGAAGCGAGTCGTCGCGTCTCCTTGACTCAGACGTAGACGTAACAGTCGCCGCCGTAGACGACGGTGGAGTTGCCGTTGAAGATGACGATCTGCTTTTTCCGAGGTGTTTCCTCACTACTTTAAGACCTGCTGGAATGTTGATGTTGATGTTTCCCGGCTTATGAGACTTCGTCTCCGGCGATTCCGCTTTCTCCGCCCTGGATCTCGCCGATGGAGCGGAGGAGCCGATGGTTAACTGACCGGAGTGTCGTAATTTCTCTCCGTAACGACGTGAAACTCGGATGTAAAGCGGCTTTACTTTCTTCAGATACTTCTGCATCATCACGAAGCGTTTCTCATCTGAAACGACAGATTCGTTGCCGTTTTGCTTCTTCAGTGAAGAAGACGAGGAAGAAGAAGAAGAAGACGACGATGAGTTCTTCGAGCTGTTTTGTCTAGTGAATAGAGAAATTATCGGAACATCTTCCACTTTTAAATTGACTGTCACCGTACTTTTCTGTTGCGACTGTGATTCCGGCGAGTGTGACGGCGGAGGAGAATTTGGCTTATTGAAGTCAGCCTTATTGAAGTCAGCAGATCCGAGATTAGCTTCCGATTTCGCTTGTATGAGCTTTGATTTCTTCATTCCGAGCATGAATACACGAAGCTTAGTGGCTGATTTCAAAATCGACGCCGATAACTGCGCCGCCGGAGCTTTGACGGAACAGGTCTGTTCTGTGCCGGTAGACGACGAAGACGGAGGTTCAGCTTCTTCTTCTTCCTCAATCGTTCCCTTGAAGAAAACATCATCGGAAGGAGAGAAATCAAGGTCTGGATCTACTCGATCTTCTCCGCCGGAACAAGACGAAAGCGTGAATTTGTACTCACAACCACCGTCCGTACAATCGGAATCTCCTTCTCCTCCTTCTCTTCTTCCTCCATCTTCATCTTCTTCAGCTGGAAGAGAAAACTCAAGGTCGAAGAACGGTCCTTCGTCGTTGTCTTCATCTTCAGTTTCCGTAACAGAGGTGACAATGGTGGTGGTTCCGGTGGATTCTCCGGCGACGTAACGGCAAGAAGAATCGGAGGATTGAGGAAGGAAACTAACACTACCATTGCTTTTCCAGTAGTTAAGGAGACTGAAAGCTTCCATGGTTGGGAAAGCCAGAATACTCACACTTTCCCAAAACGCTGCGTTTTAAAGCTTTGAAGTCTCTTTTTTACTTCTTTTGTTTCCCTCGCTGGTATAAAGTTCAGAGGAAAAAGAAGGGTTTACGGAGCAAGGAAGAGAAGAGTGAATGCTATAAATATAAAAAGTTGTCACTAAAATAAATATGATGCTTTTACTTACATTTTATAAAAATGGTAACAGTTATGACCAAAAAAAGAAGAAGAGTTTTTTAATTCACATGGCAAGTTTTTATTGTCCTTAATGACTTTCGGTTACACAGTTCATAAGTCTGTAAATAGTAATTTACTTACATGTGTCTTTAACTAGTCAATGAAAATGGGAAATCAATCCCTTAAATAGCTTGAGTATGTTTATGTCAAAGATTTGGGTTCTAGTTTTGGTTGAAAAATATAGTTAATGCATTTGGCAGAGATTTAAAACGAGTTTGGTTCGAAACATTTTGGTTCTTAAAAAATCTCAATTTCTACTCATAATGAAAAAAATAACTGTTTTAACATATCCGATTTGGGGTTTTCAAACAAAGCTTTGAATGAATGTAAGGGAACACAACAAAAAAAAAAATCTCACAATGAAATAAAGAAGCTTTGGATGCTGTTTTTAATATTTGCTGAAAAACGAATTTATTCGCAATAAAACAAAATTTAATTTTCCATAAATATTGTACATATTAACTTTGTATTTTCCTTGTTTTACAAAGAAACAGAACCAAAAGAGATAAGAAAAAAACGTGGCAAAGAGTTGCGAATGCTAAGCGTAGGGAGCAGGTCAGTCACGTGACTTTCAGAATGGGACAGTCAGACCAAAAGGTCAGAGATCATTAAAGTATATATACGTACTTTTTTATTTTCTACTCCATCTTCAGAGTACACATCCATTATTTAAATAGTACTCCCTCCGTTTCAGAATAAATGATGTTTTATCTATTTTATCTTGTTTCAGAAAGTTTGATGTTTTAATCTTTTTATTTTATTTTTATTGATAAATTGTAAATATCAAAATATAATGATTGAAAAAAACTATATTACTATTGGTTTATAATTATTAAAATAATTTGTGGTAAAAGAAAATAATATATATTAAAAAAGTAATAATTATTTTCTTAATTTGTGTAAAATATCCTTAACATTATGTATTGTGAAACAGAGGGAGTAATACTTTTTTCAGTACTTCGCATGAACAAAAAATCTTGCATTTAAAACATTTTGTTTCTTTGATATAGAAATTTCAAACAAATAAGAGCTTGATTAAAATTGACAAAAATTCAAACACTAAAACAGAAGTTACAAGAATAAAGAAACTTATCTAACACTAAAACTTGGTTAATGAATAATTGTGAAATTTTTTATGTATTTAAGTTTACGAGATCGTGTTCCATATACCTATAATTAACTCTATTGATTAATAGAAATCGACAAAATCGATGGTGTCTCCAAACAATTACTTAAAAATTAAATTGCTCTGAAAGAATCTGGATAATGTTTAATATATTTACTACTTGTAACACAATAGTATTTGTAAAGTTTGTAGTTCCGAGACGTATTTAATAACATCATCATTTTGGCAAAATATTTCAGACCGTCAGATTCACTGGATGTGGACCCAAAAATTCCATTATCATCCTTCTTCATTGGGCCTCAAGTTCCCAAAATCAGTAAAGATGATGGGCCCTTACACTATGTATGTGTACGTAAGTACGTGATTTCGTATGATTTCATCCATACTGCATTATTTAATTTTCATGTAAATTAATCTATTTAGTCGAACGTTAATTGTATGTTTCATTAATATATAGAGATTGGTTTTAAAATAAGTTAATGGGACACATTCTTCAAAAAAAAAAAAACTTTTTTTTTTCCTCATTCGCTTTATAAAATTCAAAAGTACAAAGCACTTTCAAAAGCAAGTCAAAGAAGCTATACTCTCTCGTTGTTTGATAGGCTTCCTGAAATTCAGCTTTAGTGGATTTCCTCCAAAATAAAAAGTAGTCGTTAAATTTTTTAATTTAGGTTGATATATGAATATATGATCGTATTAAGCTAATGTAGCATGTTGGCCTATGAAATTTAGAGAATTGTGTAGAAAACCACAATTGGAACATATGAATAATCTTGGAAAGACACATTTATAGTACTGGCGCATATATTAACATAAGAATATCTCAAATATTAATGCATATTTTTTTCTAACTAAACATTAAAAATTAGAAACTCATTTCATAATTGATAGCTCAAATTGGAAAAAAATATATTTACAAACGTAAATTCAAAAAATAAAAGTCTAGAGATTCGTGCGAAACAGTCGATTTGTTTATTACACGAATGCATAATTTTCTTAAACCACAAAAATGAACTTTGAAATAAAATACTATATGATATAAATTCAATCCATAAATAAAATAAAATTTCCTTAGTTTGTAAGAATAAAATGTTAGGTGATATAATGTTTATTTTCGTAAGTTTCTTTTAGGTATATAGGTTTTAAATTTAGAAAAAGTATGAATAAATAAAACTATAAAAAATTTTAAAATTAAATCGTTAGGGAAAAACATTTTAAGTGAATTGAAATGACAAGTATCAAAATTTTGACTCCAACTAATTCGACAAAACCTTATACTATTATTAGTCAAAGAAAAACGCTTCATTGCAGCTAGCTAGGTTTCCTCCAACTCAATGATTAAGCTAATTCTCTATTTTAATTATATGTTGATCCCAAATCATTTCAGATAGTTATATACTATTAGGTATAAACATAAACTCTCTTTATCCTGTTGATCACGAAAAGAATATTACTACCCTAAGAGAATCTGATTTTGTCGGCCTAATTGTAATTTTGGCATGATGCAGCAATAGTTAGCCCTAGAGATTTGATTTGGCTAGGTTAGTAGCTAAATACCTTTTTTCTTAAACTCGAATGCGTATATTATATCGTTTCAAATGAATTAACGTTGTTCTGAAAACGTATATATTTAAATGCACAGTGGATTAGAAAAATCGAAAGAAAAATAAGACAATGTGATTCGACCAATAACCACAATTAGATTTTGTCTTATATGACGACTAAGAATAAATTAATATGAGTAGTAGATTCATAAAGTATCAAATTATAGCAGCAACATAATAAATAACATGTTTCTTTTCACTTATGTTTTTAGCGACAAAATTAATATAATTTCTTACAGAGATTATGCAGTACTTTTATTTGTTTTTTGTTTTTAATTTCAGCAATGTAGTAGATTAATTAAAATAGTATACTAATATTCGTATCTAGGCTTGAATGGATGTTATGTTACCAGACATTTTGGGGATTAGTAGCTGATGGGGCCAAACAGTAGTTAAATTCTAAACGGGCTTTGATCGGCCCATATAAATTAGAAATCAAAGCCCGACTACGATCGTTATCCAAAAGTAAACTACGACGTCGTATCCAAGCCTATACTCTCTTCAAGACCACGTGTTAACATTCAACGCTTCACTAACGGAGATGCTAGATTAAAAATTTAACGGTCGTTTGTCTTCCGTCTCGAAGATGTTACTGTTATTTAATTATTATTTAAAGAAAGTAAGCCATTATTTCTAACGTGGACTGTTACCTGCCCGTTACACTAACGGCCACGATTGAGTTAGATAAATCGACGGATGAGATTGAATCTGTATCAAACGCTCTTATTTAGAGAGGTATGAGACTGAAGAGTTTTTTTATTTTCTTCTCCGTTTCTCACTGAATCAGAAACAGTTAGGGTTTTTGCGGAGGTTTCAAAGAAGGAAAGTTACAAATGGCGGAAGAACAAAAACACGAAGAATCAATCATGGAGAAGATAGCGGAGAAGATCCATGGTCACGATGACTCTTCTTCGCCTTCTTCCGATTCAGATGACGAGAAGAAGAAATCTGAGTCTTCTTCGACTCTTAAAACGAAGATTTACCGCCTTTTTGGAAGAGAACAGCCTGTTCATAAGGTTTTTGGTGGCGGAAAACGTATGGATCTCTTATTTTTTTCTCCAGATTTTGATTCTGTTTCTGCTTTGCTCTGAACTATGAAGTCAAGCTTCTTAGATTAGAGGTTTAAGATCATATTACTTATCGGATCTGGTTTCTAGGTTTTAGCTGAGATTGATTTTGAAGTTTTGTTGTTTGGATACTAGAGCCTAGGATTTGATTTGTTGCTTGATTGAGAAGTGTGTAATCGAACGATTTGATTTGTTGTATGGTGGTGTATTATACTCTTGGTTCTCAATTCTGAGAGAGATATGTGGAATGAGTAATTTTAAGCTCTTGATTTCACTGTTTTGATTCAGCTGCCGACATTTTCCTTTGGAGGAACAAGAAGGTATCAGGAGGAGTTCTTGGTGCTGCAACTGTTTCTTGGATCTTATTCGAGTTACTTGAATACAATCTCCTCACTCTTTTTGGCCACATTTCAATTCTTGCTCTTGCGGTATTGTTCTTGTGGTCTAGTGCTAGTACCTTCATTCACAAGTAAGTTATATATATGGCTGACTGTTTTTAGTGTCTGATTGATGTGAATCATATGGTCTGTTAAAGCTGAATTTTTTTGGATTACAGGACACCTCCACATATCCCTGATGTTCATATCCCTGAGGAAATTGTTCTCCAGCTTGCTTCTGGACTAAGAATTGAAATCAACCGTGGTTTTACTGTTCTTAGGGACATTGCATCAGGAAGAGATCTCAAGAAGTTTCTATTGGTAAACCTTTTTTGTTAACTATGTAGTTGTTTGATTTTACTGGTTTCTCGGTTTTTTTTAACATTGGTTCACTCACAAATATGTTTTAGGTGATTGCTGGGTTGTGGGTTTTGTCTAAAGTTGGTAGCTGCTGCAACTTCTTGACCTTAATCTATATCGGTAAGTCTCTTATTGCATCCGTTTGTTGAACCTCACCAATTGTGTTTTCCTAATATCTAATTCTCCTTTTTCTGCTTTCAGCAACCGTACTTCTCTTCACGGTTCCTGTGCTATACGAAAAGTATGAAGATAAAGTTGATGACTTTTGTGAAAAGGCAATGAGGGAGGTCAAGAAGCAATACGCGGTACTTGATGAGAAGGTTTTGAGTAAGGTGATGAGCAAAATCCCCAAAAGAGCCTTTTACAAGAAGAAAGATTAGAGAGTGTAAGTTTCTCGTCATCAATATCATCATTTGAGTCTTCCAGATTGATATATAAACCTCGAAGCATTTGTCTTTTTGACTTGATTTTGGCAGCTCTTGGTTAATAACCCTTTATTCTCTCAAACCTCTGCTCTGTGGATTTTATTCGGGGTTTAACCAAATTTATAGCATATGGAATTTGAATGAACTATGAATTGTCTCCAAGAATCATATTTCGATAAATCTGTGAAAATTCCAAACTTAAATAATGCAGAAACTGGAAAATTCTTTGGTGTATTTATTGTAAATATTATTTTTTAGCTGATTAACGCAAGTGGTAAGACTAGAAAAACTCGAACGAAATTAATAGCTTGCAAAACCAGAGTTCTATGTCTGATTAGTTTGATCATAACCGGTCAATGTACCAACCAAATGGAACCGGTGGTCGTAATCTAATTCTTTTTAGTTGCTTGGCCCTCTCAAGGTTACAGACTTCACCCGTCCACTTGCTATAACTCCATTATAAATGTATTTTCACTCTGTTTTTTTTTTTTTTTTTTTGTCATCTAAATTTTATTGAACATAAATAAGTCAAATTACAAACATCCATAATAAAGTTAAGAGGTTGAACATAAACATGTAGTATAAATTAACACATTCAAACTTAGAAAGTTTAGGAACGAAAGAGATGCCATACCCAAAACAGACACAATAAAGATGACGCCGGATTGAAAGCGTAGCCAAGAAGGAATCATCAAAGCGACCAAAAAGATCACTTGTGAAACCAAAAACAACAAATTAGCTCAAAACACCAAAGACTAAAGTGAACTCAGCACCCTACACCAAGCAAAAACAACGATGAAAACCCGTGAAAGAAGAGCCAACTGTCCCAAGTAACTTTTGAAACTCCAAGCGGACCTTCTACAGCAAATTACCGAGGAAATTGTGCCAAACAAACCAGCGATAACGGTGACCCCTATAGCGAATCCATGCTACCACACTAAACGAGAGACCAAAGTTTCATAACCCAATAAGACAGACATGCCTCAAGCAAGTGCCTAAGACCAACTTTCGGGTACACCCAAGTCTGCAACTACTTAGAACCCTCAATAGAAACCCGAAAAGAAACATCAGACTCGATCCAGCCTGAAACGTAGAGACAAGGAGCGACAACGAACTACACCGAAGAAACCAAATCCCCTGAAACGAGAGAGGCTTCATATCGAAGACGGCGAGACTCCAAAGGACACCACAAGCGAAGCAAAGAAGCGAAAGGAACACAAGACCAAGCAAATTCGGGCTAACCAATACACTGAGCGTAGATAGGGACCGATTCCAGCCAAAAGCTCCAAATTCACTAAGCAAAGAGAATCTCAGTGAAAAGGAGAGACTTATAACAATCTAGACTAGATAGATTTGTTTGAGCTTAGCCTTCGTGGACGCCAATCAGAGAGAAAGAACTCCAAGGAAAAAGGCACGACAAGGAAAGCGTTAGCGGCCACATCCACACCGGTGACCAAAGAGTCCGGCGCTTCCATCATCACACCGGTAAACAAATACACCAGCACCACCCACTTCCACCAGACCGAGTTAACAAAGGTTCAGACCAAAAGAATCGATTTGCGAAAGGAGGAGGATGAAAGAACCGTCACCAGAAGAGGTAGAAACCTCCATTGACGCCCCGAAAACCAAAAAACCTCAAAGACAAAAGCCCCCACGCATCCACCAATACATACACAAAGACCGGAAATGAAAACTAAGCACAGAGAAACTAAAAGTGACCGACGCCGGCGCTAAATGAGACGCCACGCGCCGATCAACCGCTTGACAAACCCTTAGAGCTAAAGGAGGCGACAAGAGCTTTTTTTCTCTTTAGGGCGAACAATTTCTCCCAAAACAACGTGAATAGAAGTATTTCCACTTCTCTATAAATGTATTTTCACTCCTAATTTTTATATATTCACTTATAATAATGATTAATCCCCCAACCAATATGGAGTTGGCGTTTCAAAGGAATATTATATGGAAAAGCTTGTAAACGTAGATAAAGAATAAATTATGATTTGATTATTATTATGACTTAATGCACACTTTATTAAATTAAGGATTTTTAGTAATAAAACTCTTCAACTAAAGATAAATCGTAAAAAAACCCCTCAACTATGTATTTAATGAAAAAACTCCTCAACTTTAAATCCGTTAATGAAAAAACTCCTCCGTCTATATTACCGTTAAAATTAAAACGCAGCATTTTGTAAAATTAAAAAACGACAGATTTATAGTAATAAAACCCCTCAACTAAAGATTAATAGTAAAAAAACCCCTCAATTATATATTTAATGAAAAACCCCTCAAGTTTAAATTCTTTAATGAAAAAACCTCTATGTCTATATTGTCGTTAAAATTAGGCTAAATTTAAAATACAACGTTTTTTTTTTTGGTCAAAAACAACACGACTTGTTCTAAATAAAAACATGTTAAACATGTTATAACATAAAATTCCTAATTACAAAATTACGTGTAACATGAAAATCAAACATGTTGCAACCTAAAAATTCAGAAAATAAAGATTTCATACTACAAACTGGGTTTATTCGATGGTATTTTGTCTCTTTGAACGGTTGTTACCACTATATAATAAACAACCATTTATGTTCTAATAGATTTTTGGATATGTCAAAAGTAAATTAAAAATATATATTTTTTCATTTTAGAACATTAAAATTCATGCCGTTTTCATTTTAGAGTATGTCGTGTTCATTTTAAAACATGTCGTATCGTTTTTGATCCAAAAAACGAAAAGAAAAACACTGCGTTTTAAATTTAGCCCAATTTAACATAAACGGTTGTTTATTATATAGTGGTAACAACCGTTCAAAGAGAAAAAATACCATCGAAGCACAGTCTTAACCATTTCCTTCTTATCCTCATCCACCTTGGCTCCAAAAATAATTGAAGATTTTTGTGTATTTATCACTTGGCCAGACGCTTCACCATACTTTTTTAATGCGGCGATTAATCTCCATACTAACCTCACTTGAGACTTTACAAAGAAGAAAACTATCATCCGTAGATACTAGATGATGAATTGCTGGTCCTTGCGATGCCAAGCTAAAACCGTTAAGCTTTCCCATACTTTCATATTGATTCAAGGAGTGTACAAGAGCCTCTGCACAAAGTATGAAAATAAATGGAAATAGAGGGTCACCTTAACGAATCCCTTTTTCGGCTTGATGAATCCGTGCGGAAGTCCATTAATTGGCACTGTATGAGTGACAGTTCAAATGCAAGCCATGATTCAGCTAATCCATCGCTCCATTCAACCCTATCATAGGCTTTAGACATATATGTCTTTAGTGCCATGAAATCTTCTGCCACATCCTCATTAGTTCTCATCTCGTGAACTAATTCATGTGCCACCAAGATATTGTCCGTAACTAACCTCTCATAAACAAAAGCTCCTTTAGTGTCGGAGATAATCTTTGGGAGAATCTGTCACACAAAATCTTTGAAACAATTTTACAATGAACTGCGCATAAGCTTATCGGCCCCATATCAGTCATTCGCGACGGCTGAGTCACCTTCAGTAAGAGGAAAATCTGAGTATGATTCCACTTTGGTGGCAGAACTGATGTCTGAAAGAAGCTTTGCATCTCCAGAACAATGCTTGGACTAGAAAACGTTGGTAAAAAATACCCGTAAAACCATCAGGTCCTAGCGAGCTACCTCTTTTGATTCTAAACACAGCCTTTTTAATCTCATCAGCAGACACCAGAGCTTTTAATGAAGCATTCATCATTTCAGTAACTCTAGGCGGCAGACCCTCCCATAGGTGCTCAAAGTTCTGCGGCTTTGTGGAGGAGAACAAGTCTTTAAAATATTCCGCAGCTACATTCCCTTTTGAACCCTCTGAGAACTGCTCCTGGACTTGAGAATCTTTAAGCATCAGCAGTCTATTTTGTGCTTTACGCCCTTTGACACAATTATGAAAATAAGATGTGTTCATGATCTCCTAATTATAGCCATTGTTCTCTGCCTTTCGTTTTCCAAAAAACTTATTCTTCACTATTTGCAATTGTGATTTCCTTTCTCAATCTTTGAATCTCCACTTTGCTTGGATATAATTTCTCTACCAATTTTTCCAAAGAGAGCTTCAAATCTCTCGTCCGAATTTCAAAGTTGGAGTTCTTTGCTTTCTTCCAACGAGCTAACTTAGCCCTGCATTTACCAATGTGCTCCATTAAGCTAAGACCATTGTTAACATGGTTCTCATTCCAGTCTCTTTTCACCACGTCCTCTATTCCAGGCTTGGAATATGATGTGTCATGATTTTAAGGGTTTTATTCATGGTTTGGAGTTATGATGTGTTATGATTTTAAGGGTTTTATATCTTTGATTTCATATGTATTTTACAGTCCTTATTGAGTTTAGGATTAGGTTTTGTGTCTTTTGTGTCTATTTAGTGTTTTTTCAAGTTTACAGGCTCCGACCGCCACCGGCCGTCTAAAGACTTGTTACAATCCCTACTAATCACCACATGATCTTTCCACGTGTTTTGTTCTCACTCATACAGTACCGACATAGCGATATTCACCGGTAGGTCACCCATCCTAGTACTACTCCATCCCAAGCACGCTTAACTCTGGAGTTCTAACTGGACAAGCGACATAAAACGGGAAGTCTCCAACTAAATAAATCAAGGGTCACGGTTAGCTACGTACCTTAGATCGGATATTTAAATAGTTGTTAATTGCAATCTTTATGTAACTTTATTTTATAATATTTGCTTACTTATAAGAGTGAGTTGCACTATGACCTACATTTAAAAGATAAATTGCACTCCAACCTACATTTTTTTTTTCACCTAAAAAGGACTAAAGTACCCTTAAAACACAAAAACTCAAACTTCTTAATTACAATCTCTTAGTTACAATCCTCTAAAACTTGTTTTATTTAATTAACCATCCATTTTAAATTCAATTTCTCTTTTATTTTTATTTCTCATTTCTCAATTTCTCTTTTCTCAACCATCGAGAAACCCCCAATTAATCTCAGTTTCTGGGTTTTCACCGAATCCTTGTTCTTTTCTCTCAATCGTTCTCATCTTTTCTCTCAATCGTTCTCTTCTTTTCTCTCAATCTCACTGGTTCTTGATCGATTCAATCATTCTCTGAATCAATCCTTCATAGAATCAATCTATTCCTCTATACTCTCGATTTCTTACAATCGATCGATCTAATGGCTGGTAAGGGAAGATGAGTGAGAAGATGCGCAAGATTTAAGTTTATGTTTTCGATTAGTGTTGGTTTTTTTTATTTTCGTATTCGATTTCGAATTTGATGATTCTTGGTTATGAATTAGAACTTGTGATGCTGTCTTGTTCAATGTTGATTCTTTTATGAGTAATCTTTATCTTCTGTTTTGGTTTCAAAACCGTTGGCTGAGCCCTTAGTTGCGAATACATAGAGAAACATGTTTGGTTCTTCAAATCGTAAGTGATTCCTTACCTTAATTCTCTCTTTACTATGGCTTTTGTTAGTGGTCTGTTTTGCAATGCTAACCTGAATCGTTTAATATTCTTACAGCTTTTGGACAATCATCTGGCAGTATTCCTTTTGGGACCCAAACTCAATCTGTGTTTGGTCAGACCAATAACACTCATCGAACCCAGCATCGAAGCAATCATGATCTTTCGGTCTTGCGCATTCTATTGAATGGTAGTTTCTTCTGATCTTCTGATTTTCTTTGTCCATGGAAAGAAGCAAGCTCTCCGGTTGTAAACTTACTTGTGGATGATCAAAAATATCAACGGATGCGTCCATGTGGACACGTTTTCATTGCTGTTAGCTTTGTCCATGTGGACACGTTTTCATTGCTGTTAGCTTTGTCCACGGGATCTACCCATATCTGATTGAAGTTTTTAAGTGCCTAATTAAACTTGATGGTGTTTAAATTGTTCTTCGATGGTGTTTAATATCAATTTCTACAGGAAGAACACTACATTTCGAAGCTGAATTTCTCATGGCCTCAGATGTCTTGTGTTTCTGGGTTCCCAACTCATGGTAGTCGAGTGATTCTCGTTAGCTATAAGGATTCTGAAAACGAGGCAAGCTCTTAACACTTAATCTCTTTTAGATTTTTCTGGAATTTGATAAATGTCCATGAGTTAGATAAACGAGGCAAGCTCTTAACACAATTGTTGAGAGTCACGATCAGTTTTGAAGATAACTGTGTGGTCATAACCAGTGGCTTCTTGTTCTTGATGTAGCGGTGCCGCCGTGTCGTTTATGATAAACAGTTTATGGTTCGAGCGGTGTCATGTTTTTCACACAACATTGGCTTGTCTCAACGAAATCTGGGTGGTCAAGATCTATGATATTTTCCATTACATGTATACTAATCTTTACTAGTTCAGAATAATAGTTCCTGAACATTTTCTATTGTCCATATGGATAACGATGAGATTTGATATGATGATAGTAAATTAAGGCTCTTTGTCTATTGCTTGACGATTCTCTTTGTGACTTGGGAATTCTGAGAGTTGGCTTCTGTTCTCCTGTTTGATTTCTCACTCTGTTTGTGTTTGGAGAAGAGGAATTTGTGATTGTGATTGGAAAGTCTTTATGTTTTACTCATTTTTGTTTCTCTATGTTAAGATCTTTTGTTCGTCCATTTAGTAGTGACCATTTAGTAGCAACCAAGTACGTGACTATCTATGACACCCACAAACAGTGTTAGTTAAATCCATTTTGGCTTTATCTAATCTATTGGTGTTTGCATAGTAACAATCTGACTGGTTCAATTCCACCTGAGCTTGGAAACATGTCGAAACTCCATTACTTGTATGATGAACGTTTTCTTCACCTCTTGTATACTGTGTTGTTACTGTAAATTTTGTTTCATCATTAACAATGTGTACAATATTTTTCAGGGAGCTCAATGATAATCATCTTACAGGTCATATACCACCAGAGCTTGGGAAGCTTACTGACTTGTTTGATCTGTAAGTAAATTACCTATGTTTAACATGATTTGATGTTTCAATATTGATGTTAACTATTTACATATAGAAATGTGGCCAATAATGATCTGGAAGGACCTATACCTGATCATCTGAGCTCCTGTTCAAACCTAAACAGCTTGTATGTATCTCTTTCTTTTAAGAACTTCATGCAGAAATGTTCAAGATTATTGCTTCTATATGATTATGTATCTCATTGATGTGTAGAAATGTTCACAGGAACAAGTTCTGTGGAAGTATACCCCGAGCGTTTCAAAAGCTAGAGAGCATGACTTACCTGTAAGTATTGATGCTTAGAATTATAATAAGTCAACTTAATCTAATATATGATATGATATAGTTCGAAGCTTTTGGTTTTGGATTTTAAAGCTTGTTTTCTTTGATTTATCGGTTAAACCAGTAATCTCTCCAACAACAATATCAAAGGTCCAATCCCAGTTGAGCTATCTCGTATCGGTAACTTAGATACATTGTAAGTGGTTCTTGTTTTCTGTAAAGTATACGTCTCCATATGTGCCTTGTTGTACAATTAGTAACTTTTCTGACATTATAAATGGCATCATTCCTTCTTCCCTTGGTGATTTGGAGCATCTTCTAAAGATGTGAGCATCCATAACACCTCCACTTACATGTTTTGTTTGAGTAAACAATGAAAAAATGTTGGTGAAGTTCGGCTTTCTTGTTATAGGAACTTGAGCAAAACCCATATAACAGGTGTAGTTCCAGGCGACTTTGGAAATCTAAGAAGCATCATGGAGATGTAAGAAGCATCTTCTATTAATCTTGGTTAGAGTTTTCCCGTATTTCACATTTTGGTTCTGAAACAATGTTTCTTTGCCTTTGTTGGTTGCAGAGATCTTTCAAATAATAATATCTCGGGTCCAATTCCGGAAGAGTTTAACCAACTGCAGAATTTGTTTATGCTGTAAGCAATCTTCCTCTTAGCCTTTCCAAATTGTTTCGTTGTTGAAATCTGAAAACAGAATCGATGTGGTCAATTTATTTAAAGTTGTGTTTCTTCAAAATTGCAGGAGACTGGAAAATAATAACTTGACTTGTAATGTGGATTCTTTAGCCAACTGCCTTAGTCTTACCGTATTGTAACTAAGTTCATAGTTGTGTGATTTGTTTCAATGGTTCTTCTCCATATATTACCTGTGAAACTTAATGAGGGCTTCTCTTTGATAATTGGGTTTTATGCTGTAATTAGGCTGATCAGCATATGCAAGAAACCCTAATTGCTGGAGGAGGTGTAGTGTTTGAACAAGTCTTTGAAGCTGTTCCTTTTCAAGGAATTGGAGATAAGATAAAACTACCACCATCTTGTTTTACGGAGTTGTCTGATCAAAGAGCTTTGGATAAAGGTCCTTTATACTTTGAGATCTCTGTCTCCTATGTCAATCATCAAAGAGAGTAGCAGCAAAAACCTTCACCAAGTCGTATCAGTCGGGAACTCTGTGTTGATGACACAAGAGGTGACCGTGTGGTCACTTGCTTGTGGACAAAAGTCCATTCAGTGTTGTTGTATGGTGTCTCGACATTCCTTGATGCTCGTTTATGTGAAAGGGTTTCTCAAGTGTGGAGCACCTGGAGTTTCATTTTTTCATGACTAAAACAATGTGCGGCTTTTACAAAAATACAGATTTTGCGATGGTCGTGGTAGTAAATACCAAAACGTTTTCTTGTCAAGCTCTCGGTTTGGTCTCTCAAATGCCTAATGGTAGTATATGCATGAACTTCAGTACTAGTAGTATATGCATGAACTTCAGTATTTTTCGTATGGACAAGTTTAGGTGGATGTATTATTTTGTGGATACCGAAAGAGATGTGGGAGAACATATAGAAGTTTAAATCATTTCCAAAATGATGTCCATATGAGCACATTCATTTGCATCTTCAAATTAATTGAAATCTAAGAAAATACAACTTTAAATATATGTTTCAAAAAATCCATCTTCATGGGATCAAATATTTTTAAAGCGGCGTTTGGATATCCATATGGTCACGTTCATTTGTAATTTTTTTAATCTGTGTCTATAGTATAATGACGGTTTTAGGATAATTAACCCGAAAAACTTATCAAAAAGACAAAAACTGTATATATGTACCATGGAAATTAATTAGCAAATTGATTTTTAGTTGTGAGTTGGATGCTAGTAAATAATTGGATGCTACTTGTTTAGTTAGGACTAGATGCATGATAAAAAAGTGTCCACATGGACACATCCATTACTGAGTGTTATTACTGAGTTTCGTTAATTGGGGATTATTCATATCAAATTTCGTAGTTGTATATTGGATATTCACTGTTTGTAATGTTTTGTTAGAGATACTCTTTTGTAATAATGATGTTTGGTGCAAAGAAACTTTAAAAGGAGACCTTAAAAGCCACAGCTACAAAACGGATTTTCAAGTTTATGTGGACGTATTATTTTGTGGATACCTAAAGAATTATGGGAGTACATATAGAAGTTTAAAGCATTTCCAAAATGATGTCCACATGAGCAAGTTCATTTCCAAACGTATAGAAGTTTAAACCATTTCCAAAAAAATCCATCTTCATGGCTTATATGTTTTTAATGTTTCGTTATCCATGTGGTCACGTCCATTTAGAATTTTTTTAGTTTACTGATTTTAGGTTAAAATTGGATTACTAAATTAATTAAAAATGTATTTTTTGTTAAACTATTAGAAGATGTATATACTGTATGTGCCAAAAACATAAAATAATTAGCAATTTTTTACCATACATTTAGTCTAAAAATGTGATTTCCCTATGAATCTTATTTATTTCACATTAAAAAGGTCTGTCCATATGTTCTTGTCCATTGGACTCTCTGGCCTTTTTTTTACTTTACCGGTTTTAGATTAAAATTGGTCGACTAAATTAATTAAAAATTATATCTTTTTGTAAAACTATTAAAAATGTATATATTGTATGTACAAAAAACACAAAATAATTAGAAACTTTTTACCAAACACAATTTGTCTAAAAATGTGGTTAAATGTGGTTACCGAACACATGGACACATCCATTATCAATAAAACCTTGACGAGAGCTTGTGAGTAATCAGTAAAATGTATCTTTACGCCCCTGCGGTTCTCTAAGTTCTTTAAACAGTTCATTGGAGCTTTGATACACAACCTCGTCTTTGCTCAGTTTGATCCCCCATTGCAAGAGGTTTTGAAGGAAAATTCTTACATGATGTGCTACGGTAACGCCTGAAGCTTATCTCGGTGAAACCTTCTTTGACTCTCAAGATCTCATCTCTACGAGGCGGCTTCAGTCTTGTACTCCTTTCTGATTCAGTGAATGGACGAGGAGGCAGAACACTATTGGGGCTTTGTTCCATTTCAATTCCTTTACCAAATTCCATTTATATTCCAATCACCACTTCAAACCATCTATAAAACATTACAATTCAAGAAAAATGTTTAATCCTCCTCAAAACATAAAAGATGCCAAATCTGTCTAATCCAAAGCTCAAAAACCTTCAACACAAATCATGGATGAAAAAAAAAGCTAAAATCAAGCTCAGTAATTTACTTAACAACTTCTTCTATAAGATTGTAACAAATTAGAGAATCTTAATCAGTATTAATAGATTCAACAAGAATGAGCATTGATATGATGCAGACTGTCTCATTTATACAACATATTAAGCTCCAAAAACACAAACTATACATGCAGAAATTAATGATCTTCTATTTGTTGTACTCAATGTAGATCTCATATATGTTGATCGAGCAATTAAAAACACACCTATCAAGTGAGCAGATGTGAATTAATCAAATAAAAATCCAATTAGCTTAAATAGATTATCAAACTGAATCTAGAAAATCAGAAAAAGCCAACATAGTGGTCAAAGAAGAACATCAAACAACATAATCAGATAGCTACAAAAACTAGCATTAAGCAAAAGAAGCAAAAATAATTTTTTTTTTTTACAGATGTTAAAAAAAAAGGTAAAGAGATCTAAGAAACAAAACATGCCTGAGTTAGAACGTGTATAAACTTGGGATCTTCAAACCTTGAAGAGAGCTTGTGAGTCCACGAGCAAGTGACCACACGGTCACCTCTTGTGTCATCAACACAGAATTCCCCACTAGACTTTGTCCATCAAACCATGACCATAACCATTTATATTACAATAACAGATCCAGTTTCAAAATCTTTGGCATCCACTAGACTTTGTCCATCAAACCATGACCATGACCTGACTGAGAAGAGACTATCTTGATCAAACCTTTTTCCATTAGCTCACATTATTTCCCTCATTGCTAGAGACGAGCATTTGCTGCTGAGTAAAAACAATGTCGCTCAGCTTTTTTTGAAGTGTGCCAAGCTATAGACAAGAATCCATGCGACCTTCTGGAACAATATTGTCAAAGTAGAGAGCCAAAACAAACCACAAAAAGAATGTCCCAAGAAGCCACAAGTAGACATCATTCTGCCAAAACCAAATAAATAATGATCAGAGAACGATTTTTGGACAGAGTTATTAGATGGAATTTATATCGAGAGTCGACGTACAATTGTAATCACACAATCAGAGTCATCATTAGGTGCGCATTCTGCTCTCTTACGTATAAACAAATTCCTAATATCAGAACTAAACACTTGTTACCACACCACAACCACAAAGATTAATCAAAAGATATGCATACCTCCTATTAAGGACCTAGCGATTTCACGTTCAGCAGCAATTTGAAGTGGTATCTGGATCTTCAAACGTGGGATCTTCAAACCTTGAAGAGAGCTTGTCCACATGGAAACATCCACATGGTCATCCTGCAAAACAGAAAACTCATGAATAAAGATTCCTTGTGGACACATCCATATGCAAACTAACGGGGACACTTGAGAAATTTTGAAGAACTCGATCTACGAGACTTCAAATGGATGAACAATGAAACCAGCAAAACACTGTAATCCCAAATCGTGATCCGTATCAAAGCAGCAGTCCATTAATGGAGACTCATATAACCTGAAAATAAAGTCAATCCATTAAAACAGGCTATAAGAAATCGGTCACCTTTTGTTCAAGTGCCTTGAGATTTGCATCCACAAGTTAATCAATCAATCAAATAACAAACATCAAAGTAAGAAACCTAGCAAGCGCAAGAGTTTCTATAAAACGAAATCCCTAAGAGAGATCCAAGAAACGAGAGATTAGTACCGATCCAGAGCGGCAGACGTAGACATTGTCAGTGAGTTGGGTGATCTTGTCAGAAGCTCGGTTCGCTACGTACATCCCTGCACGAGTAATTTACAAACAGATCCCAATTTCATTAGCTTTGTCAAAAATTTCCCAAACAGAACAATCGATTACGATTCTTCTTCGTGCCGATTGAAATCGAAGACTAAGCTCGAAGAAAAACCCAACGAACAAGCAAAAAACAATCCTAGATGAGTAGAGAAGGGGGAAATCTCACCGGTGCTGGTACGTGAGTCACTGGAGACATGGACGGCGGTGAAAACGAGAGTGCGATTCTGGTCCGGCGGAAGGAGATGCGAAGCTTTGTCTTCAGAGGCTGTTGGAGGAGCAGGAGCGTAGATCCATCTTGGAGACTCAATCATAGTTATTGGTTTAGTAGAGTTGCTGTGGCTTTCGGTTTGAAAGTAGAATTTTAGGAGATTTTAGTTTTTTCTTAAAATAATATGTTATTCAACTTGGAATTTTTAAATCACTTCCCAAATTTTATGTTATTGAACTTGAAATTTATATAAAAGCATCCAAACTTACTTACAATCTCATGTTATTCAAATAAGAATTTTCAAAAACAATATCAAATCTCCTGTTATTCAAAACGAAACAATTTTTTAACAAAAAATAGACAACTGTGACTTTAAGAGATTTTAGATACCATTTTAGTTAAAAAATAGGAATTAAAAAATCACAGCTCCATCGATGGTATTTGCATATTGAAAAGAAAAGAAAAATATTATCGTCCAAAAAAAGTTCTCTTTAGTCCCAGAAAAACTTTTGTTATTCACTCTCATCTCCTTTATCTCAAGATAATTTGAATTGAAATCAACAAAACTCTCCTTTATCTCAAGAATCTGGGTTTAAAGCTTTGGATGTTATGAACACCGTGGGGCTCTCCAAATCTGTATTGAGGAATTCAACTTCTCGGAAATGGCAATGTCTTATGGGACTTTGATGATCTCTGCGACTTTAGTATCTTCTTATCTTCAGCATCCTACTCCCCTCTCACTACCTTCCTCTAAGGTCTGATTTCTTCTTTATTTGTTACTCTTACACTTCGAAATTTCTCTTCAATATCATTTGGGGATCTGGGTATCATGAAATTCGCTATCCAATGTCACAATTTCTTGTAATTTTTAGCAAAAATTAGATTAGTAGACGATTGCTTAGAAATATTGTGCGATGATTTGAGAATTGGAGAACAAATCTGACGATATTCACTTTTTGTTATTTTTTGTGAAGTTATGATCTGCCCCTAATTACTGTTACCGATGTGGCAATGTTGCTTAACATGGTGAGCCATCTCTTTGAATACTCTATTTTTCTCTCTTTATGCATATCCATGCCACCACCTCTCTTAACCAGAGGATCAACTGAATACTTTTGATAGTCTTATCGTTTGGAATATTAATGGGCTGCTTTTTTGGAATATATTTTGGGCTTATAGTTTTTTTTTTTTATTAGGGTTAGTTGTTAGGCATATATATACTCATGATTAATAGCTTTCTTATTAGAGAGCAACTTACAAAATTGTTATCCATACTTCACGGTTCATCTCCTTTTCTATCAGAGTGAGTATTCCACGTTTTGCTTCAGTTTTTGTGTTGCTTTCATGTGTTTGGTATGGCTTTGACTATTGTTCATATAATGGTGAGTATTTTATTCATTGTTTAATCACATCGTACCACAACTCATCTGGTATAAGTTATTGGTTTTGTAATCACTTTAAAACCTGCTTATAATTCGTTGCTTTGAAGAGAAGTGTAGATTGATTAATGTTTGTTTAAAATCAATTGATGGAATATATCACAACGTATATATATTTTTTTAATTGTATGGCTAGTTATTTCTCCATTACTATGGGAGATCCACATGACGTGAAAAGTAAGGGTCCATATGAGCATTGGTCTGAACCTGAAAAGAAAATGTTAATCCTTCTACTACTGGATTCAGTCAATCAGGGGTTTCGCGATGCTAGTGGTAAATTCAACAAATTGACTGTGGAGACAAGAATATTAACAAAACTAAACGAAAAGCTTGGATCCAAGAAAACCTACCCGCAGTATAGAAATAGGATGAAGATCTTTAAGCAAAAGTACCAAAGGTGGACAGATCTTCTTCGCTTTAGTTCAGGGTTTGGGTGGGACCCTGAAACAAAGAAATTCACAGCTCGAGATGAAGTATGGGATGACTATTTGAAAGTAAGAAAAATTTATGAATACAATCTTATTGCTTATATATATATATATAACTTACTGTTATAATGATTTGTTCTTTTTTTTAATAGGCTCATCCAAATCATAAAAGTATGCGTGATGAATCATTTGAAGATTTTGAGGATTTAAGAATCATATTTGGATCAATTATTGCAACTGGTCAGAATGCTGTGGGATTAGGCGATCCCATTGACGCAGATACCTATCAAGCTGGTGAAAAAGAGGGGGCATATGATTCAAATTGTGTGCAAATGGTGAATGATGCAGATGGAATAACAATAGGAGCACCTGAGCATGTAGGTTGGCCTTCGTTTGGGAGAAGCATGAGTGAAAAGCTTCCTCAAAGAAAGAAAGCTAGAACTAATGCATTCAATCCGAATAGTACTTTTGATGAAGGGAATTCAATGACAGAAATCGGTAATCAGATCTTTGGCATGATACAAAAAAGATGGGAAAAAGAATCTGAAGATAAAGAGGCAGAGGACAAAGCTAATAATGTGTGGGATGCTATCAAAGAAATTCCTGATTTAGATGAAGATTTGCGTTATGAAGCGATGACCCTTGTTCACAGCTTAGGTATGAAGTCTGGATTCGTGAATATGTCTGTAGCTGAACGTAATGGATGGATTCAACGAAGCCTCCGTAAACCAAAACCATGAAGTGGAATAATATTTTTTTTTTTTTAGTTTGATCATTTTGGATAATTTTTTTCTTATTGGTTTAGTAGAGTTGTTGTGGCTTTCGGTTTGTGACGAGAGTTATTTGTTTCTTCTCCTTTTCAAATAATGGATTCTTGTTTTTTTTTTCAAAGAAGAAATGGACACTTTGGAGCCTATATGTGTTTGTCTGATAAAAACTGAATAATGTTTTGCAGGTTACAGATACAAATGAAGCAGATTATTTACATGATTCCTTGTGTTTGTAATTGTGTTAGTAGAGGATTGTGATCCTCCGTGAAACAATATGGGTTCCACTTATTTTTAATGAGCTGAATTTGAAGGAATCAAGTTTCGAAAATAATGATAAGGTAAATTTGACGGGCAAATATTTGATAAGATACTTTTGGCGGGTAAATTTTTAGATGCAAAATCCTAGAGGCAAAATTCTAGAGGCAAAATCTTTTATATATTTGTTCAATATATGCTCTCTTCTCTCTATGCAATATATCTGCTCTCTTATCTCTACACAAATCGTGAAGGACCTTTGAAATCAATTAGGCTGAGGTTAGTTTTCATTTATTTTGAATTTTAATTTATCCAAGTTGTCTCTCTGCCTCTGCTTTGACTTTATGTATGTGATAGGGATCATGATTAGTGGATCGATCATTTTTAAATAGCAGTGTTGAAACTCAAATTCTCTTTTGTTTCGTGTACGTATGATAGCAGTGATAAACTTTGACAGATGAATGAAGCACAATTGAATCGTAGAGTACTAACAAAAAGTTTTTAGTTTTTATTAATTATGTAGCATACTTTAGTCATTATAATATTCATAGTTTTGTGTTTTTTTTGTTATGTAGGCTTTTAATAATGAATCACATAATTCGTGAAAGTGAAGAGAAACTAGCTACAAGAAAAAGAAAAAGATGAACAATTCCAAGTCGGATGTGGATATTATGTTATTGGTTTTTTCAATCATTGCAAAGATCCGTTATTTCGTTCCGCAAATACAACGCCAAATTAGAAAAGCAACTACGAGACTTGGACATGAATACATACAAAATGCGTTGGTTGAAGATCCTGCACATTTTCGACATTTATATCGTATGTATCCAGAGGCATTCCTGAAACTATGCTATATTGTTAGAGTGAAGATGGGTTTAAAAGACACAAGAAATGTTTCGGTTGAAGAAATGCTTGCCACATTTTTATTCATCATTAGTCAAAATTAGAGGTATATTCAGGCTCAAGATAGATTTAAAAGATCAAGATTCTCAATAAGTACGAGCTTTAACACAATTTTGAAGGTGTTAAACACACTTGCTCCCACCTACATGGCTAAACCCGGGCTTGCAGTTCCCCCAAAAATAAGAGACAGCACACGATTTTATCCTTATTTTAAGGTATGCGGTTGATTCTTATGCTCTTTTTTCAATCATAACAAAGTTTTAATATGTAGTTTATATTTTTCTTAGGATTGTGTTGGAGCTATTGATGGAACGCATATTCTTGCAATGATAGCAGGAAAGGATACAGCTAGCTACCGTAACCGAAAAGGACAATTATCGCAAAATGTTTTAGCTGCATGTAATTTTGATTTAGAATTTATATATGTTCTTAGCGGATGCGAAGGTTCGGCTCATGATGCAAAGGTATTAAATGATGCTTTGACAAGAAACACTAACCAATTAAAAGTTCCTGAAGGTACTTCGTTTACCTTATGATAAAAATAATATTTTGTGTTATTAACTTTTGTTTTATCTAACTTATATGTGTATGCTTTATAAAATTTCAGGAAAATTTTATTTAGTTGATTGTGGATTTGCCAATCGTCGTAATTTTCTAGCTCCATTTCGAAGTACTCGGTATCATCTTCAAGACTTTAGGGGACAAGGAAAAGATCCCGTAAATCAAAATGAGTTGTTCAACCATCGTCATTCTAGCTTACGAAATGTAATAGAGAGGATTTTCGGCATCTTTAAATCAAGATTTCTCATATTCAAATCTGCACCACCCTTTCCTTATAAAACGCAAGCGCAGCTAGTACTTGCATGTGCTGTTTTACATAACTATCTCCGTAAAGAATGTTGTTCGGATGTGTTTCCTCCCGAAGAAAGTGGTGTTGAAGAAACAAGTGATGATGAAAATCATGTGGATGAAGAGATTCATGGTACTGAAGAACAACAAAGGGTATTTGCTAATGCTTGGCGAGCAGCAATAGCGGCAAATATGTGGACAGATGCTATGAATATGGGATCTTGATACCGAAAGAATACTATGTTTTATCTTTAGATTGTTTATTTATTTATTTTGAAATCCAAAACCTATAAAACTCTTCTCAGTTTCAGGTTCGGAGCTTGGTCTCTTTTCTTTAATATGCTAGTTCTCATTATATGGAACCATATATTGAGTTTAGAGAGAACTGGGAGAGGCTTTATTGGGATGAAGATATTCTAAGAAAATCGCAACTGATCATGCAAATTATGAATCCGCTGAAGAAGACGATGAAGATTTTAATTCATATAGGTTTCTCTTTTAATCCTTGATAATGGTATTTAGCTGTTGATGGATGGTTTTGTTATTGGTTTATCTCTTGTTCATTGCAGAAACAGAGCAACAACAAAGCTGCAAGTTTGTCGTGAGTGAGATCTTGTGCTTTCCTTTTTTTCTTCTAAAAATCTCTTAAAATCACCTAAAGAATTTTCTTTTTTTCTCACCAAATCACAAGGTATTTTTTCTTTTTTTTTAAAAATTAAAAATCTAAACAATTCCACCAAATATCCAAAATCTCACCATAAATCTCTCAAAATTCCAAATATCTACACTTCCACCAAATCTCCTAAAGTTATAGTTCCAATACACCCCCCTAAGTGTCTGAGAGAGGAATTGTTGATTTCAAGTGATTATGAATCGAAATTGAAGAGTTTATTAGAAATAATCTCCAACCCATAATATAATATAATGAAACAATGGTCACAATTAAAAAAAAGTAATTATGTTTTAATTGATTCATTAGTTGAAGGTAAAATGGTATTGATGAAAAGTGAACAGTGTAAAAATGTAGGTTAAAGTGCAAAAAAGATAAAATGGAGGTTGGAGTGCAATTTCTTTTCAAAATATAGGTTAGAGTGCAATTGTTTCTACTTATAATTGTGTGGTTCAACATATTCAAGAGTTGCATGAGTACACTTGCTTAAAATATACTTCCGCTAAGAAACGAGTAGTATAATAACCCACGAGTTGATAACTTCAGATTAATAATTTAATATATACACTACTATATATAAGTAGGCCTTGTCATTATCATTATTATTTATCGTTGTCAATGTCATTATACTTGTGATTTCTTTTAGTATAATGTTAGTTTTGTCCCGAGGTTCGAGGTCAAACTGAGAAAAGGCAAAGGTCAACGGTGGAAAGCAAATGAACCATCGAATTTGAAGGCTCTCTAATTTAACATGCTCGTCCAAACACGTGAAGATGACATTGACATGCATACTTTTATACATGTACATAATTAACAAACAAAAAAACTTGATAGATATCCTAACTCTTTTAAGTAGTATCACATCATTCATATTCTCATACATTAATCGTTTATTCGTTTTATGAATCTATATATATATAAAAGGGACAGTTTGAAGCTTAATAGTGTGTCCACCTCAGCTTTTTCAGACTTCTCATGAAGCTGCCACATCAGTCAATTCTCCAAAAAAATAAAATAAAAATCTCAGCCTCAAAAAAAACTATTTATTATTTTCTATTTATTATTTTCCATTTCGTAATTCGGCAAAGAGACTTACTCAATACAGACCATTTCTTACTTCCGAGGTTTGTGTTTCTTTGTTTCTTCTATCAATCTAGTGCCACACTATTGAAACAGAGAATGATGCTTCTTTGTCTCAGGCTACTTTTTTGAGGAAGAATAGTTTTCTATCTCATTCTATTGATGTAACATGCTCTATCTTTCCCTTATGATAAATAAAACCTATAAGATTTTAATTAATACTGGAATAAATTTATATTATGTTTTATATTTCAGAGACATAAGCAAAACAGCAGAAGGCTGATTTGTTCTGTTGCCACAGAATCAGTTCCGGATAAAGCTGAAGAATCCAAAATGGATGCACCTAAAGAAATATTTCTCAAGGACTACACCAAGCCTGATTACTACTTTGAAACTGTATGCTAGCCTTTTTTAAAACTCCAAATTGAGTGTATGCGTAGAATTTGTTCTAATCTGAAGCTTGTTTTGGGTTTGTTTAGGTGGATCTGAGCTTCTCTCTAGGTGAAGAGAAAACAATTGTTAGCTCTAAGATCAAGGTTTCTCCTCGTGTTAAAGGTACACTAGTCTTGCTTTTTGTATAGCTTCATGATGGATTTCTGCTATTTATTTTTTCGCACATCACATTCTGAACAAGTATCCTGTTGACCAGGATCTTCCGCTGCGTTGGTCTTGGATGGACATGACTTGAAGCTACTTTCAGTCAAGGTTGAGGGGAAGCTTCTAAAGGTATCCTTCTGGAAAATCTTTGTATCTCTATGCTCACTCAATTATTCTTAATATTACGCATTAATTAATTTTCTCTAAGATAAGAAACTTAGTTGAAGAAAAATAAGTAACTCAGTTTCCTCTATTTGCTTGGTCTGTCTTTTCATATCTGTTTCACTTTGATTAGGAAGGAGATTACCAACTGGACTCTCGTCATCTCACTCTCCCTTCACTTCCAGCTGAGGAGTCCTTTGTTTTGGAAATTGATACTGAGATATATCCCCACAAGAACACTTCACTTGAGGTGAAATTACTTTTATCCATTCATTTGCTTTCTTGTTAAACTCTTAACGATTTAAACGATCTCTTCTAACTTTTTAAATTTTCTTCTTTTAGGGGCTTTACAAGTCTTCTGGGAATTTTTGCACTCAGTGCGAAGCAGAGGGTTTCCGCAAAATTACATTTTACCAGGTTTGATTGCAACTTGTTGTTAAGATGACTGATGTTGAGATAGTACAACTGATGTTCTTACATTTTACTTTTATTATTATGCAATGACTGCCAGGATCGTCCTGATATTATGGCAAAGTACACATGTCGTGTGGAAGCTGACAAGACACTTTATCCTGTATTATTGTCCAATGGAAACCTCATTTCTCAAGGAGATACAGAGGTTAGCAAATTTGATGCCTTGTTTTTTTTTTTTTTCTCCTAAGTGTCTTCTCAGCTTAGCCTTTGCTGAAAGCAAAATTGTTCATTGAAATGTAGGGTGGTCGGCACTATGCCTTATGGGAGGATCCATTCAAGAAACCGTGCTATCTATTTGCTCTGGTGGCTGGACAGCTAGCGAGCAGAGATGATTCATTTACCACACGCTCCGGTAGGCAGGTATCTCTAAAGATCTGGACTCCTGCAGAAGATCTACCAAAGACTGCTCATGCCATGTATTCCCTAAAGGCGGCCATGAAATGGGATGAGGATGTAAGTACCTGCATTTATTTTTTAAATATAATTGTTAGGTTTCTGAACCTGATTTTCTTTTGGTGTACCCTTTTTTCACTAGGTGTTTGGCCTTGAGTATGACCTGGATCTCTTCAACATTGTCGCTGTTCCAGATTTTAACATGTATGAACAAATGGTGGATTCAGTCGCAGTTGATAGTGTTGATTCATTTGCTCATATCTTCAATCTAAATCAGAGAGCTCATGCGTTCATGTCTTTTACTTTTTCTTATTGTTGTGACCGGAAAAGTTGATTGATTTTTCTCGATTTTCAGGGGAGCCATGGAAAACAAGAGTTTGAATGTAAGCCTACGTTTCTTTATAAGAAATGATGTACTTGTAGACATAATATATTTTGATGGTAATCCACGAGCTTCTACCTTGCAGATTTTTAATTCCAAGCTTGTCCTAGCATCTCCAGAAACTGCAACAGACGCTGATTACGCTGCAATTTTGGGAGTTATTGGTCATGAAGTATGTAATCATAACATATGTTGTTTATTGAAATCTTTTCTGGTGTTTAAATTAACTTTCAATAAACACATCTTTCATTGTGCTCTTTGTGCAGTACTTCCACAATTGGACAGGGAACAGGTCATCCTCATCTCTCCTTCCCTTTGCTAGAAGTGATTAGTTCTTGCTGATTGAATCTGATATATTATAGATTCTTATCTGTACAGTAAATTTCATAAAGAAACGTTGTTAGTATTTGGCCTGGTATATGACTAAAAGTCTACTTGTAACAACAGGGTGACATGCCGTGACTGGTTCCAACTCAGTCTAAAGGAAGGACTTACTGTCTTCCGTGACCAGGTATGTTTTATCCTTTTGCGATTCTAAGATGGTTATGGGAATTTTTCTCTATCTAATGATAAAAATGTGAAAATTCTATTCAGGAGTTTTCATCTGACATGGGAAGCCGTACTGTAAAGCGCATTGCTGATGTTTCAAAGCTTCGGATCTATCAATTCCCTCAGGTACTCTCATCATGGGATTGTTTAATTTTGTCTCATGCCAAATTATATGTCGTCTAATGTATCAGGATGCTGGTCCTATGGCGCATCCTGTTGGCCCCCATTCATACATCAAGGTCAGAAATTCTCTTGTTTTCCCTTGGAATTTTTGATGTACATATTATTATCAGTGTTGATAAATATTGCTCTTTTTCTTTCTCTGGCAGATGGACAATTCTACACAGGCAAGTTTCTGTTCACTAGAAGGAATTCGCTAAAGCATTTTAATCTCAGTTTTGTGTTCCAATCTAACGTGCTTGTGCTTTTGTAACCTGTTCGAACCTGGATTACGTCTCTGACTATCACCTACTCTCTCAGGGACGGTAGGGACTCAAGAATTCTTTTTTATTCATAGTTTCATATCCCTATCAAACCCTTACATATTATTTCTAACAGAATTATTTGTTTTCTGTTGTTATTTCAGGTTTATGAAAAGGTTTGGCTCTTTTAACAATAGTGTTTCTGTTATATGCAGTAAACAAGAAACTTTCGTTGACTTTATAATGTTTTGCTAGGGAGCTGAGGTCGTCAGGATGTACAAAACTCTATTAGGAAGTCAGGGGTTCCGAAAGGTCGCTTTCCAATGCTATTTTTTGCGTGGATCCAATGGTGATATGTTTTTTCTAACCTGTTCTAATCATCTCTATTGGTACATATGTTTCAGGGAATTGATCTCTATTTTCAAAGACATGATGAGCAAGCAGTGACGTGTGAAGACTTCTTTGCTGCTATGCGTGATGAAAACAATACTGATTTTGCTAATTTCTTGCAATGGTTAGTCAGATTTTTATTGTAGAATGCCTTGTGAAGATTCTTGTTTTCATACTACTAAGGATATACAATAGTTTAGGTATTCCCAAGCTGGAACGCCAGTTGTCAAAGTAGCCTCCTCTTATGATGCTGAAGCTCGTACTTTCTCTTTGAAATTCAGGTTCTGTTCTTCTCATCTGTTATCTATTTTGCCAAATCCGATTGACTGACTGTTTAACACCGAACCTAATGCAATGCCTTTGAAATTGAACCTTTATGGATCTTACCTCCATTGAATTTGTTGTTGACGCATTGGCTTGCTTTGTAATTGATCGCTTTCCCAGTCAGGAGATACCCCCGACTCCGGGCCAGCCAACAAAGGAACCTACATTTATTCCAGTGGTTGTTGGTCTTCTGGACTCAAGTGGGAAAGACATTACACTATCCTCTGTTCATCATGATGGTACAGTGCAGACCATTTCAAGCAACAGCACAATACTTCGAGTGACTAAGGTTAGTTGAGAATTCCTTCTTTTAACCAATATCCTTTGAAATGTATGTTTTCTACGTTACATCAGCCTCCATTCTTTTTAACTTCCAGTGTTTTCATTTTTTATACTTTTTGTCCTTATCCATCTTTGCTGACTTTATGTCTTGTTAATGTACAGAAAGAAGAAGAGTTTGTGTTTTCTGATATATCAGAGAGACCCGTTCCTTCCCTATTTAGGGGATTCAGTGCCCCAGTTCGTGTTGAAACTGATCTCTCTAATGATGACCTGTTCTTCCTCCTAGCGCATGATTCAGATGAATTCAATCGGTATTTGCCTTTCTACAACATATTAGTTCTTCTCTATACTCTTTCCTCGTTTCGATAATTCATTTTTCTGTATTTTAGGTGGGAGGCTGGTCAAGTTCTGGCAAGGAAGCTCATGCTGAATTTAGTTTCTGATTTCCAGCAAAATAAACCGTTGGCTCTAAACCCAAAATTTGTGCAAGGTCTCGGCAGTGTGCTTTCTGACTCAAGCTTGGACAAGGTATGGCTCTACATTCCCTTACACGTAATCATATAAGGAAGTGTAAGATGTGACTTTGTAATCTGTTTTCTTTATCTATTGTATACGAATTTATAGCCAAAGCAATAACACTCCCTGGGGAGGGAGAGATAATGGACATGATGGCTGTGGCGGATCCTGATGCTGTTCACGCTGTTAGGAAGTTTGTTAGAAAGCAGCTTGCATCTGAACTTAAAGCTGAGCTTCTGAAGATAGTATGTCTTCTGATCTCTATATATTGAATCTCTTGGGATTAGGGACCAGAGTTGTACCCACTGAAGTGAACACGTTTCTGTTTTTTAATCGTTTGCTCTGCTTATTCACTGAAACTTTTCGATTGTTCTTTTATGCAGGTCGAGAACAATAGGATCACAGAGGCTTATGTCTTTGACCACTCCAACATGGCTAGGCGTGCTTTGAAGAACACAGCTCTTGGTTTGTATTCCAGAGTTATTCTTTATAAAAGGAGATACTCTTTTGCTTAAGTCACTAACTTCACTATGCCTGGCTTTGTTGAAAATACTCCAGCTTATCTTGCTTCTTTTGAGGATCCAGCATAAATGGAACTTGCACTGAACGAATACAAAATGGCCACCAATTTGACCGACCAGTTTGCTGCTTTGGCGGCTCTTGCCCAGAACCCTGGTAAAACCCGTGATGATGTTCTTGCCGACTTCTATAACAAGTGGCAGGGCGATTACTTGGTATGGATCTTAATATCGCAATTTACTTCCCTCTACCTTCAGGTTTAGTATGCCATACTAAGTTTTATCGGTTTCTGATCTCAGGTTGTTAATAAATGGTTCCTCCTTCAATCAACATCTGACATTCCTGGCAATGTAGAGAATGTCAAGAAGGCAAGTGAATTCTCAATCTCCCATTTCCGCGATCAGATCATTATTGTTGGTTTCATCGTAAGCTTTTAGATCACCCAGCTTTCGATCTGCGCAATCCAAACAAGGCAAGTGAATTCTCAATCTCCCATTTCCGCAACTTTTTTCCTCTGTTCTATGCTTACGATGAAACCAACAATAATGATCTGATAATTCAGGTTTACTCGCTAATTGGAGGATTCTGCGGTTCCCCAGTGAATTTCCATGCCAAAGATGGATCGGGTTACAAATTCTTGGGCGACATTGTTGTCCAGTTAGACAAATTGAACCCTCAGGTTAAACTCCCAAGTAAACTTGTGTCTTTGTAACTATACTGGCAACAAACAACCTTAACGACTAACTCTTTCGTTTGGTCTGAGTCTAGGTTGCTTCTCGTATGGTGTCTGAGGTGGAAGCGTTACGATGAAACACGTCAAACTCTAGCCAAGGTAAATCGTCTAGGCGATAAATGCAAACCAGTACTGAATTTTCCCTTACGGATTTATTGGCTCTTTTTGCCTCATTTTAGCTCATTATTTGTGTTGTGTTTTTGCAGGCACAATTGGAGATGAAAATGTCAGCAAATGGATAGTCTGAGAATGTCTTTGAGAATGCCTCTAAGAGTTTGGCTGCTTGAAAGTCTTTGTAGATATATGTTTAGTTACAAAGAATGACGAAGATTGAATGAGCATCATCAATCTCAAGCTTATCAATGATCAAGAAAATGAGATTTTATAAAGTCAACAAAATTTGATAGACGTGTAGATGCATGTGAGTTATATCTTGAGAAAGACAAATATCGAAACTTAAAAATATCTTGATAGATGTGTAGATGTGTTCGTTTTCTTCTTATTTAATTGTGTATTGAATATTTTTGCAGTTGAAAATACGAATTGAAACAGAAGAACCGTAAACCAGATTCTGAATTGTTTGAACATATAAAAAATATATAGGAGAATGCATTGTCATAACATATAAGAAAATATATAAGAGAATGCATTGTATACAAAAAAAGTAACCATTGTATACAAAAAAAGAACTCAGAGAAAGCAATTTAACCGAATGAAACAAACAAAAGAGATAGGAGGGAGATTCCCTTTTGAATAAACCCAAATGAAATCGTCTCCATTCATATGAAATAAACTCTGAGATCATATTTGTAATGCTTCGAAACGATCTCGTACAATACAATAAGCAAGTCTGGAAACCGAGTAGCGAAATACCTATTAAATACATCTGGCAGATCTCCCATAATACTCTGAGAAACCATAATGAAAATTCAATCAAATTATGCTTGTGAAAAAACAGTTTTTGAAAGATTTGTTTGAAAAAAGCTTGAGGACAAACCTGAATATCTGCGTTTTCCGAGTGGTGAGTTTGACAGTTCCTGAAGTATCTTACCAAATCCTTAAAGCAGTGGTTTTTGTAAGATCTTGTCAATGAGCCAAAGAGATTTTGATCTACCTAACTGAGCCAATCATAAGCCACTGAATCCGTCAATCTTGATTCACTGGCTGTAAGATTACTATAAATATCTTTACCAACAAAAATGTTGCTAGCATCAACAATAAACTGATTCTTCCTTGTGGTGTTCCAAAACATTGGATGTATAAGTACATCAGATGCACTAGGACTGCAGCAAAGAAAATATGATTCATTAGAGATTAGCTTTGTTAAAAAATTCTGAAACAAACAGAAAAATTACCATAGTTTAGGATTAGATTCTAATAATCTGCTGATGAGTTGCTTAGCTTCAGGCAAATGATTTACTTGAGCCAAACAGATGTTGTTATTGGCTATGTTATTAGCACGAAACTTCTCTTCTCCAAATGGATGACCACCACGGCTAAGAGAAGAGAAAAGAACACATCCGAAGCTAAACATGTCCAATGAATAGGTAGGCGATTTTTCATAAGGTTGCCAACCTAAATTACCTGAAAGGGATTTGAGAATCTTCCACAAGATTAATCACAAATATAATACAAGCAAAAGAGATAATTTACCAATGCAACTTACGAGCAAGCGGAGGGATGAATTATCTGCGACTATAATGCTTTCACTGAAATGAGTGAGTTTGCAAGTCAAAGTAGGCTCATCAGTAACCAAGATACTCTCTGGATTTAAGGTTGTATGCCGGAATTATGCAAGTAGTCAAGCGCTGAAACTATATTACTAGAAAAAAAAGTTTACATTAATTTCTAACTTTGATTTAATAACACAATAACATTACATGACTAATCAAAACACCAACTTACCTCATTAGATCTAGCAAGGTTTTAGATGGATAACTGTTATTAACCCAAAGTTGCTTTCCATGCATTAGATTGATTAAATCTTTATCTGCATCAGATACCGCTCTCCCAACTTTTTTGAAGAACATAAACGATCTCGTAAAATTAGGAGTTTCATGGTGACAAGTGCATCCTTTGTACATATTTTTTGTACATGATCTAGGTCTTTTTTTGTTTCATATTTGTTACACGTTTGAAGTTATTTGTTTAATTTAGATCTTATGTACATAGATCATATTATATAGATCCTTTATCCGTAGAGAGATATTAATTCTATAGATCCTTTGTGTATATAAGTTATTTGTTTCATATTTGTTTGGATTCGTTTCGAAATTGTTTAGTATCAAACATATTTTTTGTATGTTTTAGATATCTTATCCTATGGATAGTGGAATCTATTACTTCAGAAAATTTGATGATATGTTTCTTATTGGGTTTGAGCCCATATAAAGAAAAATTTGAGGCCATAGAGGATAGTTTTCATTTTCTATCTTATATCTCACCCCTCTCGCCGTCGGTCTCAGCTGGAGGTAGACCTAGCGTATGACCTGATATCAAAAATCGAGAAGGCTAGCCGAAAAGCTTAGAATCGAGAAGCCTCGCGCAAACCTAGAATCCTCAAGGTATTTCTTCATCTTCGTTTCGATTTGGAGATTCTTTTGATAATTTGATGATGTTTGATGTTAGTTACTTTTATTTGCGTGATTTTCTTGAAGGATCATCGGTATGATTTTTTTAATCATATTTTATCAGAAATGTTTAGTTTTCCCACTTTACGAAGCTTTGAAAAAGATAGTTTTTTTAACACAAAACTGGAACCTTATCATTTTGCGGTTAATATGTTCCATTACAAATATGAACGGATTGTGGTGAAGGAACATGTTCATGATGTTGAAATTTTGAATTTAATTTTGTTTACAGGGACATTGGAGTTCTACAGGACCATGTCGAAGTCCAAAAACGCCGGATCTTCCAGGACCAAATCTGATCCTATGGATCTCACTTTCTCCCACAGAATTAGGAGTTTCATGGTGACAAGTGCATCATATAGCCGAGTGTTGTTCCCAAATTCGAGTGATGATGAAGTCAACAAATTTCGACATAGTATGAATCTGGTGGAGCTTCAGAGCAATGGAGATAAAGGTAGTCATACGATTGACAATTTGTCTATCAATTTAGATGTCAATCTTGGGCGCAGCGGCTCTAGTGTCTTTCTTGGTAGATTTCAAAATCGTGATGTTACTGTGAAGCGTTCTAACTCTATTAGGAGCGGTAATACAGAATTAGCTAGGCTTATGAATTTTGATTGTCATCCAAATATTGTTAGGTCTTTTGGTAATTTGACTGACAGTAAGCACAATTACAAAGCTCTAAACAAAGGTAATTGTGCTTACTGTCAGTCAAATTATTTTTATAAATTAATTACATATAACAAAAATAGCAATATTTTTATAAATTAACCTTTTTCAAAGCTTCGTAAAGTGGGAAAACTAAACATTTCTGATAAAATATGATTAAAAAAATCATACCGATGATCCTTCAAGAAAATCACGCAAATAAAAGTAACTAACATCAAACATCATCAAATTATCAAAAGAATCTCCAAATCGAAACGAAGATGAAGAAATACCTTGAGGATTCTAGGTTTGCTGAGGCTTCTCGATTCTAAGACCTTCTCGATTTTTGATATAAGTACGCTAGGTCTACCTCCAAATTGAGACGAAGAGGGGTGAGATATAAGATAGAAAATGAAAACTATCCTCTATGGCCTCAAATTTTTCTTTATATGGGCTCAAACCCAATAAGAAACATATCATCAAATTTTATGAAGTAATAGATTTCACTATCCATAGGATAAGATATCTAAAACATACAAAAAATATGTTTGATACTAAACAATTTCGAAACGAATCCAAACAAATATGAAACAAATAACTTATATACACAAAGGATCTATAGAATTAATATCTCTTTACGGATAAAGGATCTATATAATATTATCTATGTACATAAGATCTAAATTAAACAAATAACTTTAAACGTGTAACAAATATGAAACAAAAAAAGACCTAGATCATGTACAAAAAATATGTACAAAGGATCTATAGAACTAGATCATGTACAAAAGATCTGAATGATCTAAACATGAAAGCAAAAAAAAAACCTTGGGATCAAAAACATTCTCCCAACAAAATTTTAAGGACAGAACGTGATAAAAATAAAAGCAAATAAAAAATCATGTTTGATACTAAACAATTTCGAAATAGAAGTAAATCTCTCTACGATCCTAGATCCTAAATAACTCGAAATATGTTATTCAAACGGATCAAGGATCTATATAATATGATATATGTACATAAGATCTAAATCAACCTAATAACTTCAAAAATGTTTTCAAACATGTAAAAAATATGAAACAAAAAAAGACCTAGATCATGTACAAAGGATCTATAGAACTAGATCATGTACAAAAGATCTGAATGATCTAAATATGAAAGCAAAACAAAAACCTTTGAAAATAAAGGTTACTGGGATCAAAAACATCATCTCCCAACAAAATTTGAAGCAAATGAAGGAATTATCAACAGAAAAACAACTATTTATAATAGCAAAAATTATGACGCAAAAGTAAAAATGGAGAGAATTTTTTTATAAGTTTTAAGAAGATTGAGATCTGTGATTAATACTACTCTGACACCGAAGAGACAAGATACCTATATATAGAAAGCGGACAAGGTGAGGGTCTAGGGACTCTAGGGTTTCCCTGCAACAAAAGATGGGCCAGACTTTGTTATGGGCTTTTTACAATCGATCCAGATAACTCGCAGTAGGCTAGACAGTTCAAAAACATTGGTTAATAATCAGATTTTTTTAACTGGTATAACATTTATAACCTGAATTCATACAGTTCATTATTTGGTTTGGTTTCAATCTGGCTTATGAATGTTAAAAATAATAATTGTTTCATCAGTATTTTGAAATTCGGATCGTTCTGGCAGTCGGATCGAAATTGACCCGTGAACCAGATTAGCGATCATCAGATTTTTAGTAAGCTCGTGAACTATCATACCATATATAAACTAACCAAAAACGATTAAAATTTCGTGAACCATATCCGCATGTTTTTAAAACATTTACGACAATTTTATTCTTACGACGGAATTTAACTTTATTTTTAGTAAGAGTAGACATAGTTCATGTTCTGTTCCGTTCCAACCCATTTTCGTTCCCAAATTCCCGTCCAATATTAAAATGCATTTTAAATATGGGACACATTTTGTATTTCCGATTGAGAATGGGACTGAATGGAAATGAAAATTGTAATTTTGGGTATATGTGTTATTATAAGTATAAGTAAGCATGGAAATTTGGGTACCCGTTCAGGTTGGTTTCTAAAATTCGGTTCGGATTCTTCTTTGGTATTTTTGGACCCGCACGTTCCTACAGAATTATGTTTTAATTTATTTTTTACTTAATTGTGTTATTTTTTTTTGAACAAATTGTAATTTCAATAGCTTAAACTTCAAACCAATGTTTTCAAAACTGGACCGGACACCGACTCGTGATCCATGACTCCGGATTTGGTAATATATTTAGTAAGGCAAGCAGATTTTAAATCTGTTTTCACTTATTATTTTTTTCCTGCTAAAATATTTAAATCTGTTTGTACGTCTTTCTAATATTAATCAAACTTTGGGTTAATTATATTAATAATTATTAGTGTATAAAAATGACTAATTTATTGTAATCCCGTACAAGGCAAATTTTATTTGCATAAATGTTGCTTAAATCTACGCTTAACAATGCTAATGGATTCTCGATATAAACATTATTGTAATGTATGTGTTGTTTTCAATATAATGTGCTATTAGTAACGGGTTAGTCTTTTGATTTAATAGTATATATATCATTCTTAGATGTTATTAATCAGGCATCCAATCCCGCATATATGCGCAGATAGACCAGCTAGATATGTTGGTTAGCAAAATTATTTTCAAAATTGAACACACAATATTAAATTATAAAATATAAATATTTGTTACAATTATTAAGAAAACATTGAATATTTCTTAAAATACGGAATCGGGATTAAATCGAGTGGTTTGTTATTGAAATCTAATGAATTGATAACAATCAATTTGAATTGTTTTTATTTATTTTGGATAGGAATATATTTGAAGATATTTTGGACCCAATCACAAAAGAATCGACCCAAGATCCACTTCTATTCATGCTACCGACCCAATATCCAGCGCCCAAGATCCGCATCCAATTTCAGAATAGATCCGCGTCTTTTTTTCATTTGTTTTTTTTCCAAAATTGCCCAGCACTCTTTGTTTTTTTTTCTTACATACAATGGCATTTCATGTGATATTTTTAGAACATAAATGTTAGATAACAAACATGCAAATATGAAATGAAAAAAAAAACTAACGTATTATCAAAACGTATATATTTACGTGTAATTAGATAGTGTCAAAAAACTTAATTTAGTAAAAATATATAATGAGATTGTAGTTCAATAGTTTTGTTTTGGTAGGACGTTCAATACATAGTTAGTGACTTAGTGTACATAATTTAAATATTTTAAGCATAACCAGGGTCGGCCCTAAGCCTCCAACTATTTGGTGGCCTAAAGCAAATTAGAAGTAGAATTATATACTTTTACCACCAAATTATATTGAATATGTTAAATATTAGTATATAGATATACTATATGTAATTAATTTATAAATATATCATTCAATGTTTTAAAACAAAAATAGCAATATTTGTATAAGTGTTCTATCAAATCTTTTGAACGAAAATTTATAATAGCTTGCTAAGTAGTCCCATTGAATTTGTTTATTTGAAATTTATCAACTTTTTCTTTTCAAAGTTATTAAAATACAAAAAACCTTCAGAGGATTAAAGAAACAGTTGAAAAAGATATAAATATATACAAGGCATATTGGAAATTGGAAGACACTAAATGAAAGAAAAATAATTAAAAAGACATGTCAAAAGAAGGTGTCGAACCAAAGAGGACATAACAAGCACTACACTTGTAATTACACTCGTAATTACAAGTTACTCACAAGCACTACACTCGTAATTTTCAAAAAATGTGGTCTCTTACCATTAGAGCTCTCTTCCCAAAAGTGAAAAGACTCTCTTTTCTTTCCTTTTCTGTTGAATGAGAGGTTAATATAGAAAGAGAGAGTGAAGAATTGATAATGTATGAGAAATAGATAAATGTTGGAGTTGGATTTGTATTAAGTGAAGGCCCAGTCGAGTATACAAGTTTCAGAGACACTTTTGTTATGATTATTACTTTACTTTAATGTTATAAGAGATCTGATCAACGAACCAGTTACAAGAAGAGACGGTATAATCGTACGGTAGCAGAAACCAAATCTTAATTTGGTATACAAGTTGGATCATGTCTGATAGTGGACATGTTCCGGTTTTGCCTTTCAACTTTGTTTAACCAATTTTGCTTACTGAATTATTCCTCTTATCTTTGACACTAAAATTCGAGTGAAAATTATAAAACTCTACACAAAGAAAAACACATGCAATGCAAACTATACTATAGTTCTCAGAATTTCGAGATGTGAAAATTATTCAACAACCAACTTAGTTGCCTTATTGATTGCTCATACGTCATACATTTCTCTTTTTAGATTTCTTTTTCAACATTATTCCATTTTGTTCTTTTTATGATCTATAAAACATTTATACAATTATAATTCCATTCCTCACACACACACACACTTCTTCTCTTATAGATTCTCTGATCTCACCTTCACACTAAAATATATATAAAATGGACGTATCAACGGCTGTGATCATCCTTACAGTCATCGTAATCTACCTTATATGTTTCGTTTCCTTACGCCGTTCTTACAAAGGTCCACGTGTCTGGCCCTTATTGGGCAGTCTTCCAGCACTCATCACAAATGCTCACCGTATGCACGACTTCATCGCCGATAACCTCCGCATGTTGCATATTCCCGATCCCGTTCCTGGCTCGTAAACAAGGTCACGTGTGACCCGAAAAATCTGGAGCATATATTAAAGACCCGGTTCGATAATTACCCGAAGGGTCCTAGCTGGCAATCAGTCTTCCACGATCTGTTAGGAGATGGGATCTTTAACTCAGATGGTGACACGTGGCGGTTTCAACGTAAGACAGCCGCACTGGAATTCACCACGCGTACGCTTCGCCAAGCCATGGCTCGTTGGGTTGATCGAGCCATCAAGAGCCGATTCTTGAATCATCTATGAGTCGAACCTAGCCGGAGTTTATTTGGAAGATCAGAAAATGGTTTAAGCTCGGCTTGGAGGAGGACATGAGCCGAAGTATCAGCCACGTGGATAATTACTTATCAGAAATTATTAATACACGTAAGCTGGAATTGCTGAGTCAACAACGAGATGGGTCCCACGACGATGATTTATTTTCACGGTTCATGAAGAAAAAAGAATCCTACTCAGATAAATTTCTTAAATACGTGGCGTTAAACTTCATCCTAGCTGGACGTGACACATCATCGGTTGCTATGAGCTGGTTCTTCTGGTTGGTCAGTCTTAACCCACGAGTAGAAGAAAAAATCGTAACTGAGATCTGCACCGTTCTGATCAAGACACGTGGCATCAACGTGTCAATATGGACCGACGGGCCGTTGACTTTCGAAGAAATTGACCAATTGACATACTTAAAAGCAGCATTGTCCGAAACACTAAGGCTATATCCATCGGTACCGGAAGATTCAAAATTTGTCATCTCCAACGATGTTTTACCGGACGGAACCTTTGTGCCGTCTGGATCAAACGTTACGTATTCGATATATTCAGTCGGGCGAATGAATTTTATTTGGGGTGAAGATTGTCTCCAGTTTAAACCGGAAAGATGGTTAGACGAGAACCGGGACGAGGTACGTAACCAATACAAATTTGTAGCGTTTAATGCCGGTCCACGGATTTGTCTAGGTAAAGACTTAGCTTATTTGCAAATGAAATCAATTACGGCATCAGTTTTGCTCCGGCATCGGCTTACGGTGCCTTCGGGACATCGAATGGAGCAGAAGATGTCGTTGACATTGTTTATGAAGTTTGGTCTTAAAATGGATGTGCATAAAAGGGATTTGACGTTGACCGTGGAGAAAGTGGTGAATGAGATGAAGAAATTATCTTAGCGGAAGTATTTTTTTTGCACATCACTTTCTTCAACAAATTGGAATATATATATATAACACTACACACCGGATAGAACTCTTACTCCCAACACTTACAAAGAATTTATTTGAGGAAATACTAAATAAATCAAGGGTCACGGTTAGCTACATACCTTTAGATCGGATATTTAAATAGTTGTTAATTGTAATCTTTATGTAACTTTATTTTATAATATTTGCTTACTTATAATTGTGTGGTTCAACATATTCAAAAGTTGCATGAGTTCATACACTTGCTTAAAATATACTTCCGCTAAGAAACGAGTAATATAATAATCCACGAGTTGATAACTTCAGAATATATTCTAAAAATCTCCGCCTAGCTCCGATTACTCTTCGTTTAGTCGCTAGGTTCACCTTTGCCGTCCAACTAGAGCCTAATCGCTAGGCCCACCCTCGTCGCAAGATAATTTTTTTTTTGTTATTTAGACACTTAGATTGACAGTTTGTGATGTTTTACAATAACTTATGTTCAAAATTTTAATGAATATCATAAAATTTTGTCTCAAAAATACGTTTTGATGTGTTTACTACAATTTTGAAAACAATATTACAGAAAATTTTAATTATAATGGATTAATATATATTTAAAACATTAAAATAGCCCCAAAACCCTAAAACTAATCCCTGATTAATCTCTGTTTAATCTCTGATTTATTGGTTAGGCGCTAGGCCCATCCTGGCCGCCCGACTCACACCTAGCGAGTTCCATAACCTAACTTCAGATTAATAATTTAATATATACACTACTCTATATAAGTATAAGCCTTGTCATTATCATTATTATTTATCGTTGTCAATGTCATTAGAGCATGTGCAATGATGTATTTATGAGGGTTCTTAACATGGGGTTATTAACTGTTCAAGCATTAAAAAAATAAAAAGTAATGAAAAGTTGGAGAGAAAGAGAGTTTTAATTTTTTTATTAATAAAAAGTATAAAGAATGGGTTAAAAAAATAAAAAATAATGAAAAGTGGGAGAGAAAAAGAGAGATAATTTCTTAGAATGAGGTTCTTAAATAAGGAAATTAAGAGCATCATTATTGCAGGGTTCTTAATAGGTTTCTTATAATATAATAATGTTGATTTAATAAAAAAAGAGGATTTCACTTAAGAACCGTTTCTTAATTAAGGAACTTAAGAAATGGTTCTTAAGTTATTTCTCCTTCTCTTCACTTCCTTCTTCTTCTTCCTTCTTCTCAATCTTCTTCCTTCCCGTTTCCGAGCTCCACCTCCGGAATCGGCTGCTCCACCTCCGGAATCGCCTGCTGATATTTGTATTTTTACTCAGTACTCAGCCTGTAGTCAAGGGAGACCTAGCAATAGGAACTTGTCCTAGTGGATGCGAATCCTCTGTCCTTTATGCTTTTCCTAAGTAAAAATACAAGTTTAAGGTGTGTTGTGGTGTGAAAGTAGTAAACTATGGATATATCAATTTCTTAGTCTAACATGTCATTGTAGCACTAAGGTGTCAATCCAAATGGGTGTGATGCTAACAATCAAAATGAGATCAGATATACTTAATTCAAGCCAAGTAAGTTGATGTTGGATTGTCTAACAACCTAAGTGAAACATGAAATATGCAAAATAAATTCTAAGTAAAAATACTAGAGAGACAAGTGCAGGTGCTAGAGAAGCAGTGCACAGATGCTAGAGGAGTAATGCAGCAAATGAAAATGATGAAATAAAAATAAGTGTAGAAGCTACCAAGCGAAGATGATAACTAAAACAAGGTAAAATCAACTAAGACAAACAAGCTCTCAAGAATGGGGCAATTGGTCAGTGACTCCTCCGAAATCTATCTAAGGCGCTGACAAACTCACACAGAGCTAATCCCTAGACAACGGGTTTACAAGCAATCAAATCCACTGTCGTGATAGATGACCTCAAGCTAAAGCAGTTCCAGACTCAGATGTCTCTGACGAAATCTACCCTAACAGGCACTAAGACTCAACCCGTTCTTGTCAATGAACACCCTAAACATCCAATCTCTTAGGCTAGGAATGCAAATCTCTGGCATTAGTTGTTCAAGCGTTTCATCAACCACCTTTTGAGTGTGGAAACACTTAAGATCTTGTTGCAATTGATCATAGAGAAACTAGCATTAAGAACACTAATCCAGAAAGGATTCACAAACAACTAAACTCAAACGCCATAGAATATCAAAGATTTGTCACTAACCTATCACATTCTCAAGAACCCTAAAGAACTACTCAAGCATATTGAAGAACATAAACCCAGAAAATCCAAACTTCTCAGAATTCATTAAAAATAGATTAGAATGATAGATTATTGCAAGAATAACAAGACTGCAAAGAATTAAAACAAACTAACAAGTGGATTAAAAGAAATCTGGATTCAAAGTCAAGAACAATGAAGAACACTCAAGAACAGAGAGAAAACCTAAAAATAAAAAGCTTACACTAAAAATAAAAACAGAATACCCTTTGGACAAAACCCAAAAGGGGTATTTATATGAAAATGCGGAAAACCCTAAAACGGAAAAAGACAAAAGAAGTAGCTGAGTCTTCGCGAGTGGTGCAGCTCGAGTGTGTTGGACGTCGAGTGCTTAGGTGGTGTCGAGTTGAGACAGGTTGATGTGGTTGAGTGGTGACACGAGCGGTACGTCGAGTGCAGCATTAAGTGGGTACATGGTGGATCTGAGGTCGAGTCGGGGATGCGATGTCGAGTAGGGACTCGGGTGGGTGAGTGGTCGAGGCCGTCAGCCTGTTGGTCGAGTCCGTCGTTAGGCCTGACCGAGTTGCAGTAATTCGGTCATAACTAATTCAAGACTCATCAAAATGATTCAGGACTACCTCCATTGGAAAGCTAACTCACTCATCTACAACTTTTATGAAGACTGTTGAGGCTGAATCCAAACTCAAAGTCCTCGTCCAGCCGCATCTTTGGTCTGCTCGAGTTCGTGCCCGAGCTGGTGGTCGTGTTTCTGCTCGAGCTCGAGCTGGTGGTCGAGCTGGTGGTCGAGATCGAGGTCCTCGTCGAGCGAGTGGTCGAGCTCTCTTCTTTGGTCTGCTCGAGTTCGTCGTTAGGCCTGACCGAGTTGCAGCAATTCAGTCATAACTCCCTCAAGACTCATCAAAATGATTCAAGACTACCTCCATTGGAAAGCTAACTCACTCCTCTACAACTTTTATGAAGACTGTTGAGGCTGAATCCAAACTCAAAGTCCTCGTCCAGCCGCATCTTTGGTCTGCTCGAGTTTGTGCTCGAGCTGGTGGTCGTATTTCTGCTCGAGCTCGTGCTGGTGGTCGAGCTCGAGCTCGAGCTGGTGGTCGAGCTGGGGTTCGAGCTCGAGCTCCTCGTCGAGCTGGTGGTCGAGCTCGAGCTCCTCATCGAGCTGGTGCGCAGAATTTTGTCCAAGTACCTGAAATCAATTCCAAAATGCATATGTATGCAAATCTAATGCAAATCTTAGTATGGTTGCTAAATGTGTGAAAGACCTTAGAAAATGGGGGTGAAACATATGATGAATCTAATACTAGGTGATGATAAATGCATGCTAAATCATGCTAAAATACAGAGACATCACCTGCTCTCGCCGCGGCAGCACTCCTCGCCGCCGCTGCTTCGTTGTTTCTTACTCTGTCTATTTCTTCAGCCGCGGAGGAGATTTCGGCGGAATCTGCAGCTCATCTTCCTCTTGCAATTGCTCCTCCTCCTCTCGCAATTGCTCCTCCGCTGATTGTACCTGTAGAGAAGGAAGAGGCGATAACGTCAAGAATCTAAGTAGAGCTGGTGGTCGAGCTGGTGGTCGAGCTCGAGCTCGAGCTGGTGGTTGAGCTGGTGGTCGAGCTCGAGCTCCTCGTCGAGCGGGTGGTCGAGCTCTCTTCTTTGGTCTGCTCAAGTTCGTCGTTAGGCCTGACCAAGTTGCAGTAATTCGGTCATAACTTCCTCAAGACTCATCAAAATGATTCAAGACTACCTCTATTGGAAAGCTAACTTACTCCTCTACAACTTTTATGAAGACTGTTGAGGCTGAATCCAAACTCAAAGTCCTCGTCCAGCCGCATCTTTGGTCTGCTCGAGTTCGTGCTCGAGCTGGTGGTCGTATTTCTGCTCGAGCTCGAGCTGGTGGTCGAGCTTGAGCTCGAGCTGGTGGTCGAGTTGGGGTTCGAGCTCGAGCTCTTCGTCGAGCTGGTGGTCGAGCTCGAGCTCCTCGTCGAGCTGGTGCGCAGAATTTTGTCCAAGTACCTGAAATCAATTCCAAAATGTATATGTATGCAAATCTAATGCAAATCTTAGTATGGTTGCTAAATGTTTGAAAGACACTAGAAAATGGGGGTAAAACATATGCTGAATCTAATACTAGGTGATGATAAATGCATGCTAAAACATGCTAAAATACAGAGACATCAACTCCCCTAAACTTAGTCTTTGCTTGCCCTCAAGCAAACAATTCATAAAAAAGGAGAGAGGTTTGAAAACGGGGATTCAGAACCTAAGCAATGCAGTTTTAAAATTTAATCAAATTCCCAGGAAGCTATCTTGAGTGCAATGTTAACAAGTTCTACTTTTAAAGCCTTAGCCATACACAAGCATTCAGATTCTTCAAACCCTTTAACATTCATTAAACAGAAATCATGAATCAAGTTTATTCACAGTCATTGAACTCATTTGGCTAAGGAAGTGGTCAAAGGACAAAGATGGTCCCTTAAGGTAACTGGTGACACTCATTTTCACTCAAAGGACTCTTAAAGAAAAAATGAGCTTTAGAAGAAGGCTAAAGGTCAGAGCCAACTGATGCATACAAGGATAGACTCCCATCTACCCATACATATACATAATAAAAACCCAAACCCCTAAATCTAATCCCAGGAATGATCCTATCGTTACCTTTTGGCACTTTTCTGCAATGAATTCCTTTTTTATCAAAAAAAATTTCTTTGTGTTCTAAGGAGGGTTTACCTTAACATTTGCTTAGTCTAGCGGATTGGGTGTCTATCTGAGGCTCTATCTCTTATGTAATTCATGCAAGTTTTTCTTTTTTTCTTTTCCTGAGCCCATACATATTTTTTTCTTTCGTATTACCCAATCCTTTACTAGAGCTTCAATTATACACATCCCTCTGCTTAGAAGTTTCTTTCCTTTTTCCTTTTTCTTTCTCTTTTTCGACTCATCCAACGGTGGTTATCCACTAACTTAGTCGAGTTCTCTACCTCGAGCTGGAACATCCTAATTTATTTCTACCCAAAATCATGTTCCCACCTAGTCCTAGCTAGTCCATAAACCGTGAACTAGAACTAAATGAAAATCTATCTTTGTCGGCTCCAACTTAACACTTTCTACCAAGCTCAGTTCATAAAAAGGCCTAACACACAGAAAATAATATTGGCTTGAAAGAAAGGTAGGTTCAATGGTGGGGAAACTGTTCCAATGAGGAGAATCAGCTACTTGGATAACAAGGGTGGTAAAAAGATGAAAGATAATCTAAGTATGTATATAGGTATCCATGAGTTCAAGTTCAATGCGTAACCATGATAATTATAAGTCAGGTTATGGTCCAAATAGATAGGGAATGAATACACTTCACAACAAGCTTCAGCCAAAATCAAATGTCAAGCAATGAATTCAAAGGATGGGGCTGCCTTATGCTTCAAACTTAATCAACATGCACAACAGAATAACTAAGTGGTTCATTAACAATTTGTACTGCATGCTAGGCTAGGCAAAAATCATCATTATCCCTTATGCAGAAATCCTAGATGAAATGCAAGTAGACTCAATCCTAAAATGCTAATGCAACTACATGGACACTCTGTTTTTGTGAAATGATTTTCGAAAAATTTTCAAATTTTTATGGTTTTTAGATGCACATAGATGATTGAAAATTTGAATTAAGAAAATAGTAAACAATATTAAGTACATCATGAACCCTCCCCCAAACATAAATTACACAGTCCCTTGTGTAATAAAAATCTAGAGAAGAGTTCAAGAATGAAAGCAAAATTAAACTAAGTACAATGATATATGCAAAGGGTTTGGGGTTGATACTTCAGTAGTTGGAGAAGAAAGAGTTGGTGGACTCTTTTGTGTTGTCGATGGAGCCCCAACTAGAGTGGTGTATCGAGTGCTGCTCAAGCGGCTGTTGGAGCGCCTGCTCTAGTGGCACATCGTTTTGCACTTCTTGTTCCCTTCTTCCTCTACACCTTGCATGCACCTGAGACATAGTGTGAAGACAAAGCAGAATCTATGAAAATACTAAGGAAAATAAAAAATAAAAAAAATAGAAATATATACAAAGATAGACATGGGACTTCCTCCCAAGTGAGCCTGTTTAAAGTCACTAAGCTTGACTTTGCGAACATATCGAGATTTAAAGGGGGTTGAGGGTAGGAACTGAGGTCCCCTCTGGAATGTTCTGAGGTAAGTTGCAGAAGGATGGGGCTCTTGTTGCATTAGCAAAGGCTCTGCTCATTCCCAAACTATTCAATACTTGCTTATCTTTCCTGGATGAAGAGTCATCAACCTTGGCTTGAAGTTCCTTAATTTGAACCAACATTCTTTTCACTTGGTCTGTGAGTCCTATCATTGCCTCCGTGAGCGCCCTGACGGTTGATGCATTACGGTACTTATCTGGTGGGGTCTTGGTACACTTAGCAAAATCATCAAGTTGTAATTGCAAGTCAAGTGGGATCTCTTTTCCCTCAGTAATTGGATCATCGAATTTGGCACCATCTCGTGCCCAATATGCAGTTTGGTTCTCAATAGCTTTCTCCTCCATATATGCCTCTTCCTCACTAAGTTCTCCTAGCGATTTATCTGTAAGATTAATCATGTCTTCAGTATGGAAGGTTTGCCCTTCTATAGTGGGTTTCTTCATAGAATCTTTGATATCAAACTTCATTTTGAAACCTTCCTTAAGATGAAGATCAATCATCCCTTGCTTAACATCTATTATTGCACCAGCTGAAGCTAAGAAAGGCCTTCCTAAGATCAAGGGGTCTGTAGGTTCTTCATCCATCTCTAACACTACAAAGTCAGTTAGTACTTTTACATTCCCAATCTTGATAGGCAAATCTTCTAATACACCTTGAGGTAGTCTAGTAGATCCATCAGCTAAGACCAAGGAGACTTTGCAGGGTTTATATTTAATGAACCCTAGCTTCTTAGCTACAGAAAGCGGCATTAAGCTTATCGATGCTCCAAGGTCGCAGAGGCAGTTGTTGAAAGTTAGTGGACCAAGAGAGCAAGGGAGAGTGAAAGAACCAGGATCATCAATCTTTTCTTGGACAACTTCCTTATGTGTAATAGCGCTGCATTCATGGCTTTGTACTACCATTCCCTGCACTTCCTTGATTCTTTCCATAATTGCATCTTTGATCCACTTGTGAGATTGAGGTAAAAGTGCCAATGCATCAAGTATGGGCATCTTGACCTCAATTTCTTTAATGTGCTTGTCGAAGATAGCTTTATATCGCTCCACTCTGTCCTTGTGAAATCTCTCTGGGTAGGGGAGTTTAGGCTTGTAAGGAGGAGGGACGAATGGTGCTTTCTTGTCTTTGGAAGGTGCAATTTTGTCAACTGGGGATGGCTGGACTTGACTTGTAGGTCGAGTTGATGTGTTGAGCTGGTCAGTCGAGTTGGAGTTTTTTTGTTCATCTTGTTCCTCTTTCTGACATAAATCCTCCCCAGCTTGGAATTCACTGTCTGCGGTGATAGGAGTGGTTCATGTCCTTTCTGGTAGTTCTTTTCCGTTCCTCAAGGTAATGGCATTGATTTGAGCAAAGTCCTTAGGATTTTGGATTGCCTTTCCTGGGAGTTGTCCAGGGTGCGGTGTGGAAGACGTGGATGCAGACTTGTTCTCCATGTATTTAATTTTGGAGTTTAGTGTCTCGAATTTGTTGTTGAGGGTATCGTAGGCGTAGTCTGACTGATTCTTTAGTTCAGCAAACCTCTTTGCAGTTTCCATTGTACTGGCAGCTTGACCTTGGAGTAGCTGCTGCATCATACTTCGCAGGTCTTGATCATGGGCAGTAGGTGTTGGAGCTTGCTGTGGTGCAAAACCAGATGGTTGACCTATGACGCCTTGTGGGTTGTACCTTCCTTGGAAATTCTGCTTAGGAACAAAACCTTGAGTTTGATTACAGGGCACAAAAGGCTTGTTTTGTTGCGGTGGTGGCACAAGATAGACTTGATCTTGCGGGTTTTTCATGTTGGTACTTCTGTAGGACAAGTTGGGGTTGTTCTTGTAGTTAGTGAAACCCTTGTTGTAGCCACCGTGGTTCTGAACATAGCTAACTTCTTCTATTTGGTCAGCCTCCCTATCTTGAACGTGAAAGAGTTCTTCTTTATTTGCAAAGTGAACGTGTCTCTGCTGGCTGAGGATGAATTTATCAAATTTTTCATTCAGAGACTTGATCTCTTTCCTAGTCCTCTCATCAGAATCAACGCTACCCCTTATGCTGCGGTCATAGTCCTCAGTATAGTTTCCATCGGATTGAGCAAGGTTTTCCACTAGTTCCCAGCCTTCATCAACATCCTTGTTTAGGAAATTTCCATTGCTTGCTGTATCAAGAAGCATTCTGATCCTTGGAAGAACGCCTCTGTAGAGCGTGCTGAGCAGGGATTCATTGCTGAAACCATGGTGAGGACAACGAGTAGTGTAGCCCTTGAATCGTTCCCAAGCTTCAGAGAAAGTTTCTCCATTCTTTTGGATAAAGCCGGATATCTCATTCTGGAGTCTAGCAATGCGGGCGTTGGAGAAAAATTTTGCAAGGAAAGCTTTCTTGCATGCATCCCAGGAGGTGATGGAGCTATGAGGTAGGTTATTTTCCCATATATGTGCTTTGTCACCAAGAGAAAATGGGAAGAGTCTGAGCTTGAAACCATCTTCACTGACTCCATTGATCTTGGTGAGGCTGCAGAGCCTATCGAACTCGTCCAGGTGATCAAGAGGATCTTCCATAGGTAATCCATGAAATTTGTTACTTTGGACCATAGCGATCAGGCCACTCTTGATCTCAAAATTATTGTTTTGGATTGTCGGTGGTACAATCCCTTGCATCTGAGTGTGAGTATTAGGAGCATCTCCTGCTCCAATCAATCTGGGCCTCCTCTGCTGAGGACCTTGTTCAACGTGTCCTTGCGGGTTCTCCATTCGAACTTAATGTTGTTGGTCTGCTCCGACGTTGTTCCTATGCGCTCGCAGTACAGGTTATAACCGGTTAATGTTATCGAGAGGGTGAAAGAGGTTATGGCTTCCTTGTGAACGTGTTTGCATACAGGTGAAGCTAGAACAGGGTGACTGACCGAGCTGAAAGTGAAACAGAAGCTAGGCTCGAGCAGTTGGTCGAGTAGGTACCTGAAACACAGAAAACTCAGAAAGTTAAGAAGTGAGGTGAAAGTGAGAACTTGATCTCAAGAAATCTGAAATCCTAAATGTAGCAAACAAACACCCAATTGGCAACGGCGCCAAATTGATATTTGTATTTTTACTCAGTACTCAACCTGTAGTCAAGGGAGACCTAGCAATAGGAACTTGTCCTAGTGGATGCGAATCCCCTGTCCTTTATGCTTTTCCTAAGTAAAAATACAAGTTTAAGGTGTGTTATGGTGTGAAAGCAGTAAACTATGGATATATCAATTTCTTAGTCTAACATGTCATTGTAGCACTAAGGTGTCAATCCAAATGGGTGTGATGCTAACAATCAAAATGAGATCAGATATACTTAATTCAAGCCAAGTAAGTTGATGTTGGATTGTCTAACAACCTAAGTGAAACATGAAATATGCAAAATAAATTCTAAGTAAAAATACTAGAGAGACAAGTGCAGGTGCTAGAGAAGCAGTGCACAGATGCTAGAGGAGTAATGCAGCAAATGAAAATGATGAAATAAAAATAAGTGTAGAAGCTACCAAGCGAAGATGATAACTAAAACAAGGTAAAATCAACTAAGACAAACAAGCTCTCAAGAATGGGGCAATTGGTCAGTGACTCCTCCGAAAATCTATCTAAGGCGCTGACAAACTCACACAGAGCTAATCCCTAGACAACGGGTTTACAAGCAATCAAATCCACTGTCGTGATAGATGACCTCAAGCTAAAGCAGTTCCAGACTCAGATGTCTCTGACGAAATCTACCCTAACAGGCACTAAGACTCAACCCGTTCTTGTCAATGAACACCCTAAACATCCAATCTCTTAGGCTAGGAATGCAAATCTCGGCATTAGTTGTTCAAGCGTTTCATCAACCACCTTTTGAGTGTGGAAACACTTAAGATCTTGTTGCAATTGATCATAGAGAAACTAGCATTAAGAACACTAATCCAGAAAGGATTCACAAACAACTAAACTCAAACGCCATAGAATATCAAAGATTTGTCACTAACCTATCACATTCTCAAGAACCCTAAAGAACTACTCAAGCATATTGAAGAACATAAACCCAGAAAATCCAAACTTCTCAGAATTCATTAAAAATAGATTAGAATGATAGATTATTGCAAGAATAACAAGACTGCAAAGAATTAAAACAAACTAACAAGTGGATTAAAAGAAATCTGGATTCAAAGTCAAGAACAATGAAGAACACTCAAGAACAGAGAGAAAACCTAACAATAAAAAGCTTACACTAAAAATAAAAACAGAATACCCTTTGGACAAAACCCAAAAGGGGTATTTATATGAAAATGCGGAAAACCCTAAAACGGAAAAAGACAAAAGAAGTAGCTGAGTTTTCGCGAGTGGTGCAGCTCGAGTGTGTTGGACGTCGAGTGCTTAGGTGGTGTCGAGTTGAGACAGGTTGATGTGGTTGAGTGGTGACACGAGCGGTACGTCGAGTGCAGCATTAAGTGGGTACATGGTGGATCTGAGGTCGAGTCGGGGATGCGATGTCGAGTAGGGACTCGGGTGGGTGAGTGGTCGAGTCCGTCAGCCTGTTGGTCGAGTCCGTCGTTAGGCCTGACCGAGTTGCAGTAATTCGGTCATAACTAATTCAAGACTCATCAAAATGATTCAGGACTACCTCCATTGGAAAGCTAACTCACTCATCTACAACTTTTATGAAGACTGTTGAGGCTGAATCCAAACTCAAAGTCCTCGTCCAGCCGCATCTTTGGTCTGCTCGAGTTCGTGCCCGAGCTGGTGGTCGTGTTTCTGCTCGAGCTCGAGCTGGTGGTCGAGCTGGTGGTCGAGATCGAGGTCCTCGTCGAGCGAGTGGTCGAGCTCTCTTCTTTGGTCTGCTCGAGTTCGTCGTTAGGCCTGACCGAGTTGCAGCAATTCAGTCATAACTCCCTCAAGACTCATCAAAATGATTCAAGACTACCTCCATTGGAAAGCTAACTCACTCCTCTACAACTTTTATGAAGAATTTTGAGGCTGAATCCAAACTCAAAGTCCTCGTCCAGCCGCATCTTTGGTCTGCTCGAGTTTGTGCTCGAGCTGGTGGTCGTATTTCTGCTCGAGCTCGTGCTGGTGGTCGAGCTCGAGCTCGAGCTGGTGGTCGAGCTGGGGTTCGAGCTCGAGCTCCTCGTCGAGCTGGTGGTCGAGCTCGAGCTCCTCATCGAGCTGGTGCGCAGAATTTTGTCCAAGTACCTGAAATCAATTCCAAAATGCATATGTATGCAAATCTAATGCAAATCTTAGTATGGTTGCTAAATGTGTGAAAGACACTAGAAAATGGGGGTGAAACATATGATGAATCTAATACTAGGTGATGATAAATGCATGCTAAATTATGCTAAAATACAGAGACATCACCTGCTCTCGCCGCGTCAATCTCGTCGCGGCAGCACTCCTCGCCGCTGCTGCTTCGTTGTTTCTTACTCCGTTTATTTCTTCAGCCGCGGAGGAGATTTCGGTGGAATCAGCAGCTCCTCTTCCTCTCGCAATTGCTCCTCCTCCTCTCGCAATTGCTCCTCCGCCGATTGTACCTGTAGAGAAGGAAGAGGCGATAACGTCTAGAATCTAAGTAGAGCTGGTGGTCGAGCTGGTGGTCGAGCTCGAGCTCGAGCTGGTGGTTGAGCTGGTGGTCGAGCTCGAGCTCCTCGTCGAGCGGGTGGTCGAGCTCTCTTCTTTGGTCTGCTCAAGTTCGTCGTTAGGCCTGACCAAGTTGCAGTAATTCGGTCATAACTTCCTCAAGACTCATCAAAATGATTCAAGACTACCTCCATTGGAAAGCTAACTTACTCCTCTACAACTTTTATGAAGACTGTTGAGGCTAAACTCAAACGCCATAGAATATCAAAGATTTGTCACTAACCTATCACATTCTCAAGAACCCTAAAGAACTACTCAAGCATATTGAAGAACATAAACTCAGAAAATCTAAACTTCTCAGAATTCATTAAAAATATATTAGAATGATAGATTATTACAAGAATAACAAGACTGCAAAGAATTAAAACAAACTAACAAGTGGATTAAAAGAAATCTGGATTCAAAGTTAAGAACAATGAAGAACAAATGAAGAACACTCAAGAACAGAGAGAAAACCTAAAAATAAAAAGCTTACAATAAAAATAAAAACGGAATACCCTTTGGACAAAACCCAAAAGGGGTATTTATATGAAAATACGGAAAACCCTAAAACGGAAAAAGACAAAAGAAGTAGCTGAGTCTTCGCGAGTGGTGCAGCTCGAGTTGGGAGGTCGAGTGTGTTAGACGTCGAGTGCTTAGGTGGTGTCGAGTTGAGACAGGTTGATGTGGTTGAGTGGTGACACGAGCGGTACGTCGAGTGCAGCATTAAGTGGGTACATGGTGGATCTGAGGTCGAGTCAGGGATGCGATGTCGAGTAGGGACTCGGGTGGGTGAGTGGTCAAGTCCGTCAGCCTGTTGGTCGAGTCCGTCGTTAGGCCTGACCGAGTTGCAGTAATTCGGTCATAACTAATTCAAGACTCATCAAAATGATTCAGCACTACCTCCATTGGAAAGCTAACTCACTCATCTACAACTTTTATGCAGACTTTTGAGGCTGAATCCAAACTCAAAGTCCTCGTCCAGCCGCATCTTTGGTCTGCTCGAGTTCGTGCTCGAGCTGGTGGTCGTGTTTCTGCTCGAGCTCGAGCTAGTGGTCGAGCTCAAGCTCGAGCTGGTGGTCGAGCTGGTGGTCGAGCTTGAGCTCGAGCTGGTGGTCGAGCTGGTGGTCGAGATCGAGCTCCTCGTCGAGCGAGTGGTCGAGCTCTCTTCTTTGGTCTGCTCGAGTTCATCGTTAGGCCTGACCGAGTTACAGCAATTCGGTCATAACTCCCTCAAGACTCATCAAAATGATTCAAGACTACCTCCATTGGAAAGCTAACTCACTCTTCTACAACTTTTATGAAGATTGTTGAGGCTGAATCCAAACTCAAAGTCCTCGTCCAGCTGCATCTTTGGTCTGGTCGAGTTTGTGCTCGAGCTGCTGGTCGTATTTCTGCTCGAGCTCGTGCTGGTGGTCGAGCTCGAGCTCAAGCTGGTGGTCGAGCTGGGGTTCGAGCTCGAGCTCCTCGTCGAGCTGGTGGTCGAGCTCGAGCGCCTCATCGAGCTGGTGCGCAGAATTTTGTCCAAGTACCTGAAATCAATTCCAAAATGCATATGTATGCAAATCTAATGCAAATCTTAGTATGGTTGCTAAATGTGTGAAAGACCTTAGAAAATGGGGGTGAAACATATGATGAATCTAATACTAGGTGATGATAAATGCATGCTAAATCATGCTAAAATACAGAGACATCACCATCCTCGCCGCCCTTGTTTCCTGTCTACTTCTTCTATAGCTTCGGAGGAGAGAGATTTGGCGGAACCTGCAGCTCATCTTCCTCTTGCAATTGCTCCTCCTCCTCTCGCAATTGCTCCTCCGCTGATTGTACCTGTAGAGAAGGAAGAGGCGATAACGTCAAGAATCTAAGTAGAGCTGGTGGTCGAGCTCGAGCTCGAGCTGGTGGTCGAGCTGGTGGTCGAGCTCGAGCTCGAGCTGGTGGTTGAGCTGGTGGTCGAGCTCGAGCTCCTCGTCGAGCGGGTGGTCGAGCTCTCTTCTTTGGTCTGCTCAAGTTCGTTGTTAGGCCTGACCAAGTTGCAGTAATTCGGTCATAACTTCCTCAAGACTCATCAAAATGATTCAAGACTATCTACATTGGAAAGCTAACTCACTCCTCTACAACTTTTATGAAGACTGTTGAGGCTGAATCCAAACTCAAAGTCCTCGTCCAGCCGCATCTTTGGTCTGCTCGAGTTCATGCTCGAGCTGGTGGTCGTATTTCTGCTCGAGCTCGAGCTGGTGGTCGAGCTCGAGCTGGTGGTCAAGCTTGAGCTTGAGCTGGTGGTCGAGCTCGAGCTCGAGCTGGTGGTCGAGTTTGGGTTCGAGCTCGAGCTCTTCGTCAAGCTGGTGGTCGAGCTCGAGCTCCTCGTCGAGCTGGTGCGCAGAATTTTGTCCAAGTACCTGAAATCAATTCCAAAATACATATGTATGCAAATCTAATGCAAATCTTAGTATGGTTGCTAAATGTGTGAAAGACACTAGAAAATGGGGGTAAAACATATGATGAATCTAATACTAGGTGATGATAAATGCATGCTAAATCATGCTAAAATACAGAGACATCACCTGCTCTCGCCGCGCCAGTCTCGTCACGGCAGCACTCCTCGCCGCCGCTGCTTCGTTGTTTCTTACTCCGTCTATTTCTTCAGCCGCGGAGGAGATTTCGACGGAATCAGCAGCTCCTCTTCCTCTCGCAATTGCTCCTCCTCCTCTCGCAATTGCTCCTCCGCCGATTGTACCTGTAGAGAAGGAAGAGGCGATAACGTCTAGAATCTAAGTAGAGATCTCGGAAAAATCAGCAATGGCGCAACCCCTTTCGCCCTATCAAATGGAGGGCTATATTCTCTTGTTGCTCTTGCTATTATAATCCTTTTCCATTTTTTGGTAAACCTCTTTCGCCCTTTATCCACTTGATTTCATTGTTAATACAACCAAAAGCTTTGTTCATTGAGGAATTAGTTTCGGTTTTTTTGTCGGGTTTTAAGTAATTTTAGTGTTTGATTGCTGAGAAGTGATAATGGTGTGTTATATTATTGATGCAGTTGGCAATGCTTTTATGGAGCTACTTCTCTGTTGTGTTTACTGATCCTGGTGTTGTGCCTCCTACTTGGAGGTTAGCTTCAGACGAGGAACACCGTGGCGAGTCTGATCCGTTAAATAGTTTGGAGTTTGGCGGGTTACAGCCTGATTCTTCGAACCAAAGAACTCAGTTTTGTAGAAAATGCAATCAACCTAAGCCTCCTCGTTGCCATCATTGTTCTGTTTGTAAGATCTCTCAGTCACTCAGTCACACACATACTCTGTATTTTACAGCATTTGTTGATCTCCGTCCTGCTTAAAGTTAAATTGTGCCTAAAGAGTTTCCTTTTATGTTTCTTACCAAAATTAGAGTGTCTTTTGGTTATAGCTTATAGATAGGATGCACTCATGCATGATTCATGTATGTTTATGCCACCAAGTGATAGATATTCTCACTCTGTGTCAAAACTAAGTGTATGTTAAAATGGTTTCAAATGCAGCTTTACACCTTTTTGGAAACATCTCTTGTGACTTTACTTCTCATGCCACAATGTATAGACTTTCATTTGACAACAATTGTTGGACTTCGTATTCTTTCTCTCTCAGCTTTTAATCTCTGTTTGGGGTTTTATGTTTAGGTATTTGGGATGGATAAAAGATACTGGTTGATTCCAGCATACTCAGAGGAAGATTTAAGACGAATGCCGGAACTTCAAGGACTCGAATACCCTTCAAAACCCGACTTTGATTCCCAAGATTTCTGAAGAAAGATGGTTTCCTTACCTGTAACAATACCTTAGAGACGACAGAGACAGAGAAAGAAAAGACCAGGAATTGACTTTGGAGGAGAAAACCAATTAGTTTGATATGATTGAATCAAATGAATCAGATTGAAATGTTTTAGAACTTTTGATTATTGGTTAGCCAATTAGTTTGATAGTATTAGTTTTAGCAGTGATTTTTTTTTTAAGAACCCCATTAGAGGTTCTACCAATAAAGCAACAAAAACAGAATTTTTTAATACAGTTTTTAACTTCAAATTTATATTAAAATAATACTTAAGAAACCCATTTGGGTTTCTACCAATAATGATGCTTTAAGAACCTCAAGTGGTGGGGATTCTGAACTAAGTGGAAGAGAAAGATAGAGATAATTTTATGATTTTATTATTATTTTGGTGGAAGAGAGAGATAGAGATAATTTTATTATTTTATTATTATTTTGGTGGAAGAGAAAGATAGAGATAATTTTATTATTTTATTATTATTTTGGTGGAGGTTCTTAATTAAGACCCTCTAGAGCATCCTCAATGGTAAAAAAGATGAGTGTCTTTAAATATAAAATTATTAAAATTTGAGGAATAGGAAGAAATATAATGTTTTTGAGTAAAAAGATGTGGTGTTTTATATATAAAAGTAATAAAATTTGAGTAAAAAGAGGATAATGTTGTTATTATTGGAGAGATAGTGTTTTTGGGATGATAATTAAAAACACTTTTGAGAGATAGTGTGCTTTTTTTATGGAGTGTTTTTAAATATAAAATTAATAAAAATTGAGTAAAAAGAAGAGAAAGATGGTTTTTTTGAGTAAAAAGAGAAGAATTTTGGTGTTTTTATTATTTTTTAATTTTAAAACACCCGGTGGATCTCTATGATGGAGATGCTAAATTGCACCATTGGATATGGTCTTATACTTGTGATTTCTTTTAGTATAAAATGTTAGTTTTGTCCCGAGGTTCGAGGTCAAACTGAGAAAAGGCAAAGGTCAACGGTGGAAAGCAAATGAACCACCGAATTTGAAAGCTCTCTAATTTAACATGCTCGTCCAAACACGTGAAGATGACATTGACATGCATACTTTTATACATGTACATAATTAACAAACAAAAAAACTTGATAGATATCCTAACTCTTTTAAGTAGTATCACATCATTCATATTCTCATACATTAATCGTTTATTCGTTTTATGAATAGATTATATAAAGGATCAACATGTAATTTTAATGTTGTTAGCTACGTCAATTGACAAAAAAAATAGAGACAAAAATATGCATTAAAAAAAATTAAGATCAGATATAGTTAAAGATTAGGGTTTGGATTAAATATTTTTTAAACCATATTATTCGAACAGAATCATATCTTCAAATACTTTGATATTGTGTCCACCTAATATAATCATCATAAATCTGTTGGTGCATAAACTAATATTTGTATATACGTGTTTATACACGTACCTTATTTTTTTAATGAAAACAATCATGGATGATTTATTTATACATTTTCGTATGTGGGTATGTGCTTTACATTCATAAATCATAACAACGCGTCTCACGAAAGCCTAACGTGACATCATTATCTCAAATCGGACCGTTAAGATCGATTAGCTGACGTGTTAGAACACATCATGCGTCCTCTTTGTCACATACTTTTTTCGTTTTTTCACTAGGCACCCAATACTTTGGAAGTTTTTTCATATTCTTCCAATATCTAAGGATAATTACTATAAAGTAGAAAACTAAAAAAATGAGAAATTTCTTAAAATAGTACTAAAATATGTTTTTTACCAAATTTAACACATATTTTCATTTAGGACTTAAATAACATTTTTATAAAGGGTAACTAGAGTCGTACCCGCGGTGTACCGCGAGTCAATATTTTTTTAATCATTGTAACAAATATTTATATTTTACAGTTTAATATTGTGTCTTCAATTTTGAAGATAATTTTTAATCTTTTAGATTTTGTTCGTTTAGTTTTTATAACTAATTTTCTTTTAGATATGTAATTTCAAATTTATTAAATTATAAAGTCGTGTTGTTGGTTGTTTGACGTATATACTCATTTTAATATTTTATGTGTGTCAATTTTTTCTTAATCATTGTAACAAATGTTTATATTTTACAGTTTAATATGTTGTGTTTAGTTTTCTAGATAATTTTTAGATTTTTAGATTTTTAGATTTTGTTCATTTAGTTTTAATAATTATTTTTTTTGGTTATATATAATTTTAACTTCATTAAACTATTAAGTGTTAGTGTTGTTGATTGTTTAACGTATATACCCATTTTAATATTTTATAAATCGTTCTTATGTCAAAGTCTGTCATGCTATATCCAATGGATTAGCAGACCGGCCTGTGGTTTTAATTTTTATAATTTTAAATAATTTAAATATTTTTTAAAAAAATTAACAACTTTTTAATAGAAATATTTTTAATATTCTCTTTTGTAAATATTCTAAGGTTTTAAATATAAACTCTTTATATTTCTAAATATATCACAAATTATATTTAATCAACTATATACAATGATTAATATATATATATATATATAATTTATTTATTTTAATTAAAAATTGGTAGTCTAGGGTCGATATTCCAATTCGTAGATAAAATCTGCTAAATCCGCTGTCTACTATGGGGTTATCCATATTATTTGTTTTTAATGGACATATCTATTTGGACCTAGTCTAATTGACACTTCTCTCGATGTGGGACGTAGAAATTTTTTTTTTTTTTTGATTAAGTAATATATGTTTGTTTTTAATATGTGTATTAACCAAGAATTTTCAGCTCATGATGGCTCTATCTTAGCCATGAAGTTTTCTCCTGATGGTAAATACATTGCAACTGCTGGTGAAGACTGTGTTGTTCGAGTTTGGAGTATCAGTGAGGAAGAGAGAACAAACAAGTATCAAGTAACTAAGGTTGATTTTGGTGTTTACTTTGGGATGGATCAACATTCTGAGATTGAGCTTTTAAGGATTAATCAACACTTTTATAAACCCAAATTGTCTTTTTTGTTTGTTTGTGTTATGGCTAATAATGGGCTTCGTAGCCCAAGAGAAAAAACCTAAGCGGTACCCTATGTATATATATCTACACAACAAACGCGGGAATCTGCCTCCTGATAATGACGAAGGTATCTTCTTCTTCCCTGAAACGATGCAGGAGCCCCAGAAAAGCGGCTCTCCAGGGCTGATACTTTTTTCGAAAGACGGTTGTTGTGAGCTGTACAACACGGAAGAAGGCAAGAGCGAAAGGAAACTGGGAGACTTTCCAGGGTGTCGATTACTGGCAAACTCGGGTAATTGTATCTTGGTGTTAGTGATTTGATTCCGACCCAAGAATCTTAGCTTTGACGTGACTTAGCTGCAGGTTTGGAAGTTTACAAATCAGAAGCTGCGGAATGATATGAAGAGTGATACGAACTGGTATGATTGTCGCGATACGAAGGGAGTTGCTGTTGATGGAGTGAAGCGAAGATGGAGATGATATAATCACACAGTCTATGGCAGGACCGAATGAAGAACTGGGTCTGCTACTCAGTAGAATCACTCTAAGAATAGACAGAATCTTCCGAAGAAGAAGGGTGTTGTTGGTTTCACACCAATCCGTAAGAAAGTTTACTTTGATCCGAAAATAGGTTTTCACAACCACACAAGGATGAGTTTTTCAGCCATTTCGTGGGTCTGATATAGGAGGGAATACATACATTCCAACTCCTAGGAAAACACAAAAACTTAAAAAGACATAGAAGTTAAATGCATTTTATTCAAATTTAAATCTGATGTTGTTGGCTCCTTCTTTATTCCGAAAATCTTGAACCTTCTCTTGGATATGGAGTCTTCTAAGGATCGAGAATACACACTAAGTAGCATAGGGGAAGTGAAACGATTAGCCTCAGTAAAACCTATGCTTGAGAAAACCCAATGGGAAAAACCGAAGCATAGGAAAAAGAGTACTAACGGTTCCACTTAGCTAGCTTAGTTAGTACCTTGACCTTTTCCGAATGCTTGGATGAAGTTGATGTAGTTTGGTGCAGTTTCAGGCTCTTCATCTTGAGTTTCCCGCAGCATAACCGCCATGGCTTCTGCTAACTCCCGTGCTTTGCTCCTTGTAACCGCTCCATTCGGTATTTCCAAAGCTTTAGAAACGTCTTTATCCTCCACTGCTTCCAACTCAGTTTGTGAGCCATCTAGGATCACATCAGTTAGATTCTGGATCCAATTTGTATATCAAAGATGTGTTTAGCGAGAAAACGATCCTTCTTCCGTCTCTAGAGTCGATTAGGCCAATTACTAATACTGTCAAGCGTGTGGGAGATCAAGGATTTGTAAGGGAAGATAGTGACTCTATTTTCAAGAAGCTGACTTCTGATGATGTGAGGGGCCTTTTGTGGGTCTCCGAGACTCGAAGTGAGTACGTTGTGGTGTGGTTCTTCGACCTCCCTGGCCACGCTTATATAAGCTTTTGCAGGAATGGGGATACTCATTACACTGACATTCCTCTCTTTTTCCCGCGAGAGTCCCATTGGTTGGATGGCTTATCTTATATGGTACTAAAGGGTTACAATCTTTATATCTCAACAAGTCGTCGTTATGTTCGAATCCTAGATCTGTCTGGACAGCAAGGTTCCTTCAAGGACATCACCGGGTTTAAACCATTCTCAATGCTTTCTGATTATCAACGATGGGATTCTAGCATTGCGGTTACAACTTCAGGAGAGGTTTTGTTGGTTGAGAGTGATCCATGGGATAGGAGCTGCTTCCGTGTCTACAAGAACAATCCTGATATACAAGACCCATTTTCCTCCAGCTACAACCTTCTTGATGTAGATTCTCTTGGTGGTGAGGCCCTGCTTCTTGACTTGGGTATCACTGTGCCTGCTAACGATACACTTGGTATCGAACCAAACTCCATCTATTTCACCCGTCACAACCGTCCCTGCCAATGCACTCCTCGTGACCTTGACATCTGTGTGTACAATCTTGTAAGCAAGACCTTCAAACGCTTTCCTGGTCTTGACCACAAGAATCTCATGGATGCTCGATGGTTTCTCCCTGGGAATTTATGCTTCTGAATAATAATTATGATGTTGACTTACTTGCCACTGTATTTATAATTAATGTTTGTGGTGTTTACTTTTGTTGCCGTGAACGACATAGTAATATAATCTATGGTTGCAGCTCTTCTGTTTCAAACACATATAGTATGTAGTGGATGAATAGAGATCCCTTACGTCTTAATTAACAAGATCGTATCTTGATTTTTCATTATTGCGTTTAAAATTAAAATAAGTAAGCACGAATTTCGTTGATCAAACACAGCCACGAGATTCATTAGCTATGGTTTGATTGTTTTTGTTTGTTTGTCTGTTTGTTTTATGATTATTAATGGGCTTCGTAGCCCAAGAGAAAAAACGTAAGCGGTACCCTATGTATATATATACACACAACACACACAAGTTCAGGCCACAAACGCGAGAATCTGCCTCCTGTTAATGACGAAGGTATCTTCTTCTTCCTTGAAACGATGCAGGAGCTTGAAGGTTTTAATGGCCCACGTTCGAGGTTCCAGAAAAGCGGATCTCCAGGGCTGATGCTTTTTTCGAAAGACGGTGGTTGTGTGCTGTACAACCCGAAAGAAGGCAAGATCGAAAGGAACCTGGGAGACTTATCAGGGTCTCGAATCCTGGCAAACTCGGGCAATTTTATCTTGGTGTTAGATTCTGGATCCAATTTATATATCAAAGATGTGTTTAGCGAGGAAAAGATGTCTCTTCCGTCTCTAGATTCGATTAGGTCAAGTACTAGTATTGTCAAGCGTGTGGGAGATAGAGAATTTGAAAGGGACGATAGTGGCTGTATTTTCAGTGGGCTGAGTTCTGATGATGTGAGGGGCCTTTTGTGGGTCTCCGAGAGTGGAAAAGAGTACGTTGTGGTGTAGTTGTTCGACCTCCCTGGCCACACTTATATAAGCTTTTGCAAGAATGGGGATACTCATTACACTGACATTCCTCTCTTTTTCCCGCGAGAGTCCCACTGGTTGGATGGCTTATCTTTTATGGTAGTAAAGGGTTACCGTCTTTATATCTCAACAAGTCGTCGTTATGTTCGAATCCTAGATCTGTCTGGACCACAAGGTTCCTTCAAGGACATCACCGGGTTTAAACCATTCTCAATGCTTTCTGAAGATGAAGGATGGGATTCTAGCATTGCGGTTACAACATCAGGAGAGGTTTTGTTGGTTGAGAGTGATCCATGCGATAGGAGCTGCTTCCGCGTCTACAAAAACAATCCTGATATACAAGGCCCATTTTCCTCCAGCAACACACTTCTTGAGGTAGATTCTCTTGGTGGTGAGGCCCTGCTTCTTGACTTGGGTTTCACTGTGCCTGCTAACCCTACCCTTGGTATCGAACCAGACTCTATCTATTTCACCCGTCACTACCGTCCCTGCCAATGCGCACCTCGTGACCCTGACATCTGTGTGTTCAATCTTGTAACCAAGGCCATCAAACGCTTTCCTGAGCTTGGCCGCATGAATCTCATGGATGCTCGATGGTTTCTCCCTCGGAATTAATTCTTGCTTCTGTTTTTTTCGTTTCATTTATGCTTATGAATAATAATTATGATGTTGACTTACTTGCCACTGTATTTATAATTTATGGTTGTGGTGTTTACTTTTGTAGCCGTGAATGACATAGTAATAATCTATGGTTGCAGCTCTTCTGTTTCAAACACATATAGTATGTAGGTAAGCACGAATTTCGTTGATCAAACACAGCCACGAGATTCATTAGCTATGGTTTGATATGAAACGTCTCCAGTAACATTCCTAGTCAGATTCGTTACTTAACCGGAAATGAACCGGTTTTCATATCGGTTGCTTAAGGGTTTTCAATTTACAAAACCAGATTAATTCTCGAGACTGAGAAAAAGCCAAAATCAAGAAGATGATGAGATCGATTTGTATGGTTTGATATGAAACTTTTCCTCTACATTTGTAGTCTTATGATTCATCATAGAACTTTCTCTCATAACAATTTCGGTGAGCTTCTTCTTCGATCAATGGTGCTTTTTGGTTGTTTCAATCTTATTCTTGACCTTATCCTCACTTAGACCTTCCTTGTAACACAGTGACATGTGTGGCATTCAACCCTGTGGATGATAATTACTTCATAAGCGGATCCATTGATGGGAAAGTTCGAATATGGGATGTGTCCCGTTCTCGAGTTGTTGACTACACAGATATAAGAGACATTGTTACAGCTGTGTTATCGTCCAGATGCAAAGGTACTTTGAAATGACTTTAGTTTTCGTTATCGTCAGTGTGAACAGTTGCTTACTAAAAAAGTTTTGCAGGGTGCAGTTATAGGTTCCATGATTGGGAACTGTCGCTTCTATAATATATCCGGTACGTTTATCTTCGTACAGTTAGATACTGAGGTCAGCACTTAATGATAGGGAGCTTACTATTGTTCATATTGTGCATTTTCAGATAATCAGCGCTTGCAGCTTCTAGTTTTCGCACAACATCTGCTTCATTCATTTTAGATGGGAAGCACGTTGTCTCAACATCAGAGGATTCATGCATTCATGTCTGGAACCACTCTCAGTTAAACAGCAAGAAGCCTCCTTCAGGAGCACCGAATAGCATCAGGGCTTACGAGGGTTTTCTCTCGCAGAATGCGTCTGTGGCTATACAATCTCTGTGCTTCTCAGTTAAACAGAGTTCTGATTAATTTCTTTTTTGATCAACAACGTGGCCTGAAGAGACGCTGGAAGAAGCTGCAGTGAGCAACAGAGGGCAGCTGAAGCTTCTGAGAAGCGTGTGGCAACCTCACCTATGGGGGCTTGTGATTGTGACAGCGACTTGTGACGGGAGGATCAGATTATTCCACAACTATGGTTTACCAGTTCGTGTCTAAAAGACAGATACAAGTTAATAGATAGGAGATTCTTTTATTTGTTTGGAGGCTTTTAGTTGGTAGTTATTTAGTTGTAATATGTGTATACACATTACACAGATATGTAAAATTTGCTACGATTCTTCTGCAAGGATTCATTCTACCAGACGCTATTTCCTTATAAACAAGCAAGGATTCATTCTTACATGTTCTTTGGGATCTCTGTTTCAGATTCTTGTCCAAAAACTTGTGAAGCATACAGTTTTTTGCATCTACTGGCTTCTCTTGTACAGAGTAATCATCCTTCAAGCTAATGTACAGAGTAATCGTCCTTGTAAAAATCTAACATGGTGTGACGGGTGAAATAGATGGAGTTTGGCTTCTCTTTGCCGCTGTCTTGTTGAGTTGTGAGAGGCCATAAAGTCTCCCCAAAATGATCCGGGTTCTTGCTTGTTTCTTACTATACTAAGTTTGTGTTATTGTAACCGGTTTGATTAGTTTGTACCGCCAAAAAGTATTCGCATTAATTCTCGATCTGATTTACTTGGATTTGGAATTTAACCGGAAATGAACCGGTTTTCATATCGGTTGCTTAAGGGTTTTCATTTTACAAAACCAGATTAATTCTCGAAACAGTCACTCAAAATCAAGAAGATGATGAGATCGATTTCTATCGCAATTGCATCAACACCGAAGAGATTCGTCAATCGGAATCTTCAGGGAAAATGTAATCCTTCAACTACATATCCGTCGTTTAATATCTGCGGAATCGATCTGTTGCTGGAGACGAGATTTCTCTAGTGGTGCGAGTGATGATGATGATGCTTACAGTGAGATATTGAGAAATGGGATTACGTGATATAAAGTTAGATGAAGCAATTGATCTGTTCAATGACATGGTTCAATCTTCAATTGTTCGATTTCAGTAAATTGTTGAATGCAATCGCCAAGATGAACAAGTTTGATGTTGTAATCTCTCTTTATTTTGGGAATCCCACATAATATCTATACTTGCAATATTCTCATGAATTGTTTTAGTCGTTCCTCTCAGTTCTCTCTTGCTTTATCTCTTCTTGGGAAGATGTTTAAGTATGGGTTTGAGCCTGATATAGTTACGCTTAGCTCAATGGGTTTAGGAATAGGATTTCAGATGCAATGTCTTTTGTTTGTAAGATAGAGGAAATGGGATATAAACCGAATGTTGTAATCTAAAACACCATCATTGATGCTCTTTGCAAAAGCAGATATGTTAGTGATGCGCTTTATGTTTTCTACTTGATGGATATCAAAGGAATTAGATTAGACCGAGTGTTGTTGTTACGTACAACTCTCTAATAAGGAGTCGAGTAGATGGAGTGACGCTACTGAGTTGCTTAACGATATGTTGAAGAAGAGAATCGACCCTAATGTGATTACTTTCAATGGATTGATTGATGCTTGTGTTAAAGAAGATGGATGGCTGAGTCATGGTTATTGCCAAGTGGGCAAATTTAGTTTATGAGACGGATGCATGGCGTGCCTCGTGATATCATTACCTTCAACATTTTGTTAGGTTGTCTATGTGATATTGAGAAGATAGAGAAAGCATTGCTGATATTCAAGGATATGGAAAACAAGGAAATGGAATTTGATTATAGTACGTACAGTTTCCATCTGAAGTTTCATAATCTGCTTGGGTCTAAAGTCGTCTTAGAAGTTCCTCTGAGTGGTTAAATCAAAGAATAATTTTATTTTTTATTGTGACATTTCTTTAGTCATCTCATGTGGATACAGATATGATGCTAATGATGAGCTCTGAGCAAATATTGTCGAGCAGAGGGGCAAATAGGCAAATAGTACTCAACTGTATTTCATTCTGAATTTTCTGATTTAGGTGTTTCGAGATGATATATAGTTAATGAGTTTCAATTTTTTTAGTGGCTGATGTACACTTTTTAACTTATTAGGATTATAAAATGATCAGTGTAAATTTTTGTATTAGCAATGGCATTTATCTGCTGTTGTTGGCTCGTTCTGTAGATGCCCAACATCAAGAAATGGAGCTAAGAAATGAAGAATCGGTTTCAGTAAAGCAGCAAAGCATTGTGCTGTCGAGGTAATCATCCTTCACTCCTCAGAACTAGAAAAATGGCTTTTCTCGTTCTTGGATTGTAATTTTGTGAATCTTTCTTTGTTTCTGCACGAACAAGCACCATCAGTTCTTTCAGAGTTCTCTTCAAGAAAATATGATATTGCTTACTTGAAACTTAAGGTAAATACAAATCTTTTCTTACCTTAAAGTAACTTAAGGTAAATACTTAACATGTGAGATTAGAGAAATGTGATAGTGTGGAGTTAGTAAAGGAAATTATCTGTACTATAAGGAAGTTCAAAGTTGTCACATTTTTGTTGGTGTTGTACCAATCTGTTTGTTGCACCTGGAGCCAAGTGGCAAGTTTGTGGTGGAGGGGAAAAAGATCAGTCTCGTATCTAAAATGAAGTGAGGACAAATTTTGGTTGGAATTATCATTATAGTTGCATAGGAAGACTGGAGATTAGGACAAGTTTTGTTACTGAATCATCACCATGTCGTATGTAAAACAAAGATCATCTTTCAATTTGAAAATTTTGATTTGTTTGTAATCTATTTATGCATTCTATGAGAGTTTTCATAAAACAAAACTTCACCCTAATAAGTTTTTTTTATCTCCAAATATTTATAACCAATATAAAGCAAACACATTTTATTGGGTTTGTAGCATTTTTTTACATGTTGTTGTTGGAAGTGTTATATCATATATATATATATATATATATATATTTGCCCTGCACGATCTTGGTAGCTATAAATTTACCGAGATAATCATACCAATGGCAATACAGAGCTTCAATCTCTGCACTTTTACCCTAATTTGTAGAAACTTGGAGGGTTGTTTGATGTAATAGCGAGTCTTTTTTACCGTATCTGTAAACTTGGAAGGTGCATAGTATAGCTAACCCAGCTGGATTCCTTACAATTTTTTAATAATAGACCTTATGAAGTTATGAGCACTTAACTTTTTTACTAGACAAAAGAGGAGAATGTGTTTATTTAAAGCAGCTTACCAATCTACTAGAGCAAGAATTGGCAAATCAGGAAAAGTTATGCTCATTCATCCGATGAAGAAAAAACTTAAATGATGCAACTTCCAAGCTACTCAATATCAAATTATCAAAAGTCAAACTTTAAAACAGAGTTTTCATAAAAAGGCACGATAATTCTTTCCATGCTTCTTCTCCGACTAATTACTTTTTATGCAAATGTTTTTATATTTATTTTTATATTTTTCAACGGGTTGAAGTTAATTTTAATTTTATGTAGTGAAAAATTACCCGCGTGACCCGCATAATGTAAATAGGTAACCCGCATCCGCCCTGCATTAATCAAGCGGGTCTGGCGGGTTACCTGCCAAAAATGAAAAAAAAACAAAACTATTTAAAAACTACTGATTTCTGCTTGAAAATGTTTAAAGTGGCAACAAAAGTTACAAAACATAAGTTAGAAGTCATACAACAAAGCATAAGATAAACATAAGGTTATCTATACATGTCAAACTCTCTGATTCCAACACTAATCATCTCCAAACTCTCTGATTCCTACACTAAGTATTACTTACGAAGTTGTAGACTCTACCGAAGGCAAGTTATCATCTTCACCATGGATTTCACCACTCTCAGATTCTGTCCAAAAAAACTTTAAAATTAGAACAACTATAACTATTAAATTATAACTGAAATATCAACAAAGCATTCTAACTTACCATCATATGGTTCAAAACCTCGAAGCCAGTTACGAGCACATATCAAAGCTTGCACATTACGTGGGAGAAGACAGCTTCTATACTTATTTAAAACCCGTGATCCAATGCTAAAAGAAGACTCAGATGCTACTGTTGTGATCGGTATGCTCAGGAGATCACAAGCCATCATAGATAATTCACCAAAGCGATGGGAGTTGTCTTTCCAATAATCAAGAACATTTAAGCTTGCAAACATCTCCACGTCGATTGGTGGTTCATCCAAGTACAAATCCAACGCAGATTTGCCGCTAGCAGACACATTCTTTTTGCGGAAGTTATTAAAATCCTATATCGATGCGAACATGCCATGTGTAAGATCTTTTAAACAAAACTAAATAACTTAGTAACTATAGATACACTTACATTATAATTGATGGAAGTTTTCCCATGAGACTGAGAATCACCAACTCCAGCCACTGCTTCTTGTAAGTTTTCCACAGATTGAGAGCTTTGGGCTATTGGCTTTGAATAAGCTTTAAAAAGTTGATTCAGTTTATCTTTCACATTATCCACCTTTTGTTGACTCGTACTCGGATCCAATCTTTGTGAAACAAAACTTAAGTAGTGATAACTTAAACCTAGGATCACAAACAGCCGCCATAGCAAGGATCTCACTATAATCATGCCAATACTTGTCAAATTTGGCTTTCATAGCAGCCACCATCTCAAAGATAACACTTTTAAACAAAACTAAATAACTTAGTAACTATAGATACACTTACATTATAATTGATGGAAGTTTTCCCATGAGACTGAGAATCACCAACTCCAGCCACTGCTTCTTGTAAGTTTTCCACAGATTGAGAGCTTTGGGCTATTGGCTTTGAATAAGCTTTAAAAAGTTGATTCAGTTTATCTTTCACATTATCCACCTTTTGTTGACTCGTACTCGGATCCAATCTTTGTGAAACAAAACTTAAGTAGTGATAACTTAAACCTAGGATCACAAACAGCCGCCATAGCAAGGATCTCACTATAATCATGCCAATACTTGTCAAATTTGGCTTTCATAGCAGCCACCATCTCAAAGATAACATGTTCTCCATTATCCTCATATGCTCTCAGCCAATACTCAATCTTGTACACTTGCATAAAATACAAATTTGAGGTAGGATAAGTAGAACCTGAAATCAAGTTGGTAATCTCATCAAAAGGTTGCAGCAGCTCACATATTTGTATTCCTATATCCCACTCAGCTCTTGTGGGAAGAAACTTGTAGATTGGATCAATGCCTTGATAACTATCAAATGCAAAACGATATTTGATAGCTCTATCAAGCATCTTAAACGTAGAATTCCAGCGTGTAAACACATCCAATGTCAAACCAGCCCTAAGATTAATCCCAACAGAATCCACACAGCTTGCAAACAATTTATCACGAGACTCTGAAGCTTGAACATACTTGATACTGTCTCTGATTTTTCCTAAAGCATCACCCATTACCTTTAACCCCTCTTGGACAATCAGATTCAGAATGTGGGCAGAGCATCTTACATGGAAGAACTGTCCACCACACAACAAATCGTTCTGTATTAACAACTGCTTCTTCAGTATGTTTTGCATGCTATCATTATTGCTCGCATTATCTAAGGTCAGGGAAAATACTTTCCTCTCAATCCCCCACTCTTTCCACACCTCTAGGATCTTCATAGCTAAATCGATTCCAGTATGTGGAGGAGGCAAAGATATAAAGGACAGAATTTTATTCCTTAACTTCCAATGCCTATCTACATAGTGGGTTGTTAAACAGATATACCCCTCCACAGTTATAGCAGACCAAAGATCAGATGTAAATGCTATTCTACCAGGAATTTCCGACAGCTCTACCTTTAACTTTGCCTTTTCATTCTCATAAAACTTAAAAACATCACTTGCAGCTGTATTTCTACTAATGAACTTGACATCAGCATTCAAGTACTTCCATATCAGCCTAACTCTATCATATTCAACATATGAGAAGGGCAGATCATGCTCAATTATGCATTTAGCTACCATTTCACGAAAAACACCCTGATCAATCTTTCTAGCTTGTATTTTCCCCTCTAAATTAACAAGCATTGCACCTACATCACCATCTCTAGACTTTTTGCTGCACACTAGTGAATGCCGGTTAAAGTTAGATGTACCTTGCTTGTGTGATTCATAAGCATAGTCTTTTGAGCAATGATTGCACTTAGCTCTGAGTTCAGAGACATCCTCACTACTGACTTTGGTGATCACAGTGAAATTATCCCACGCAGATGAGTGCCTTTGCCTCTTGGCCTTAGATTCCACAGGTAAACTTGACCCCTCACTTGCAGCAGTCCGCTGCTTTGGCATATTCCCACAATCAGCTGGAATTTGCTTCTCAGATTCCATATCTACAATCTGTTAAGAGCAAATATATGAAAGGATAATTAAAAAAGGAGATCAATCACTAAAAAGAAAAAAACTGAGAGGCAAGCTAAAGAAAAAATCAGACTGAGAGAACCAAAAATCAACTCGTGAATTCAAAATTAAACTCTACCAAGCCATGATAAACCATTCCTCTCTAGCAACCAATTGAGCATTTTATTTGGCGAAATTAAATTACCTTTCAACAATGCGTAAGCAAATTGTGAGAAACTTATGATAAACCAGTTCTGTGCTAAACACTTGTCAGCTTCGAAGGATAGAAAAAAATATTCCGATCTAAACACTAAGACCAAATCAAATCAAACAATCTAGCTATTCAAATTCCATGGAAATCTCAATGTTGCAGCAAAATGAAATCTGAGGAGGAAACAAATAGGGATTCAAAAACAATTAAGCTACGAACAAGAGAGAATCGAATAGAACCTGAAGGAGAAGTGCCGGATCTCAGCGATGACGAAGGACGTCGTCGTGCAGAGAGAAACCGCCGAGATTTTGTTCGCCCTTTTTATGAGGTTAGCGTTGGTTGTATTTGATAGAGACAAGGGCGGTGAGAATGGTTTGGGTATATAATCTTCTAAAGGAGGTGGATCGAATCTGGACCGTTGGTTAAGAGAGACGCCTTAGATCTCGGAGATTCAAGTTTTCTCGATGCAGAGAGAGAGAAAAAACGGAGCAGAGGCGCAGAGTCTGCGATGGTGGCGACCGTAAAAGAGAAAGAGATCTAATATACCCTTAACCCTAAAAGAAGACTTAAAACGACACACACTTCCTTAAAACAACACACAGTTTTACTTTTATAAAACCTCAAAACGACACAACTTCAAATATTAGCGGGTACCCGCATGACCCGCAAATAAAAATAACGTGACCCGCACCCGCCCCGCAACATATACACACACCCGCATGATCCGTTAAATTTAAAATCCGGAATTGTTTGACCCGCACCCGCCCCGCGGCGGGTCTAATGGGGCGGGGCCCGTGGATAATGATTCAAACTGACAGAGCTAGTTTCGATATGTATTAATTTTACGTAAATGTCTATAGACTGAATCTGTAAATGTTTTTTTTTTTTGGTCGTCAACAGTAGGTGTACGTTTATAAAGTTGTTTAAAGTTAAAACATAAACTTACAACTGTGTCCTAAGATAATTCATGAAATTAGTATTACGTAGTATTTGGAGATGGGAAAAATTCATCCAAGTCATAGTTAGTGTTATTATTTCTATATAAATATTTCTCTATTTTCATAAATTTTCCCAGATTGTTTTATGTCCATTTTGAGGTATATATTCTTTTAAATAGTTCACCATTTTATTTTAAAGTAGGTGTTAGTTTAAACAAAAAATGCAAATATATATATATATAGTTTTATGATTTAAATCATATTTATAGTGTTACTATTATGTTAAAAATTTGTGACAACTAAAATTTGTATATCTATATTTGATAATATAAATAGAATATTGTAATACTTATTTTAAAATTTTGTTAATAAATATAGTTATATTTTTCGGTTTCGCTTAGACCATCCATATTGGTAAACCTTGTAATGGTGTCTTAAGTATAATTTAATATTAAATTTAATATTAATTTAATTTAAGCATCTCCACTAACTTGTATTATATTTTCTTCCTCCATTGGTGATTCTTTAAATGTGGGTGTCCAATCTCTCATTTTAGTGGCAAGTCTTTTTTTTCTGCAATTTTTTTTTGTTTTCTATAATTCCAAGGTGTTATGAATCAGAATTACATAAAAACCAAAACCTCAAGCGATCAAAAAGCCAATGGTGTCACCAAAAACAAAATTACAAAAAGAAAGAAATGTTGAAGGAAAAGCTCAAGAACAGAATCTCCCAAGCTTTTAAAAAAAAAACTCTACTTGTCTTCCACGTTTGTGAAAACCGATGTCCAAACACAAGCAAACGTTATTTTTATCAGCTTTAGGCTTCTTCTTCTTCTTTTCTGTTTCAAACATTAGCAGAGGAAATATCTCAGATTCTCATGGGCTTAGACAGATGAGGTTTTCAAAGAGTAACAACAATGCTTCAAACCCATCATCATTTGATTAGGAAAAGAGAAGCTTTCATGAAAAATCAATAAGTTGCTTGTAAAAAAAACAGAAGATTACCTTTTTCAGTAACCTGAGGTTGAATAAGAACATGCATTGTGGTGACTGCACCTGAGAGATTACAGACAGGATTCCTGCAATCTCAAACGGTTTACCTCCTTCTTTCAACTCTGTCATCTTCTTGTGAGCTTGCCTGGCCCAAGTAAACTTGGCCAACGTGTTCTCCACGTCTGTTATCGTGCATTTACAATGTTTAGCTGCATCTTGCTTTTGACTCTCTCGGAGATTCTACACATCAAGAAACCTAGTGCCACAGTCCAGAGATTGACTAACATACCAAAATAATATTTAATCTCTTGATTCAAAAGCTCTTTAATCTCTTGATTCAATCTATCAATCTCCTTCTTCTTCTCTTCAATCATCTTCTCCAGATCAATCTTCTCCTTCTTTACACCTTCAATAAATTTTCTTCTCAATCTCTTCTCCTTTTTTACACCTTCAATAAATTTTCTTCTCAATCTCTTCTCCTTCACCAATCCATCGTTCTCAGATTTGAATTCCACAATCAAAATCTCCAAATTCGATTCTTTCTCCTCCAACTGAATCACAAACTCCTTCAATCCATTCAATTCCTCACACTGCAAATCAAACCCATTCTTGATTACGTCTCTCTCATCACAAACCTTCCTAAAACTACAGCTCGATCCGCTAAATCGTCCATTAACGAAGATGAATAGAAAAAAAGAGAAAGCGAGAAATCTTACATCGAAGACTGACTCATGAGCTCACCGCGAATCCACCGGAAATCGCTAAGCTAACCCACTGCTAATCACCGGAAATCAACCGACACACTTCTATCCAAGCTTCATTCACCGTGAAATCGCCGGAAAACCACCGGAATTAAACATGCAACTCGGCAGAAGCTTCGCTTCTCCGAGATATGAACCGCCGATTTCGAGCTCAATTTTTCAGGGGAATGAAAATAGATGTATAGAAACATGGATTAATAGAAATCAATCCAACTATTTTTCAAAGATTCATCGGAAACGATTCTTCGATCTGATTGTCGCTTGTTTGAAAGAGAAAATTATGTGAAAAGTTTTGTTGGTGAAATGAAAAAATTAGAAAAAATTAAAATCCATCTCCAATTACATCTTGCCACCTGGACAGACTTTGGCGTCTTCAGTGTCTCTGAGCAGACACGGTTCTATACTGTTTCGTTACATTTTATTAATAAAAAACTTTAAGACACCCCTAAAAATAACCGATGGACATGCTCTTAGAGCCATAAAAATGCTTGGACGGGCCCTGTCTGTGAGATCACAATTGCATCAACTTGCGCGAGTGTACACGTATAAAAAGCAGTGCAAAGAGCTCTCATCTCTGTGTATTGACCAAGAATTTTCTGCACATGATGGTTCCATCTTAGCCATGAAGTTTTCTCCTGATGGGAAATACATTGCAAGCGCTGGTGAAGACTCATATCTGGTTAGGATTTACTCATATCTGCAGATGAATGATTGCATTTGTTTTACTCAAGGTTTAAGATGATTGTAAACTTATTTTGCGCTTGCAGCTTCTAATCTTCGCACAACATCTGCTTCATTCATTTTAGATGGGAAACACATAGTCTCAACATCAGAGGGTTCATGCATTCATGTCTGGAACTACACTCAGTTACACACCAAGAAGCCTCCTTCGGGAGCACCGAAAAGCATCAGGTCTTACGAGGGCTTTCTCTCGCAGAATGCGTCTGTAGCTATACCTTGGCTCAGAAAAGGAGACAGGGACAGTCTGTCCGAGTGTATAGAAGATTTGGACAGGAATACACCGAAAGTGGACTGTTTCTCTCCGATGAAAGGATCAACAACGTGGCCTGAAGAGAAGCTGGAAGAAGCAGCAGTGATCAGAGTTTTCCACAACTACCGTTTGCCAGTTCGTGTCTAAAAGACAGATACAAGTTAATAGATAGTAAATTACACAGATATGTTGTTCATGTGCTACAATTCTTCTGTTTCAGTCAGCCCCAAAGTGTTATTATCATTGTAACTACGACTCTCTTGTTTCTCTCAATGGGAAATGGCTTTTAATACTCGACCAAATCTTGATTTTACATGGATGAAAATAATATTCCTAAACCCTAAGGCTAAGGCTAAGGCTAGGGCCAGGAACCCCATTTCTGGTCTTGATCTGAGCGACACCACTCAGCATCTACCGGCTTCTCTTTGCCACTGTCTTGTTGAGTTGTGAGAGGCCATAAGTCTCCCCAAAATGATTTCTTGGCCTGCAAATGAAGATCCGGGTTCTTGCTTTTTGTAAATACTCTCCTTTCGAATGCTCCCTCTGACCCATCTTCTTTGGTTGGCACACACAGATCTAAAGTCACTTGTTTCCCTTTGCGGAATGGAGGGAAAATAATTCTTCCCCATCCGCCTCCCACACTTGCCCTCTCACTCTCCTCTTCAATCTTCTCTTCACTCTCTTCTTCAATCTTCTCTTCCTCATCCTCATCCTCATCCTCATCAGTACCTTCACCGTCTTCTTGTTCCTCCTCATCCATGGTATCAGAGTCATACGCTCGTGGATCAATGTACGGCACTTCAACCACCTGTGTTTTGATAAAGTCCTCTGCGGATATGAAATGGGCACGTAAGTCAAAAGCTAGATGTGCGCATGGGTTTCATAAATTAGTCACGGGCCTACCATAATCAATCTCCAGATCCTCAGGTTTCCTATTTGCACGCCTCTCCTTCATTGTCTCCAACTTCATGTTTCTCCATTCTTTTGAGTAAAACCAGCAATCTGGTTCTTCAATCTAGCAGTCCTTGCATTGGAGAAGAATTTGGTCAAAAATGCCTTCTTGCATTCGTCCCAGGTGGTGATGGAGCCAGTGGGTAGATTCTTTTCCCATTGATGTGCCTTGTCTCCCAGAGAACATTGACAACGGCGTCATATCAACTATTTGTCTGTTCAACAACGTGAGCTGCATTGAATAGGTAAGTTTCCTCTACTCAAGGCTGTTGTGTTTGTCTATTCTGGTTTGGTCTGTTTTGACACTCTTTCTTTAGGTGTCCATGTTTCTCACAAGAAACACAACCTTTCCTAGGTCTGAATTGCTTGGAGAAGAATTGGTTTTCATACCTGATTCTGAAATAGCATTCATCTTCACGGTGATTACTCTTTTTGCAAATACTACACTGCTTCCTTTTTTCATTCATCTTTCTTGATACTGACTCCATGACGCTTTTGCAGGATCTTCTAAACTCAAGAACTCCAAGACCGATGTAGCTCTGATACCATGTTCGCTTCTAGGTTTAGCCACTTTGATATCTCTAAAGTTCTTCTTAATTGATTCACGTTTACACCTTACACGTATATATATGGGTTTTGTAAACATAACAAAATCATTAACACCAATGGGCTACAAAGAATATTGGCCCAACTTCACTTACTCGTTTCTTCTTCTTCCCTTCTTTTCTTCACATTGACTTTTCTTCTTCTTCTTCTTTCTTTTTGTTACGATCTCTTCTCTCCACATTACTCTCTTGATTCCTATCTACCAATTTGAGTATTAATCAATGATTGACTTCCAACACATAAAAGATAGAAGATTACATGTCGATCGGTCGAAACATATTCACGTTGCTGCTTCCAATATCCAACCTGCAATCGCTAGTAAAAACCATTAACCTATTAAAAAAAGAAAAAAAATTGACTGATCTAAATTTATCTCTCGGCGAAGACGGTCACCTCTCCCTCATCATTGCATCCACACATCTAACCTGCGATCGTAGGAAAAAAAAAACTATATCATGCTAAAGAATTATTTATTTGAAAAAATCAAACGAACGTACTACTCAAACAACAATATAACACAGAAAACGATATTAGGTTATGAGAAAAACTCGCAGGTGACAAATAATGAAAAGCATCGCAAACAATTGAGGTATTTATAATATCACGAGAGGCAGTGTACAATATTAGGGTATCAACAGAGAATATACAATGTATATATAAAATAACATTTTTTAGGGTTTCGATAATTTTTGATATTTTTTATTTGGAAGACAATATACGATATATACAAAAATAACATTATCTAAAGATATTCGATAATTTAAAATGTAAGGAGATATAGCAATAAGATAAGTCAAATAAATATTTTTTCCGAGATTTAATTTTATTTGGTAATATCGGAATGGGTATAAAAATAGAAATAATATACTAATGGGCTTTAAAATTAGATAAATGTTAATGGGTCGTGATCCAGTTTAAAAATTAATGGGTTTCAGAATTTTAATCGGCCCACTGACACATGGCATGTACGCGTGGCGAGTCGACGAATCGTAAGGTGACACGTACGTTTTAAAAAAAATGATGTGGTGAAAATTATAACTAATTTTGGCTGAAGAGACGACACGTAGGCGAAAAAAGTTTGCTTTTAATAATATATACAGAATATAGAATATAGATTGTATAGATGCAACAAAATACGTGACATGCACCGGTAGGATAGGGGGCAGTTATGTCTTTTATTCCCGATATATGACAACTTTTTAAATTATGAAAATGCCATTATTTTTCCTCCTAATTATTTTCCGTTTCCTTTGGTATGATGACGCAACAAGAGGAGATACATTAAAGCAACAACCTCTATATGTCGGCAATGTTGTTTGTTCCTTTTAGTCCTTTGTTTCCTCAACCTTTTATATCTCATTTGTCAAATACTGACTGGCCCATCATTTGTTTATTCAAAGATTTTAGCAAAAGAAAGTTCTCTTTCCTCTTTAGTTAAATTCTATTTTCATAAATGACAGAGCTTGTTTGCTGCTCTTGTAATGTCATGTTTTAAAGCAATAATCTATAACTAGTGATTAACTAATGTGTTGCAAATTTGCAGGTTTTTAATCTTCTACAAAACGGTTATATTTTCATTTATCTGTAAGTTAGTTCTAAAACGATGAAGTATAAAGATGAGAAATACGAGAAAGCTGAGAGAGGTTCAAGGGTCTTGCCCAAGACTATTTTATTGATTCTGCTATGTGGGCTTTCGTTCTATCTTGGTGGGATGTATTGTGGAAAGAACAAACTTGAAGTTAATGATGTTGCAAACTGATTATCTTATTCGACTCAATAGAGTTACAGCTCTATTTATAACCTTGTTACAACCCAACTCCCTTAAACATAGGAACTAATAGAAGACTAAATCAAAACAACTTCAAACTTAAACGTGTCCTTAACACTCGGACTTTATTGAACTGAAATTGACTCAGAAACTCAGCACTATGACTTTTGACTTATTCAAGACGCAAGACTCATTCTTCCCAACACATCCTCTCCTAAACTAAATCAGGTCGATTTAGTTTATATGCGGAACTTCACACACTCCAAGCATGTCCCGCAGCTTCTCATAAGTATCCATCTTCAAAGGTTTTGTCATGATGTCTGCAATTTGTCTTTGTGTGCTACAGTGTACCAACTCCACAACTCCATCATTAGTAAGATCCCTAAGAAAATGAAACCTTACATCAATATGCTTGCTTCTCTTGTGCATGACTGGATTCTTTGATAACTTGATCGTGGACATGTTATCACAGTACATAATTGTACTCTCTCCTTCCCTTTGAACCATTCCAATGCTCTCCAAAATTCTTCTTAACCATATGACTTGACAAGCACATGTTGCAGCCGCCATAACTCTGCTTTGTAGACAAAGTCACAATCTGTCGCTTTGATGACCACGAAATTGCTGCATTACTCAAGAAAAACACATAATCTGAAGTACTTTTCCGGTGTCCAAGTCTCCCGCGATAGTCACTGTCGAATATGCTTCAAGTGCAGCTCCACTCTTCTTATAATGCATACCCAAGTTCATGGTGCCCTTTACGCATGGGAGAACTCTTTTTATTGCCGACATATGCATTTCAGTAGGAGTATCCATGAACCTCTTGATCAAACTCATTACAAACATCAAGTCTGGTCTTGTGGCGCCAAGTACATTAAGCACCCCACCATTTGCTTGTATAGACTCAAGATCGCCTTTTTTTCACTAGAATCTTCTTTCACCAGCTTGGTTCCAGGAACAATTGGATTTCTCACTGCATTACAATCCTCCATCTTGAACCTTTTTAGTATCTCACGAGCATATTTTCTTTGACACATGTATATTCCCGTGTCGTCTTGAATTATCTCCACTCCAAGAAAATACCTCATCTCTCCCAGATCCGACATGTCAAACTCTGTTTTCATCGCAGCTTTAAACTCTTCCACCATGCTTGATTTGCTCCCTGTCACAATCATATCATCTACGTACAGAGACACAATAAGGTGTTACCTTCATTGTCGGTTTTAACGAACAGAGTAGGCTCATGTGGGCACTTCGCAATCCCGCTTCGTGAAGTAACATTCAATCGGACTGTACCAGGCCCTAGGTGCCTTTAAGCCCATACAGGCCTTCTTGAGCTTGTAAACTTTAGATTCCTCGACCTTTCTTTTCATATCCTTGTGGCTGATCAACATACACTGTCTCCGTGAGTTCTCCATACAAAAATGCGCTTTTCACATCTAGTTGATAAATCTTCAAGCCTTTTTGTGCTGCTACAGCCAAGATTGCTCTAATGGTATCCCATCTTGCAACCGGAGCAAAAACTTCAGTGTAGTCTACGCCATATTTTTGAGCATAACCTTTGGCCACTAACCTGGCTTTGCATTTGTCAACTTCTCCAGTTTCATTCAGCTTTGTTTTAAAAATCCATTTGACTCCAATGGTGTTGACTCTATGTGGTAAACTGCATAGCTCCCACGTCTCATTCTTCTCAATGGACTCAATTTCACGATCCATGGCTTCTCTCCACTTTAGTTCTTGAACTGCTTCCTCAAAACTTGATGGATCTTTTGTTGAAAACAGACCGAAAACTTCCATGAACATGACAAAATCTATCAATCCTTCTTCTTCTTCTGACAGTCCTTCGCCACTTTCATAGTCTTGCATCCAAGCTGGAGTTATTCTTGGCCTTCCTCCTTGATTAGTTTGAACTGCTACTGCCGTTTCAGAATTACCATTGTATTCTCCATTGTCATTTTCTCTTTCTGCTTCAGTTTTATCCTCTTCGGTCAGCTCAAGAATATTTGATTCCTCCATTGGCTCACTGTTCCACTCCCATTCTGCATCTTCTTCAAACGCCACATCTCTGCTGATGATGATTTTGTTTTCTACCGGGTCATATAGCCTGTATGCTTTGGACTCCTCACTCACCCCAAACATGACACACTTAACACTTTTGTCATCCAGCTTCTTCCGCTTCTCCTTTGGAATGTGAGCATGAGCAATACATCCAAAAAGTTTTAAGTGACTTACAGATGGAGTGTGATCACTCCAAGCTTCTTCCGGAGTCATACCCTCGACTGCTGTAGTGGGACTCCTATTCAATACGTACACACTCCAGTTTGTTGCTTCCGGCCAGAACCTCTTTGGAACTTTATTTCCAGCTAATGTGCACCGAACCATGTTGAGCAATGTTCTGTTCTTTCTCTCGGCCACACCGTTTTGTTGTGGTGTGTACGCTGCTGTAAGCTGACGTTGAATACCATGACTAGCACACAACTCTTTGAATTCATTTGAATTGTATTCCCCTCCTCTGTCCGTCCTTAAGCACTTAATCAACAGCCCTGTCTCTCTCTCTACCAGAGCTTTAAATCTCTTGAACGCTTCAATGGCTTCAGACTTCTCAGACAAAAAATAAACTCAACATTTTCTTGAATAATCATCAATAAATGTGATTATATACCTCTTTTGACTGCTGGACTCGGTGTGATTGGACCACACAGTCGCAATGAATTAGTTGCAGTTTCGGCTGCTCTCCAATTATTCTTCTTGGGAATGACATCTCTCTGTTGCTTTCAGTCAAGCAATCTTCACAAAGCTTGCTCGGAGCTTCGATCTCTGGTAACCCTTTCACCATATCTCCATTCTTGAGTGTCATCAGTCCTTTGTAGCTCAAATGGCCATATCGACAATGCCATAAGAATGTGGTATCCTCCGTTGATGTCTTGAAACATGTAGATTCTTGTGGCATCATCTTTGCTGTGACTACAAACATCCTGTTGACTGTCATAACTGTTTCCATGATCAGACCTCTTGAGGGATGATACAGTCTACATACTCCATTCTGCATCAAAAACGAAAAACCCTTCTCCAGTAGTTGTCCGATACTGATCAAGTTATTCTTCAACTCCGGAATGTAGTACACATTTGTGATAATGTGTGAGGTGCCACCAACTTCCATCCTCACGTTTCCTCTTCCCATGACAGCCATCTTTGAATTGTCTCCAAGTTTAACATGATGCTTGTAGTCTTCATCAATATCGTTGAACCATTCTTTCTCCCCGCACATGTGATTACTGCACCCGGAGTCAAGAAACCACACCTTCTCTTTTCTTTCAACCTCAGCATATGCCATTAGAACCATCTCTTGCGCTTCATCAAACTCTGCATAATTGGCATTGTTCTCCCAGTTTGGACACTCGTATTGATAGTGTCCCAGCTTGCGGCATTTGTAACACTCAATCAAGGCTTTGTTAACTGCTTCCCTGCCTGATCCTCTTCCTCTTCCTCCTCGGCCTCTAGCAGCTCCTCGGAATCCTCCTCTGCCCCGAGTCCATTGTTGCCCTCTTCCTGGTTCTCCTACAACATGCAACACATGTTCTTCATTTTCTTTCTTCTTGAACTTCTGCTCATGCACAGAAGGGCTCTGATTCATCAACTGAAAGGTTCTTGATGTCCTTTGATTCTTCGATAGCACATACTATGTATGTGAATCGTTCTGACAGTGTTCTCAGCACCTTCTCCACCACCTTCGCATCAGGCATGTCCTCTCCGAGATTCCTCATGTCGTTCGCTACGACCATCACTCTCGAGAAGTACTCTGCTACACTTTCACCTTTCTTCATTTTGAGAATCTCAAACTCTCTACGCATCCTTTGAAGCTGTGCACTCTGTACACGCTCATTGCCTTGAAACTTTGCCTTCATTGAGTCCCATAACTCCTTGGAACTGTTCTTCTGCAATATCTGCTTCAGTATCACCTTGTCAATGGCAGCAAACAAATAGTTTTTCACTTTGAGGTCCTTCAGCCTCAACTCCGCCAACTCTGATCGTTGCTGTCCATTGAGCACCATCCCGCGAGGCGGCTCTGTGATTCCTTCTTCAATAAGATTCCACCACTCCTTGGATCGTAGCAAGTTTTCCATCAACATGGCCCAATGTTCGTAGTCTCCATCGAACCTTGGAATGCTCAACAAACTCTCTTTCTCTGTCATGATTTTTCACTCTCTGTTTTGTGTTTCACTTTCTCTCTTGTGTTTGCTCTGATACCAATTGTAAATAGAGAAACAAAAGAAATGGTTGCAAACTGATTATCTTATTCGACTCAATAGAGTTACAGCTCTATTTATAACCTTGTTACAACCCAACTCCCTTAAACATAGGAACTAATAGAAGACTAAATCAAAACAACTTCAAACTTAAACGTGTCCTTAACACTCGGACTTTATTGAACTGAAATTGACTCAGAAACTCAGCACTATGACTTTTGAATTATTCAAGACGCAAGACTCGTTCTTCCCAACATTGCCCAAGACTATTTTATTGATTCTGCTATGTGGGCTTTCGTTCTATCTTGGTGGGATGTATTGTGGAAAGAACAAACTTGAAGTTAATGATGTTGCAAAGGTTGAGTCTTCCTCGGATATTGATGCCTCTCTTCAAGGCAAATCTGTTACTTTCTCGGAATGTAGCAGTGACTACCAAGATTACACTCCGTGCACGGATCCAAGGGTACACTCAGTTTCTAAATTTCGGGATGTGAATGCTTGAAGTTATTGAGTTTGTATAAATATGATGTAAAGAAGATCAATATATACAATCATCTTTTTCTCTCGATTCTCTCTAGTTCACATTTAGATGTAGAAGACCAAGTTCTCTCCATCACCGATCATCATACTAGTAGAGACCTCTTATTATCCAAACAAATCTAGAGGCAGCTAACCTATAAACAGTGCTTAGACCATCTCCAATGGTAGAACCCCATGAGGAGTTCTTAACATTATTTTTAATATAAATTTTGCAAAAATGAAAGTTAAGAACCTTGTTAAGAGTTGTTAAATTTATGTTCTTCCAATGGTACAACCTCCATTTGGGGTTCTTAAAAAAAAAAAAAAAGATTGAGTCTTCTTTATCAACAAATCTCTCATTAACTGCTTGACAAGTCTTGAGTCTTCTTCAACCAGCAAGTTTCATTCCTCTGAGATCCTCAGGTTCTTGAATAATGCTACACATGTTGCTTTGTTTGTCATCGAGCTCTCATTTTCCGATGACAAACAACTCTTCAAATTTCTTCTCTCTGAGTACCCAAGCTTTTCGATTAATGCTCGACGTCTACCAAGCTTTTAATTCACCTTTGACAACTCATCAATCTTTTCAAGAGAATTAACCTCCATTTCTCTGAGCTTTCTGTTCTTCTTTCTCCAACAAGCTTTCTTTTAAGCTTCATGCTTTCAGTCTCTGCTCCCAACACTTTCCTATAAATCTTTAATCTCCTCATGTTCCATAAGTTTAATTTTCATACTGCTTCTTCTCATTTTCCTCGAGGTCAAGCAAATTCACCTTGCCAAGTTCTTTCTGCACACAGAAATCTGCTTCACACAAACCATCAAAAATGATGTTCTCTGTTCCCACTCAGTTCCACAATGTTCAAGCTACGGTTGACATATCAAGAGCTTCTTATTTACTTCTTGCAAATCCAAAGTTAAGCTTTCCACAGGCTCCTCGAAAGTAATCTTCACCTGAAACATCAAAGCAACAAAAGTCAATACATCAACCATAACCTGAAACAATCAAAGCAACAAAAGTCAATACATCAACCACAACCTCAAAGAAAACAATCTCTAAACTAAACGTTGAATCAAGGCCTTCACTAGCAAAAGTTTCACGATCAATTAGAAAACTATCAAATTACAGATTCCAATCGGATTAAACTTCAATTAGATAAACAAATCATAGTATCAAAACCAAGCACTAATGAAATGTATCAATTCAGCTATTCGAAATTAAAATTACCGGTTTTCATGAGCAGCTAAGAGCTACAGGAACGCCATTGAAATTCGCACCCAACACGGCAGTGATGCCGGGAAAAGACAAATACTCATCCCACAAGGCCGAGGAGAATGACTGTGAGAGGCAAGTCGGGCGGCGCTGATAAGCGAGTCCAACTCGGAGACGAGACAAAAAGCGGCGGTGTAAAGCGGTCGAGAGAAAGCCAGAGAGAGCCACCGGAGATAGAGCTGCGGCGGAGATCCGTTTCAGAGAGGGGAGGAAGAACTACGGCGAGAGAGACGAGAGAGAAAGTCGCAAAATGAAAAAAAAATTGGAAGATATTTTTTTAGAATTATCAACCAATCACAATTGTCCACATAACCTTAAGAACTCCATTAAGAACCGATCCTTAAAACCCTTATATAAGGATCAGTTCTTAGATAAATGCTCATTTCTTTTTTATTTTTTGGTGTTTTAATGCTAAGGACTCTCCTTTAGAACCCCAGTGAACCCCTTGTTGGAGATGCTCTTACTTCTTTTTGTTGTGCATATACTGTATCTGATTCGTTTTAAATTTTTTTTTTGTTAATGTATATTACTTCTATATGATATAAAGCATATATATATATATATATATCTGTGATAAAATTAAGCCATATATTTTAGGGAAAAATCCATAAAAATAATTTAATATATTTTTTTAGAATAATAATGTAATTTAAATTTTAGAAAGGCATATATATATATATATATATATATATATTTTTTCCTCTTCCGCCGTCTATTAGAAATTGGTTTGCAATCTCTCGCTAAAACATGAGGAAGAGGAAGTACAGTGCCGCCGGAGCTTCCAGGTAAGGTCGGAATTCGTGATGGCATTGTATGGCTGGCCAAGGAAATCGATTTCACCAACCGGCAATATATATATATATATATATAATCACCGCAAGATGTAACCGATTGAAAGAAAGATTTTGATGTTTCTCTTGATTCTTTGAAATCGAACAAAATAGAAGAAGAAAGATGGTGAACATTTATAGTTATAGTTCCGATGTCGGTTTTAAAAGGTTTAAATCTTTTTTAAAAAAAATCATGATTGTATAGATGCAATGACATACGCGACATGCACCGATAGGATAGGGGTAGTTATGTCTTTTAATCCCGATCTATGATAGCTTTTAAAATTACGAAAATGCCATTATTGTTCCTCCTAATTATTTCTCATTGTTTTAACAAAGATGAGCGTGGTTTGCACGCGATGATGATGCAACAAGAGGGGATGAGATAAAAGGCTGGGTAAATCTGGACGGTTGAGAGATCTCGATCGGACGGATGATAATTGATAAATTCAGCAAACCCTAGAAAGAAAGAAAGGCACATATATATTAGAAATTGGTTTGCAATCTCTCTCTCTCTCTCGCTTCCGTCTAAAACATGAGGAAGAGGAAGTCCGGTGCCGCCGGAGCTTCCAGGGCTGGTAAGGTCGGAGTTCGTGATCGCATCGTACGGCTGGCCAAGGACATCCGTTTTAATGATTACGTCGACCTCTATGGGAAACCCTGCAGGGTATGATTTCGATTTTCCCTCATCTCATCTATCTCCGTCTCTCTCTCTTGTTAACCATCGCTCTCGATCTCGATATCATATGATTCTAGAAATTTATTAATTTCGTTTCCCTTAACTCCCTTGTTAGGTTCTTGACGCCAGCACGGAGGGAGGCCTTTGTTACTTTCGCGCCATAAATATATTAGATGGCTTCTTGGTGTGGAAAATTGTTCCCTCTTCCAGTGAGATTGTTGTAAGTCACAAAACTGTGCATGTATTCATTCATTCCATTAGGGTCTTTCTATCTTCTGATACAGATTGTTTCTTCTGTCAGATTGCACATGTGAAGCGTGAACTTTACCAGTTGATTGGTATCTCCTCCAAGCATAATACTGTATGTCTTCTTCTTCTTGCTCACATCAATCCACCTTCATGGAGTTTTTGTTTTGTCTTTCAACTTGCTTCCCTACCCATTCCAGGCTACCCTTCTGCATCATAGCGGCGACTACGTTAGGGACGATATCAAGCTTCCCCAGAGCAAGTTTCTAAGGAACATGGTTATTTTTCTGTCTTTTCCTGCAAACACACAACACAACAATTATATGACTTGTTTTGTACTGATTATCACAGCTTTTGTGTTTTTCTAAAATTGCAGATGGTCCTTGGAATCGACAATGATTATATTGTTTATGTGACTGTCGCGTCTGCATTGGGGAAGGAGGCGGTCTATTCTGTCGAAGTCGACTCCACCGGTTCAACTATGGGCTACAAGCGCAATGAAGATGCTGTAAACCAAAACAAAACCAATGACAGTGATGTTGTTGTTGTCAACCAGAGCAAAACCAAGGACAGCGATGTTGTTGTTGTGAACCAGAGCAAAACGAATAACAGTGATGTTGTTGTGAACCAGGGCAAAATCAAGGACAGTGATGTTGTTGTTGTGAACCAGATCAAAACGAAGAACAGTGATGTGGCAAAAACAGCTTGGCGATCGTACAGAGACGTCGTGCTTGGGCACAATGACATTTATTGAACCCGAACCTGATAAGCCTTTGGTTCTCCCAGGAATATGTATTATAACCAAAAAAACAAAAAAAAAAAGATGTAGTTGCTTTTGTGTGTTTTGTTTTAATTCTTTTAAAAGACATTTTTATTTGGGAGTTGTTTATTTTGGAAAACAAAATAAATGTTTATTTAGACCAAGGACCTAAATACACAACGAACCACAATTCTAAACTACCATGACATACCAATTTTACGAAATATGCCTGTGTGCTTAGGATCTAATAATCAACTAGAATAATATATATTCAGGTAAAATTAACAATTGAACTGCCACGAAACCGGCTTTCCCAAAAACAAAAACTGCATAAAAAGCTTGGATAAACCAAGCATTCGTGCAAATTTTAACATCCAAACACACACAAATTCCATCCATAATCTCATTTTTTCAGCCAATCAATCAAACATCTCCTTCCCATTCCACTAAAATCAAACTGAACTGGTGAAAATTAGCAGGCCTCTTGTCTATCCTGAAACACATTTATGCTGAAACACATTTGTCCTTCATTTATTTAAAAACACAAGTTGCAAAGTGCTTCACTCTGTACTTATTAAAGTAAACATGTATACAGTTTCAGTCATTTATTTTGAAGACTCCACTTTCTTAGTTCCAAACTTCACGAGCAAAGGCGCATTTAAAGAGTAAATGATCTATTGTCTCCGGATCACCACATCTTTTGCAGCTTGGGTCCACCTCCATGCCTCTGCTACATAGTTGGCTTCCGGTAGTAAGAGCACCTTGGGCTGCCTTCCACAGAAACACTTTGATCTTCCTACATAGTTGGATCTTGACGCCTGATGGTCTCCTTCTCTAGCCGAGTATTCACCATTAGCTGTATGCTGCTAAATTCTTCTATCCGGGGCTCCCAGTATGCTAGGCTTGATGCTCAGGATATTGCTCTTCAATTCAGGGAAAAAAACACTTCCACTTTTTCCTCATTCGAGTCAATAGAGTTGGGAAGGAAGAGGTCCTTGACACAACTGACTTGTGATTCCAGTGGCGCTGGGCCAAGCGTCCTACCAGATTTTTATTGAAGCCCCATCACCCACTGCCCACCCCTAGGTTATTATTAGTCAGTAGGACAGACATCAATATTCATGTGAAAAGATTCACCATCAAATATACTAATACCCCATGACTTATACTGACTTTAAAATCGAATATTTATATTTTTGCTAAGGATTTTTTTAATCAAATATATGTATTTGTCAAATTCAAACATGTAGAGATTTCAAAATAACAAAGTTCAACCTCGTCTTTGAGTTTTTTTTTTTTATATATATATCAATGTCAAACCAAATCCTTTTAAAATTTCATGCAAAGTCCACTTAAAGCCGCTTTACATCCGAGTTTCACGTCGTTATAATTTAAACCATCTCAGAATCAAACCATCCTAAAATCTAAGGACGAATTAGACCATAAGGGAAAGGAAACTCACCTGAAGAAGTTGAAGGTGGATTGGACATAATCTGTTGTTTAGAATGGAGATACTCCATAGCTTTAGCCTCCTCCAAGGTGTTAGGCCGGTGCAAAAACCGCGCCTACGTCAATAACCCTCTCTAGAGTCCTTTTGCAAAATCTTTCAACTAATGAACTCACACCAGAGCTCGCCATGATGCTTCGAAACTAGGGTTCAAATCTTGTAATCAGCACACACTAAATTAAAAAAATAAAAATAAATAAATCGGCCAAAGTTGTAAAAGATGAGGGTTTCCGTGGTTTTGTTATGGTCTTTTACAAAAGTTGGATCAGAGCAAATTGTTATTGTTGTGATTGATTGCTAATATACAGTAGATAGAAATTTATTATTTGAAACTTTTGTGTATATTAAAATTTTACATAGTAAATATGTTTTTAAATGTTTATAAAAATTAATTTGAAATATTTTCTATTAATTTTTATTTAATAATTTTATATTTTTATTTTTATCTATTTTTGGCGGATTCAGATATCTAGAGATAATATTGAGAGATCCGAATCCATATAATTAGTGTACCCTAAAATTCCTAAAAGGTACCGTCTATATAAAATCTTTTAACTTATAGGGCTAACACTTAACAGTATAATTCTATGCTAGGAACAAATATGATCATTTTTCCTCTTTTATTAACTTTGACCCTGAAACAAATTCACCATAATACGTATATAATACATTCCCAAATTCCATAAACCATCACCGTAAGTTCTTACATGATCATCATGAATCATGATGATGATTACAAGAAGTAAGTGAGTTGTTCTTTCTTCCTAGATCCTCCTTCTCCATACATCTCATTCCACTGCTTCAACTCTCCCATTCCCGCTCCCTCACTCGCAAAACTCGCCGCCACCTTCGTTTTCAATTTCAAAACATTACAAAACGCAAAACGCCATTTCAATATCCAACACACATGTCTATTATAATATTTCACCTGATTCTTTGCTTCTTTAAAGTCTTGTCTGTTCAACGGACGAAGTGTAATAACTCTCTCCTCTTTCTCTTCATCTTCTTCTTCATTCGCCTTTGTAGTCTCTCTCTGCTTCTTCTTCTCCTTCAAAGGTCAAATTTTGAATAACAATCAAATCAAGACCAAAACCAAAAAAAAAAAAAAAGTATGAAAAATCCTAAAAGGCTTGAATTCTTACCGTATCTTTGATCCTTTCTTGCTGTATAAGCTCTCTCACAGGCCTATACGCAGCGGTTGTGCACAGATTCTATTCAATCAAAACAATGGTCAAGATCTCTTCTTTTTATTCCTTACTACAAATTCAAGAAAGTGTTTTATAGAACAAAAATATCTAACCTTGAGATCACTTCCTGTGTATCCTTCTGTCATCATAGCTAGTTCCTTGTAATCCAAGTTTTCATCTACTTTCTCCTTCGCCAGCAATGTCCTTAAGATCTTCTCTCTGTTCTCTACAGCCGGTAGTCCCACCATAATCCTGCACAAGAATAAACCCAGTAAACCAACTAAACCAAACCAACTATTTCATTAGGCTAAATGAAAAAGGGTTTAAGAATAAATAAGTTGCTTGTGGCTTAAGTTATACCTTCGTTCGAACCGTCTGATAATGGCCTCATCTAGATCGAAAGGCCGATTTGTAGCAGCAAGGACTAAGATACGCTCACCAGGTTTAGTCATCAAACCATCCCAATGACTCATAAACTCATTCTTAATCTTTCTCATAGCTTCATGTTCACCAACTCTCGTTCTTTGTCCCAACATACTATCAACTTCATCAACAAATATAATCGTCGGTGATACCTTTGAAGCTAGAGTAAACAAAGCCCTAACATTCTTCTCATCTTCTCCAAACCATTTCGAAGTTATGGTTGACATTGAAACGTTTATGAAACTCGCTCCTGCCTCTCTCGCTATGGCTTTAGCTAGCATTGTTTTACCAGTACCTGGTGGACCGAAGAGTAGGATTCCTCTGCAAGGCTTTAAGAGACCTCCTGTGAAGAGATCTGGTCTACGGAGAGGGAGCATTACAAGCTCTTGTAGTGATTCTTTGATATCGTCAAGTGCACCAATGTCTTCAAATGTGACATTAATTTCTTCTGCTGGGATTACTTCTGGTCTTATCCGTTTCTCAAACTCATTATCCGGTGGAACATCCTGCTCCATAGGTTAACAAAATTGAAAAACTGTTTCAGCAATGTCATGAAGTATGAAGTAGATAAAACAGTAGATAGATCACCAGCTTACCGGAGCTTTTGAGGCTGGTTTCTCAGATTTGGTTTCTTTCTCCGGTTCGTTCTTGCTGCTTCCGGTGGTGACACTCTCTGGTTTCGTCTCCGGCTTGACATCAGCCGTTACTTCAGCTTTCACTTCCTGAAACAGTCAAGAAAAGACAAATGTCTCAGCAATGGTTCTGCTCTGTTTCTGTCTCAATCCTTTGTTTTCAACTAAAAACAGAGTATAGAGAGAGACCTTGAATTTGTCTTTATTAGGATTCTGCTTCAGCTTTTCTCGACCACTCGCTTTACCCTCTCTGAATAAGCTGAATCCATGCGATAAACTAACCGAGCAAGAAAGAATATATCAGTACCATTACCATCGTAGAGGTTTGTTTGTGAAACAAGTTAGGTTTTTCTTAACCTTGTAGAAGATATCACCAGCTTTCCATTTCTGTACTCAGGATCTTTGTTGTTCATCAGATGATAAGAAAGAGCAGAGACAACAATCTCTTCAATGTAATTGCTTAAGACCTTTGTATCCTCAAATGAGATTGATTCGAGGTCATCGCATATAAGATCATTCTCCGATAAAACTTCCATGATATGATTCCTATTATCCTGAGTTTGAATCATGTTCATGTCACGTTCAAGCTGCGATTTCCAGCTCACCAAATGGGTCTCATCTTCAGGCGGTCTTATGTCGATATTATAAGGGAAAACAGCAGAGAGCTTCTCATCAATTTCTTGAGCATCTTCGCTCGATAAGTCTACAATTCTTGAACCGAGAATGAGAACCGGTCCACTGAGTTTCTGGAGAAGCTTGTGGAACAAGTTGTAAATCCTCTGCGAGCGGAACAGAAAATTCTCGACGTCTCGAAGATATAACACAATCGGATTCGCCTTGGAGACATAAGCCAAGACCTGCATTTCGTGATAAGCAAGATATTATTATAAACAAGATTCAAACAACCTAAATTGTATATAGTTTTATACATTACCTTATACAAAGATTGGATGAGAAGCTTTTCATCGAATGGCCAACTGCTAGTGCGCTTCAAGGGTGCTGAAACTCAGATCAAATATTAGTCGATGTATCGAAAACTCGAAATAAATAAAGATTGAATGCAGTATAATACATAACCTTGATTTGATGAAGATGCAAGGTTGCTAATATTAGCTGCTGCTGAAGAGTTTCGACGAAGCTTTGGAGGATTACTAGAGCCTTCCATTGAGCTACATAGATCACGTAAAGAATGAAATTATGCATCAGTTTGATTGCAAGCATTACTTTCAATTTGAAGTAAAGGACACAGAAACACAACCTTGATTTGAGATCCACACCACTGCTTTGTCTCCTTAAGGTACCACCACCTGAACAGATTCATCAAAAATGTAAGTTATAAAACCGATTAATATACAAACTTTTATGGCTAGTTGATGAACAAGTCGATTTATCGGTTAAGCAGAGCCGGTTTAACATCTAACCGGGATAAAGTTTCGATTACCTTTAGACTCTTCTCTTTGAGGAAGGATGGAGAAGGAACTAAACAGTCCTGATAGTTGCTCTAATGCAGATTCTGAGGGAGATCTCTTGAATGACTAGAAAACCGACCAAAAAATTTCCGAATTTCCGGCTTAGATCATTTACAAGAAAAAGAAAAAAACAATTCGCAAACCAAACCGAATCAGTAAATTGCTTACAGATGATTCTGTACTTCCGCTGCCGTATTTGCTCTGAATCTGCAAACAGAATAAAGTAGATTTTAGGTTTACAACAGAGAAGACTCACAGCAAGAAACAGAGTTTAAATGTTTATCTTTAGGGTTTCAAAAACCTTGAGTGCAAAATCATTGACGTCTAGAAGAAGTAACTTGGCGTCAAAGAAATGAGCTAAGGCTTTGGCTAGCATTTGTTGGTAAAGCTCTACAAAAAAAAAAACAGAATAAGAATCAAAACATAAACGAATCGGTTCAATATCAAGATCAAGATCGAATCATCAGAATCTAACCGGCAGGACCGGACAAGAGAATGGCTTGGCTAGCAGGAGATAGGTTTCTAGTATACTTTGAAGCATCAAAGTGCTTCAAATGAACATAAGCTGCACTTGTTAAAAGCACTCGTGTTTGTTCACTGCACAATCCCAAAACATTGATCAACAAGATTACGTGTCAAATTGTATGTAATATGTTTCAGACATCAAAAGTAATAAATCCAAACATCACAGGATCTAAATGATAGTGACACGTGTCTGAATCAGAAGACTATGAGATCATCCCGGACGTGTATATATAAACAGAAATTCACATGCTTCACATTTATTACTCCAACGAATATCTTATCCGTTTTTTTTTTGTAAACTAGATTTAATATATAAAAAAAAATTGCGATTACTTTATTATTTCTATATTCTCACTTGCATTATCGTCTTGAAATTCGGAAACCATAAATTAAAAAGTGTAGATCAAAACATAACGAAAAAAATCACTACATAATTTCATCATAATAGTTATTTCAAAATAATCAAAATTGATGTGAAGAAATTTATGGGAACTTCCAACGTTAAAAAAAGGTGAGCGGAACAAAAATTTAAAATTACCTGAGATAATAAGGAAACTCATCGAAAGTAATTTTACTCTCTCTACCGTCAACAACTTGACGGAGTATCTCCTTCTCCATCTTATCCGCCGTGACGGCGTTACTTGAAGTAGAGTTCCCGCCGGCCCATTTTCCGACGGCTTGACCCGAAGCCAAGCCCAATCCTACACCAACTCCAACTCCGACGCCAAGCGCCGATAACAACATCTGTTTGCTATCCATTTGATCTTCCAAACACAAAATCCAAAGAGCAAAACTAAAAAACAGAGTATTAGTAAATATATAGATGAAGATCTATACGAAAACTACTAATCAATAATCATATTAAACTTAACTTTATCGAAAATATAATTTTCTTTTGCAGTTTCTTTCTCTTATTTTCTAAGGAAAACAGAAAAACTTGTAATTCCCGATCTTTTGTTTCTTATGATTATATTGTCTGAAAATCACAGAGGGTAGTTAGAACTAGGATCTATTGACACGTTATCACTGGCTATGGAAATGAGGCGGAGACGGCGGCGGATATGAGATATTTAGGGTTTTTTTTTGAAGATTATCTTCTCTGTTTTTATTTCTTTCATGAAGAGTGTATACATAACACATGAAACCTGATGAGTCATTACAGAGACTTTGCTTACGTGTCGTTATATCAACGGCTAGTAGTTGGTTTTGGCAGTTTTTTATTCGATGTTGCTGCTTCTTTACTCTGGTGCCCTTTAATTCTGTAGTTTCTTTAATTTATTCCTTGATATTTTTGGGATTGTTGTTCTAGTCCAGATTTTGGTTTACTATTCCGGTAAATGTATTTCTCAACTTTTCTATTTGACAATACATTTCAAAATATGTTATTCAAATGTTGTATATAGGTTTTTTTTTTCATCTCCTCTTAAATTATGTCTGGTAAAAGGAAATTTTGTTTTCAATTGTGGTTATTTTGTGATATTTGAATATTTTGTAGGGGGAATGTAAAATGAAGTTGTGCTAAATTTAACTACAAAGGAAAAAAAAATTGTAAAAAAATAATAAATAAATAAAAGAGTACAGAATCTAGATCTGGAAGGACTGGCTTATTTAAAGCCGTTGGATTGCAAAATAAGACCAGGTAAGGGAACAAGTTGACGGCTTAGATTGAAAGGTATGGCTCCCTTCTGCGTTCGCAAGAATCGTAGGCATTAAATGAAGGGATCTGATTAAACCCACGCGCTAAAATATATTGCACTTAGAGGAGTGGACGTAACGCATCTCATCTGCGCGTGACATATTTTAAATGGATTTGTTGTTAGTGGGCTTTTTGTTATAAATCTCGAAAGAAAAAATTAACCATTCTAAGTCATATATAGGCTTTATAAAAATATTTCGTATGGGCCGATACTAAAACTTTAATAAACTAGTACTATATAAATTAATAAATACTACAAAATAATAAATTTTTAGTACCAAGTCGAGTCAATATAAAAATCAACAAAATTCATAAAATAATACGATAATCAGCAAAATACTCTATAAGTATATATTATATTCTCATATTTAAATTTTCTTATATTTTATATTTTTCTTATATATTCTTTTAAATTTTTTTATTGCATTACAAATTTGTTGGTGTTATATTTTCAAACTGCAAAAACATTTTCTAAATAATTTCAAACGTTAAAATAACTACTTTTTAGAAACGTATTATCGATTGTAAATCAACTATGCCAACGTCTTTAACTTTTTAATCTAACATTATACGTAGTAACTATAATTTATTTTTATCTCTAAACATATATCATTTTTATTCGGTATTATAAGAGACTATTAATATCTACTTTTTTCAAAAAAATGTCTCATTTATTAAGAAGAATTGTTTATACAATCTCAAAAGAGAAAATAACTTATACAAGGAAGTGGGTAAAAATGAATATTAGATGTGAAACTCTGAATAAGTGCTCTTTTTGTTAATTTATCGTCTACTTGATTACATTCACGTGGTACCAATGTAAATGAAATATCAGTGAATTGATCCGCCCAACTGCGGATATCAATATTTAAGGATTCCATAGTTGTATTTTTGCATTGATTATGGAGAAGTTTATGGAGGATTATTAATATCTATTTTTACGATTATTGAGATCACTTATAAGTATCTCAAATTGATGAATGTCATTTTCAAAAGTGAACTCGTTTAAACTCTTTAGCATTACAGCACCAAATGAATTTTGTAAAATCAAATTTAACATGTGACTATTTCTTTCTAAATGTTATTTTTTCAAAATGAGATTTTAAAATTGATAGTTTAAAAAATATTTATTATTATGTCATTTAAATTATTTAAACATATGCGCTTTTTAAATTTCACTGTAAAATATTTAAAAAATTTCTCTTCTTCAAATTAATATTAAATATGGATAAGTTAATATCACATTATATTAATAAAATATTAAAATTCTAATATTATTAATTTATAGAGGTTTTAATGTATATAAATTCGTGGTGGAAAAAAAATTTGAGGATTGGTGAGAAATAAACAAGTTATTTGACTATTGGAATGACAATTGTTAGTCCACAACCAAAGTCAGGATGGCCGAGTGGTCTAAGGCGCCAGACTCAAGTTCTGGTCTTCGAAAGGGGGCGTGGGTTCAAACCCCACTTCTGACATTTATTAATTTGTTTTTTACACAATATTTTAGAATAAAAATCAAGGGAAAAAAATGCATTTTCGAAAGTCACTAGCAACTTATTCTTCCAACTTTGTGATTAGATGACCAGAAAAAAAATTTAGTTAATGGAATATAATTTAGTCGGTTCAAGTCTTCCCCAAAAAAAAAAAATTAGTCGGTTCAAGTTATCTGATAAATTTGGTCCGCACAACTGATTCTTCCATTTAAGTGTTTACCTTGATTAGTAAGGTGAAGCAGAGAATGTAGTTAGCAGATGAATTTTGTTAAATTTAGAAAATTAGCACATTTGATGAAAAGTTTTAGATGGGTAATTTCTCAAATTATAAACACGTTACATTAAGAAGACCATTTATTTATAAAGCTCACAATTATACAAGTAACGAGACATAACATCAAGTAGTAACAGTCTTTTTTCGAGAATATGATGCTAAAAATTCTGTAAACCGAAGAAATAGCAATTTGCAAACAAAGACATGAATTTTATTATTATTATTATCATCATCATCATAAGACTGTTTTTGACAATTCACAGGTGGGCTTTCACCTGTACATAAATTCACATCATCATAATAATCTTTGCTTCGACCCTTAATTCAATATATCTACAAGCAAATCAGATAAAAGAAGACACAGACTTTGGAAACTTTTTCACTCTCTAAGCAAAACCTAAAACTAGAACAAACATAGACTTTTGACCCTTTTCACTCTCACACACGCAATAGAATTAAGACTGGAACCAAACTGAAGACAACTTACATCCACCTCTTAGGCCTCTCCTGCCCATTGCTAGATCCAGAGCCACTGTCTCTAGCTAGCATCGCCATAATCAAACTTCCACCATGGACTCTTCCTTCTGGAGCTAATCCCAATCCTGCATACTCACTCAGATCTACATCAGTCTCTGGAGATCCAGAAGTACTTCTTGCTTTCATTGCATCGACGTTCATGTCTTGAGAACCGCTAAACTCTTCCTCGTTCTCTGTTTCACTGCTTAGTCTTGGTTCTTGGCTCTCGGAAGTTACAGTCATTCCTCCGTGAATGCGGTTATCCTGAACCAGACTGTTATGGAGTGCACAAAGACCAGTCTTACCTCGAGCAAACGAGGTACATGGACCAGAAGAGGAATGTCCTGCATATTCAGTCTCGGGATGACCCCACGCACACCTTTTCCCTCCTCCATGTGCTTTGCAAAAGTCAGTACTACCTTGAGCACTTTTGCCACATCCTTCAGACTTACATCTCTTTCCTCCACCATGTCTGACACAGAAATCAGTCCTTCCTCTTGCACTCTTTGTACATTCGGGAACCGCACATCTCTTGCCACCGCCATGTGCCACACAGAAGTTTGTACCTCCATGAACACTCTTGGAACAAGGATCACCTCCTTGAAAGGCACATCTTTTACCTCCTCCATGTCCTTTGCAGAACGGTGTGCTTCCTTCTGCACCTTTGGTGCAACCTGTGTGTGTACATCGTTTACCACCACCATGTGCTTTGCAGAACATTGTGCTCCCTTGTGCTCCCTTTGTGCATCCGTCAGATTGACATCGTCGACCACCACCATGAGAGATGCAGAGTCCCGAAAGGCCTTCAGCACTTTTAGTGCAGTTCTCTCTTTGACATCTCTTTCCTCCACCGTGCCTGATACAGAGTCCTGATCTTCCTCTAGCAGCTCGTGTACAATCCTCATGGCTGCATCTCCTACCACCTCCATGAGCTATACAAAAATCAGTACGCCCTTCTGCGCTTTTGGTGCATCCAAGAAACTCACATCGACGACCACCTCCATGGGCTTTACAGTACACAGTTCGGCCTTCAGCGCCCTTGTGGCAACCATGTTTCTGGCATCTACGTCCACCACCATGGGAAATACAACGACCAGAGGCGCCTCTTGCTCCCTTTTGACATCCTTCTACTTGACATAACTTGGAACTAGAAGAATTCTTAAGCTGTGGCTTCAGCTGCTGAGTTAAACCGGAAGTAAATGTACCCGAGCTTACTGGTGTTGTTGGTGCAGTGCTAGATGACAGTTCCAGAACAGGAACAGCAGGAATGATGACATTTTTGGGAGCATGGTCCAAGAAGGAGCTTGTTTCTTTGCTTGACGAGGCTGGCAATGTCGGTAATCCAAATCCTGCTCTCCAACCACATGATGTGGATTCTTCATTACTTGCACGTAGCATGTCCGCAAAAGTCTGAAATCGGTTAGCCTTCTGCTGAACCACAGTGATCTCAGAATAACAAGATCCTCCACCAGAAAGACTCAGTTCAAGATCAAATTTTGGGGAGAGAACCTGCAAGCCTTTCATTTTCAAATTAGCTGGCTTTTTGTTGCTAGCCGCCAGTTTCTCGTTCCCAAGATGAAGGCTAAAGTCCAGATCAATATCCATTGAAGACGCCTCCTCGGTCTCTTTAGCAGAAGATAAACTGGTGCAAGCAGTTGCAGAACTCCCTTTGCTATCAGAAGAGCTCGATGAATGACCGAGTCTTAAAGAAAGTAAAGGATCAGATCCATCAATCAGATTCCACTTCCTTTTGATTCCCTTAGCATTAAACAACGGAGAGGCAAGTGAATCAAGACGCAGAGTAGTATCCGCAGCCTCAGGGACATCAACTTGAAGAGAACGGCCCAATATCTTAAATGAATTTGATGAGGAATTACCAGCATGCATGATCAATACTTAAAAATAAAAACTTTTTTTTGTCACCAAAGCAAAGATGTGAAGGCAAACAATAGTAGACGACAACTACTTCCGGGTTAAGAGAAAAAGCCACAGCTCTAATGAGTTAAAAGACCTTATAAGCATCTCCACCTCCGCTTACAAATCCTGATGTATCACACCGATCCATTTCAAATGAAGTTAAAATCAATCTGGCACAGCTGATTTGAGAAGTTGCTCTCAAAACCAAGTTAATTCTCAACCTTCACCAAAATATTACGGTAGCAACTAACCATCCTGATTCATAAAACAGATAAACAACTGAGAAAAAGGGTATAACATGAACAGATCATAAACACAGATTCAGAACAGAAGTGTTTGATTCGTTAGTCAACCTCAACGTTTATGTAAACAAGATCTAAATAAACAGATTGGGAAATACAAATTTTGACAAAGAGATACACCACACAAATGATGGACTATTCACTAGCTAATGATTTGCTTACAGAGTAATCAAAACAGAAAGAAACCAAAAACACCAAACCAAAGTTCATCAATTTTTGAAATAAATAAACACAACAAGGAAACAAAACAACGAATAAACAGAATTCTTCAATTTTCCCAGACATCGATCTCAGAGATATCTCAATTTTGTTTTTTTTCCTCGAATAAGAAGAATAGCTCAATTTCTCTGAATTTCTCATCAAACAAACATGCAAATTAAAAAAAAAACAATCCGATGCGAAACAAAGAAACAGGATTTGTAGAGAAAGAATGAATTACCTCAATTTTGATTGAATCTGATTTAAGAAAATCTCACGGCATCAAATGATAATGAAATCGCGATGATCTTTTTATCTCTCTCAATCAACGAAATTGAGTTATAAAATTATAGAGTTCGATATGTGAAAATCTAGGGATTAGCAGCGGCGGCGAGAGAGAAAAAGAGAAAGAGAGAAGCTTTACAAAGGAGTGGAAATCATCGAATCTCAAAGCAGAGGAGGAAATAAAAGGATGATGCCACACGTGCCTTCCGAATCTTTGGCACGTGCCAGTTTCCCTTTTATGTCTTCTTTCTCATTCCTTTGTGTTGTTGTATTTGTCTTGCATAAAAACACAGAAATAAATCATTAACTATATAATTCAATGACCAGCTAAATTCCTTTTAATTATTTGTTCTGTGACTTGTGTCATCTATTTACTTCCTCTTGTATTTCCTCATTATCAAATTTATTACTGATATGTGTTTCCAACCAAAATTTATACTCAAATCAGTTTTAAAGACTTCAAATATTGGTTTTCTTTTTACAAAAGTAGATGTTCATATTTTTTTAATATAATTATTGTTTTAACATAAAAATATTTTAATAACAATTATTAGAAACAGTGATAATAATTATTAGTATGTGGAAATAATATATCTAATAATTTGAAAATGGTATATCCTACACATACAATTAAATTTTACCCTCTTTTAGTTGAATAATCATAGACTTAACTAAAAGAAAATTGTAATCATTGTATACCTTTGATAGATGAATATTCCCTCTGTTTTACTTTATATGTAGTTTAAAATTTGATTTATTTTAGGTGTTGTTTTGTATTTCTAATGTATTTTTAGCAAAAAAATTGGTGATATTTTTATTATTTTAATGTAATAACTAATGAAAAATAATATATAGTATATTAATAAAGGATAAAAGAAACTATTTTTTTAGTTATTATATAAAATTTTTAAACTATATATAATGTGAAACAGAAAGAGTATATATAACTATATGGATGTATTTTTAAACTATATATAATTAACATATGGATGTATTTTTGCTTAGATTAACAACATTAAAGATCAATAAGGGACTGGTTAAAGTAAACCAAGTTAATGGCGGTTGCAAAGGTGAGCATAATAAGAACGCAGTGCGTGGCGGCTGAGGCAGCAGCGGCTCGTCACCGTTCATTTTGGTTCTGATGATCGATATGCCTCTTTTGTAATTCTGTCCTTTTGATTCCTCTTTTTTTTTTTTTGTATTTTATTGTAACGCAAAAATATAAATATATATATATAAAAAGCGACATCGTTTTCTTTCGTTGGCTATTATATCACTGTCCGAAATAGTAAACCAAAAAAGGGTCCACGTACGACCAAAGAGTGGTTCACGTTACAAATGCAAATTCATAGATTTTGTTACTTTTTTTAGGGTCAAATGTAATGATTCTCAAATTCCTTTATTGTTATTCACTTCATCAATTCAATTAAACCATGTTAGATATTTCCCCCCATTGATATCAGGTTAAGTAGTAGCTTTGCTATTTGAACATGCAAATTTTTTAAATCAAATCATAAATTAATAAAAAAAAATAAACATTAACCTAAAGAAGTATTAAGTTGAAGACGGTATGCTGTAGGACAAAGAATTGTTATATTTTAAAGATAACTGTTGAATATTGATGTTGTCACGATCGATTGTTGCTGATGTTTGAATTATTTTTTATACGTTTTTTTTAGCGAGGACAAACAAAACTCGGATGTATGGTGTAATCATTATTACCAGTAAATATATTTTGGTAAACCATTTTCAAAAATATATGGTCGCTTTAAGTTTTTTTTTTTTAATATACCTTTCAAAATCACTTACTCCAGCTATTTCAAGTTATATTTACAAAATTTCCCAACTATTTATTTTGAACACTTTTTAGACTTTTAGTCCATTTTTCTTCTAATGCTTTTTTCAAAAAATACACGTTAAGAAATACTCTATGATTGTAATATAAAAATAATTAAATATGTACATGAGGAATTAAAAAAAAAAAGAATATGCTCTACCATGTTCGACTCCTTTATATTATTTCAGGTCCCGAACACGTGTTATGTTTTGGACGCAAACTTTCAAAACATAATATATTACCTTTCTTGACCTCTAAGTAAAATTCTAACCACTAAAAACCAAATCTATCAATAGTAAGCATATGAAAAGGAAAAAAAAAAAACTGTAAATCTAGAATATAGTTAGCTGAAAAAGAGCGGAGGAGGATAAACAATGTACTTAAATTTGCACATAAATTTTAAAATAGTCTTTTTTTATACAAAAAAGAGAAGAAGACAAATATTATTTGCACCACTTACGTAATGATCTCAGCCACTGTCACAGCAGCAAACACGAGAAACAAAATTCCTCCGACATAAGCAATTGCCTGTTTTTGAACCAAACAGCATTTAAATCCCAAGTGTTAAGAACTCTCTCTGTCTCGAATAAAGATTAAGACAAACAGTCTTAACTCTAAACTCTAGTATAATCTAAATCCTAGAGACTAAATCTCAAAACATAAACACTAAAGTCTAAACCCTAACCCCTACCACATAACTTTGGAACATTAAAACCTAAACAAAATGATCTATTCATTTAGTTTAGATTTTATTTTATTTTGCGATTAGTTTCATTATTTAGTTTGGGAATAATATCGTGTTGTTGACAGATTGGATCGGACATAGGAAAGAATAAAAACAATTAAAGATGTTACTTTGACTCTTTTTTTGGTGAGGAATAGATACCAAATGATGTGGAAGACTCGAGATCAATGAAAATAGTAGCTTCTTGTTGCCACTTGCCATAGAATAAAAACCTTAATCTCTACATCTTTCACTTTTCTTTCTATCAAGTTAAATCTAAGAACACAATACGAGAGTGAAAAAGAGATCATTTGACTAATTAAAACAAAACACAAAAAGGTGTTTTAGAACTTTAAAAACTAGGATAAAAGCTAGTAAATTGCCAATAGAATATGGTTTTGGTGTAATAAAAGCTAAATATATCCTAGGATATGCTACCATTTAGTATATTCCCCCTTACATTTCATGATAATTTAAGGACATGGACTTTTTCATATATGTATTAATAATTTTTTTCAACTTTTTAATTCAAACATTAAAGGTTTATTCTTCTTAACATTTTTTTTAGTCAGGACAGGAATCAGAATTTATTCTTCTTAATCTTATTATTAAATTAAATGTAATTTTAAACATGTAAGAAAATTCTAAAACTGACATTATAATGAAAAAAACATTTGTGATTTCTAAGACTAATTTGATCTAATGCATGAATAAATTGTGTATAAAAGAGATATATAGAGAGTGGACTTACCTTCTCTGACAAGAAATTTCCAAGCAAAGAACCTCCCAAAACCGCAAGCTGAGATGAACAAACCAAGCTGCAAGTTAGAGTTCTTGTGTCTCTCAAGTTTCATGAGAACTGAAAATTTCTTCTCTGATAGATTTTTCTATCTTAATATTTCTTAGATATGCTTTTGGTTAGCCTAATTGTTAGGATCTTTAATGTGTTCACATAACAAAATTGTCAAAAGAAAAAGAACTCACAAGAGTCGCAGCACCGTGACCCGCCAATGCTCCAGCGATGACACCCAATGGCGATGATGCAGCCGCAAGAGCTTCAAAGAATTAACAGTTTTGACCATGAGGTTTTAAGTTTTGCCAAGTTTATCATCAAAGTTGTGAAGTTTTTTTTAGTCTCACCGATTGTTGAGAAGAAGGATTTGTCACCCCATTCCGCAACAAAAACCAATGCGAATGTGCTGATTATTGTGTTGGCGACTGCTACTATCCCAGCTCCGTTACCTGAAAGCTCTGAAACCGCTAGCTCTGCCTATAGAAAAGAATTCAGAAAAATATTGACTTCTTGAAATGTTGAATGGAAATATAAAAAATGAAAGGTTTAAAGAGGTTTTACTTCTTTCTGTTCTTCTTCAGCTTTACCTTCGTCTGAAACAGCGTCTAACAACGTTGAAACACCGAAGTAAACCTAAATATAACAAAAGTGGTCAATACTATTTCATGAACCACAAGGTCCAGACCAACCACTACTGGTTAACACAGCTCTGCTAAGAAAAGTGAATAAAGATTTACCAGAAGACAAACTGCTGCAATATCATCTAGAGGCAAATCGGTTTCACCAAACCTGTGGGTTCAAGTCATTGACATTTAGATTCATCATGAAAACTAAAGCCTGAAACTTAATTTTTGCCTGAACTTTCAAACCTGAATGGAAGAACTTCATCAACATAGTGGAAAGTTCTTCCAAGTACTACAGATATTATCGTCATTAACCTACAAAATAACAAAAATTTATAACGTTTCTCAACTGATTTCAAAGTAACATTTGGTATCAAAAAAGATTCACGAACCATAACGCTTGTTGAAAGAAAGAAAACATACCCAAGAGCGCCAAAAGTTCCTACGAATACAGTAGCAGCAGAGTTCCTTGCTGCTAAAAGAGCCTAAACAAACCCATGAAAACTTATCACAATCAATACAATGTTCAATATCTATTCTAAAAGGTCAAGATCATACCGCAATGAAGAAAGTCTTGTCTCCAAGTTCAGAGAAAAATATAAGCAAGAACGCCTACAGAGAGACATAAACAGAGCAAAACGTTAAATTTTAAAGTGACTGACACTAAAGACGACATAGTTTCCGGTTCTGTGTAAAAGGAAGATTCTCTAACCGAAGCAAAACCTGAGCTAATATCTCCGAGGTCTCCAAGAGAAGAGACAAGTGACTGCGTCACATTGGGAATTTGAGAAACCGCAAAAGCTGGATCAGTTCCGAGTAATACAACAGAACCTGATACCGCCAAGAATTTAAGAACTCTTTGAGTCTCTCTTCTTGAATGAACTATCGATGGCTCAACAAGAATATGAAGATTTCTATATTTTTCTTCAGATTCATCTCTCTGAAGAAAAACGCAAACAAAACAACTTATTAACTTATGCATTTAACACTTCAAATGAATCCTAATTATATTTAGAATTAAATCACCTGGAGGTAACAAGTGGCATTTTGTCGGAAGTATCGAAGCCTTAGCTGAGATTCATTTCGACGCAATTGACTCAAACATCTGAACAGAGTTGTGAAGACATAAACATCTAAATTCCATTCGCATAGCAAAACACAGATGTAGATTCAAAAGCTGATGAACAATTAACTTACCTCGATGATGAGGAAGACGAGCAAGAAGTACAACGCGAATCGGATTTGGGAGGCCTAGGGTTTTGGAATGGAAGACGAAGCGAATCGGAGAGATTCAAACTTAGCATTTCTCTCTAAACCTCTCCTTAGTTTTTTTTGGTGTTTCGGTTTCGACTTCACAGTGAGATATGATTCTTTACTGCTGAAACCTTTGGCTCTGTTTGGTTCTGAGAAGATAGTGAAAAAATCCACAGAAACTAAAGTTATGCGCGCGCCTCCACGTATTACCATCGCGCGTGTGGGAAACACACGCGACGGGTTTTTGAACCGACACCTAACTTCTTATTGGGCCAAAAATAGGCCCGTTGTTTGTTAAAATGCTTTGCTAGTTTAGGCCCTTTATGAAAATTTGCAAAAGAAATAAAATAAAATTATTTTTCATATATTTGATAATTTTTCTATCAGTTTTTTTTCGGTCAAAACAAAAAAAAACCTTCTACATACCAACTTTACTCTAATATTCAAGAACATAGAATGATTTTATCTCTTAGGATATTTACATAGTAAATACTGTTTTGAGCATTAGGTGGGATTTATTTTGTTTGCCTCCAACTGTTTATTAAATTACCCGGTTCAGATAAGTTGAATATATATTTTTTCTTTACTACATTGACTTCTTTTTCTTTTAAAGTAGTGTATGGTTTCACGATATTATTAAACAAATGTGAATAGTTATAAGTCACATTTAGAATTCTGCAATTTGGCTTGGCTGCCAATTGCTAAAATGCATATGTTTCTATTAAGTCGGCTAAAGCTCTACATAGCTTCTTAATCAAATCAGATTTTTTATAAAAAAAATTGAGCATAAAGGGAAGACAACTGAATAGTTTGACATGCGGTTGTTTATACATATGTGTTTAAGTATGGGTTATATGTACCCTTTGAGCATAAATAAAAGACTATAAATATACATTTTTCTTTTTAATGCATTTTTTTTTAAAGCTATAATGATACATTAGCATGTTAGTGGCATTTGAGTAATTTGCCTGAATTTTCATGTAAATAATCCTCGTGCTTACTAGGATAGGCACATATTCACAAAGAAAGCATGTCCAGTGGATAACACATCCATTTAGTGCCTCACCAACCCATGATTAAAAGATGAAAGTTTAAAGTATTGAAGATTATTAAGGTCTCGATAATTTTGTTTGTATTTACAAATAAATTTATGTCTTATGGTTAAAAGAAATTTTAAAATTTTTAATGATTGTTTATAAAGTATTTTTACAAATTATGAACGTCAAAATAGTTATTTCTTTTTGCTTTTGTGTTTTTTTTTTCATTAGCAATTTTATATAGATTAAATAGTAAAGACTGTTGACCAAAAATAAATACTAAAGATTCTGAATTCATTTTAGATGAATGTAAACGAACTACTAAAACGTGTAAAGGTAACTAAAGTACTCTTCTTGATTCTAAAATTTCTTGGAATTTTAACTAAATTTGCGACATAAAACTTCAACAGAAATGTTAAAATTACATATACTAGTACTGAAGATTGTATTTATTTATTAGTAATGTCCTAAAACTAGACGAACTAGTAGAATATTATTCACCGATTTTATATTGTATCTGCTTTTAAAAATTTAGCAGTTTCATTTATTGACATTTTGGTAAATTGTGGTATAGTTTTACTGACTTAATTAAGGCATAATTAGTTGATATAGTTTTAGATCAATTGTATCAAGCTATTAAGTTTTTGGTATGTCACTATGATTTCATGTGTTACTTGTAACTGTTTTCTCCATTATTACAAGTTGTGGAAATTTTTGAAAGGTGATTGGAGCCGCCTACATTGAAAAGTTTTAAGTATTCATTGTAAATCATTTCACTTTATATATATAAACAAAAACTTTTCACCAACCTAAAAAAAAAAAACAAGAAACAAGAGAAAAGAAGTGAGCTTAGTAAACCCAAGTTGTATATAAACCCATCACACTAACTAGCTAGTGTTATCAATCAACTCTTCTTCATCAATAACATTCACTCTCATTTTAATAGGATAGAAAAAAAATGGTAAGTCAAATGAAATCATTTCTCCTCTTATTCATTTTCCTTGTTCTATCAAAAACCGTCATCTCAGCTAGATCAAAACCTTCCAAAACGCAACCAAAACCATGCAAAAACTTTGTCCTCTACTACCACGACATAATGTTTGGCGTCGACGATGTGCAAAACGCAACTTCTGCAGCCATTACCAACCCACCAGGCCTCGGGAATTTCAAATTCGGAAAACTTGTGATCTTCGACGATCCAATCACCACAGACAAAAACTATCAGTCTGAACCTGTGGCGCGTGCTCAAGGCTTCTATTTCTACGACATGAAGAATGATTACAATGCATGGTTCGCTTACACACTCGTGTTCAACTCGACTCAACACAAAGGGACGTTGAACATAATGGGAGCTGATCTTATGATGGAGAAGAGTAGAGATTTGTCTGTGGTCGGAGGGACTGGAGACTTTTTCATGTCTCGAGGGATTGTTACGTTTGAGACTGATACCTTTGAAGGTGCTAAGTATTTTAGGGTCAAGATGGATATTAAACTATATGAATGTTACTAAAAATATAATTAAATGATTCGAGAGAGTGTGTGTGTGTTTGATTACTTTGAAACTTTCAATAATTACATAAGTTGTGTACCCTAAATTTTGGTGGATTTTATGTATTCTGTTAGATTTGTGGTTTGATGTATTACATATCATATGATCTGTTAAACAAAACATTGTGTTATACAATATCAGTTTTACTTCTGAAATTTAATCTACCTTTTTTTTTTGGTCAACAAAACTTTATCTATATTACTACTATATATATTCTTTATAATGAACATGTAAGCAAAAAGCGATAAAGAAAGTAGAACACTTTTATCACAACAAAAAAATTAGAACATTTTTTTCCCTGCAGCACCACTAGATATATTATTGGGTGATATGTGAATAAACAGTTTATTTTAAATTTAATTTCTCAACAAATATTTTACTGATTACAATTTTAAGTTATAAAAGTTAATGAACTCTTGACAATATGAATAATCTATTCATCAAATGATATCTTCTTCTAATAATTAATTAAAGAGTATATTTTGAGTATCTGATTTATCTTATAAGTCTATGAAAAGGTGGATTCATTTAATACATTTTTGTTAACATCTAATATTATACATGTTGTTGATACTTGATACATAACATAAGAGTGTTTTTATAAAAAAGAAAAAAAAAACATAAGAGTGTTTTGTGTCATCCATCTTGTCTTGTGCTTCAAGGTAAGCAAAAACATCTTCCTCTGTTTTCAGTTATTCACGGCGTCTCCATCGCCGCGACAGAGGCCGAACCCACGACTGAAGGAGTTTTTGCGGTGTATTGTTGAACCACCAAAACTGACACTGAAGTAGAAATCTCATTCGACACGATCAAGTTTCCGACAGGTCCAAGTTCCGGACACTCTATCTTCAAAACCGGTAATCTCGAAACCATCGGTCCTTCCAAAGATTTTCCGACCAATAAAATATCACACTCGGAGTATTCTCGGATAATCTCAACGGCTTCCTCAACCAAATTCACCTTTCTCTCCACAAATCTTGCCGCAATGGCCCTTTTCTTGATTGCGGCAAGAAACTGCTCGTCTAACAAAAATGACGATGTTTCTTGCGTTTCAAGTATATCAAATCTTGAGCTCTCTGGACCAGAGATAACCACAACGGTCAATCTAACGCCGGGATGTTCTGCCATTCGTAAACCGTAAGCCAAAGCTTCACGATCATCGCAACCGCCAAAGAACAGTACATTGACTGAAAGCGAAAAAGTGCTCGAAGCTAACGAAGAATCATTGTCACTTAGACCACGATCAACCAAGATTCCTACAGAACATGACGAATTCTCAAGAACTCTTTTGTTAATCCCCTGAAACTCCGACCTCACTGTTTCGAATTCTTTCTCCAAAGAACTCCATTGCTTATGAAACGGCAGAATCACAAACGCTGCTCCTTTTCTATCAGCAGAGCTACATATATCTTCATGAATTGTTGACAACGGTGAAATCGCGGTCACAGAACGCACCGAAACGCTGCTTAGCTTATCAGATGCCTCGAAGGTAACCACAAAGTTATCTCTTTTCTTGTTCCAAAAGAGCAAACCATTTCTTCTCGCCTTTTGAACCATTCGAATCGAAGAAGGTCTCTCTGAGAGTTGAGTTAAATGCATAACGTAAACGCAAAAGCTTTCTTTGGTTTCGTTGCTTCCACGAGAAGCTTCGATTATTTTCATCATCGGATTAATATCTCTACTGCTTTGAAGACATACCAAAACCTTAAGCTGCTCTGTTTTCTTGTTCTCTTCAATATCATTCTCAATCTTGCGTCTGTGTTTGCGGTTCTTGTAGCTGCTGCTATCATGCGTTTGTGTTTGCGTTGTCTCGCTTGGTTTGTATAACGCCATTACTATTGGCGTTGTGATAAATGTCGTGAAGATCGCCATTAGAACCATAATTGCAAAAGTTTGATCGCTCAAAACCTGCATTAAAGAATCATAGTTAAACCTAAGTATTTGATTGAAATCGTTATTTCGTAATAGTGATTTAAGATTAGATGAAAATACCTTTCTGTCTTTGCCAATGTTGAGAACAATAAGCTCAACTAAACCCTTTGTGTTCATTAAGACGCCAAGAACAGCCGATTCACGATACCCTACCTTGCATAACAAGGCAACACTCACAGTCCCAAAGATTTTCCCGAAACAAGCCGTAACGATCACTAACGCGAGTCTTCCCCATGATTTCAGACCGTGAATCGTAGTTATATCTGTTTTCAAACCGCTCATAACGAAGTACAATGGTAGAAGAAGACCCATCACGAGATCTTCAATTTTCTCCACAATCGCGTCAGCGAAATGGCCTTTTGGGAACAAAACGCCGATTACAAACGCACCGAAAATCACGTGTATCCCAATCGCGTCTGTAGCGAAACCAGCCAATAAAACCGCGCAAAGCGCGACGCAAACGTACTTTTCGTCTATTGGTTCGCCTTCTGGGCAACGTCGGGAGATTAATTTGAAAACTAGCGGTACGATTAGAAAACAAGCGATCACAAACGCGATTCCACTTAACAGAACCCAGAGAGGAACAAACGGAGAATTCTTATCGCCGGAGAGAGATACAGCGAGAGCGAGAAGAACCCAAGCGGCGACGTCGTTAATTGCGGCGGCGGACATTGAAATCCGGCCGAGATCAGTTGTGAGAAGCTTTAATTCGGCGAGGATTCGAGCTAAAACTCCGAAAGCAGTGATCGAGAGTGCGACTCCCATGAAAATGATGAACGGAACTACTTTGTTATTTTCGCCGGAAGAAGAAGCCTCCGGGAAAGCGAAGGAGGTGACGATTCCCATACCAAAGGGAAGAAGCATTCCGGCGGCGGCAATGGAAACTGCTTTTTTACCGGTGCGACGGAGGGAATTCAAATCGATCTCGAGGCCGACGAGGAAGAGGAAGAGAAGGAGGCCGAGGTTTGCTATAGTGTCGAGCACCGTCATACTTTTTGCCGGGAAAATTGAATTTTTGTACGCCGTGATTCTACCCAGAGCAGAGGGGCCCAACAGTATTCCACCCTATATCCCGGTACAAATAAAAAATTTCGGTCTGGTTAAGTTTATGATTAAACCGAAAATGGATTAGAAAATCATATTTGAATTTTGGATTTAGCTTTAATACGAATAAAATGGATAAAATTACATTTACGAATACGAAATGGAATCCGAACGAAATAGACAAAAACTTGTTTCTTTTTAAAGTCCGTAACTGAAACATAGACCAAAATTTACATTTTAAAAGTAGGTTTTAGTTTGTAACTAATTTTCCTACCAAAAACAGACTATAAACCCTTTATAATGGTTACGACCAAAACACCAATACAAATGCATACAACCATTTTGACATTTAAAACAAACAAAAAAATGGATAAAACTAACCATGCGTTGTTCAATTAAAGATAAACCGTATGAAATTTCTAAATATGATGGATATAATCATATTTTTAATCTATATCCAAAAGTCAAGACTGAAAAAATCGAGTTGAAATTTAATTTAATTTTACAAATTATATGACATATTCGAGTAAAATTGAATATGATCTGCGATCAAAACTGTGCCACATGTTAATCCGAAGGGTGTTAATCTGGATTTTGATTTAAATTGTTGTTGTTGTTTTTGGATTTTGGTTTATAGATATTGGTATCCAAACTAAAGTCTAAAGTGTAATGAATGATTTAGTATAGTTTATATTTTAACTTTTAATTTTGATCCTCGTTTTAGTGGAATATATGTATCTTTAGTTTTTCAGATATAAAAAATGAATACATAAACCTTATATTAATAAAAAAAACTAAAAAAGTTTCATCAAACCTTATATATTAATATATAGTTTTTTTTTTATATAGTTCGGTTTTTGGATTAAGTATTTTAGTTCGGATAGGTTTATCTGGATTTAATACTCCACTAATCTGTCCTAGATTGGTTATGTTTGTTGTAATGGCTACAATCAAACACTTGTAAGTTGTAATGGTTACAACCAAAAGGGCTTTAGGCTAGAGAACTCCATTTTCGGTCTGGCAGAGTTATGATTAAACTGGGTATTGTAAAATTGATCTAAACCGGTTGATGGAGGACTTACAATGATCTCGGCGACGACACGAGGCTGTCTCATGGGTCGAAGAAGAAAGGCCAAAGAGCGAGTGACTGCAACAACGAGGCAAATCTGAAGAATGACAAGAGGAAGAGCGAACTCTAATGGACTCTCTCCATCAAACACTCCGTTCGATGTTGCCTTCATCATCGGTGGCTTGGGGCACTTCATTGCCGGAATATTACCGTTGACCAAAGTACCCATCTTTGTCTTTGAATACGTAAATACCTTTGTGTTTGACTCGTATAATTGAGTTTGAGATTCCGTAGAGTATCTTAAGTTGTGTGTGTATATATATATATATATAAATTTCTAATGGGTATGCATTTATTGGTTTAATCCGACTTTTACGTTAACCACTTGTTTGACAATTAATGGCTGATGGCTCGTTGAAACCAGTTGGATGATTTATCAATTAGCTGATAAGATTATCGATTAAATGTGTTTTCGGGGCAAACAAAGTCCAAACCTATATCAAACTGGCCTAATAATCTCACCGGTTTATGCCATTCCAACTTTGGTATGATTAAACCGGGCACTGATTCATTATATCATTAACCAAGCAGATTCCATCTTTACCGTTTGGACGGACAAAATCATTTACGGTTTGGATCGTTTTTTGTTCACCAAATATTAGTTTTGTAGTAGTAATTCGTCGCGAATCAACTACGAATAGCTTTTACAAATAAATAAACTTAATCCACTTCACAAATAAATAAACTTAATCTACGGTGGATTGTTGACCACTCTAAAATTTGGATGGTTTAATCCACAATGAATTTATCCGCTTTATCTACCATATTCATTCGAAAACCATGAATTTGTCGATAAAATATAAATAATAAGTTGTGATCGTATATATTTTCATTTTTTAAAAACAAGGAGAAAATTGAAAAAGACTAATTATATATTGATATTTAAATTGTTTACATTGACTAAAATAAAATTGACTATAAATATTTTTGATGGGATCCATATTTTGGTATTTGCGTTTGACAAAAAGCAAATACGTACAAATGTCAAGCCCGCCTCTAATTTCAACCTCACTCGGAGTTTTTTTTTTTTTTTTTTTTTTTTTTTTTCTGGTTCCCTTGTTTGAAAACATATAAAACAAATATATAAAAAGAGAAGAAAATATCAACTAACCAAGGATGAAATGGACATCTCATTGATGCACCTTTCTTAGACAAAGTCAAAGTTATTATGCTTGTTAATTAATATTACTCTAATTGAGCTTCAAGTATAAAGTTCCCAGAAAAACTAATAATTTTATATAATACACAAGAAAATAGTAAGAACTATTTGTAATTTTCTTATGGATATTTCCTCTCGAAAGAGACATCCAAATCCCTCATGATCACCTTACAAAATTGAAAACAGTTCGAGACTCACTTTCTATTCGAATAACAAATGCGTATTTGAATCATGAGAAAAACTAAAGTATGAAATCTTATATGAGAAATTTGGAAATAAAGGAGCTTTTAAAAAACTTATGTCCATCTATATTTTTTTTTATGGTGATCTAATATTTTCCAAATATGAAATTCTAATTTAACCTCTAACTAAAAAAAATTCCAACAAAATTAAAAAATCCAAACCCGTCTAATTCATTATAGGTCTTAACCCTTAGGAAAATAATTATTTTTGGCTTTTGCCGACCAATTGTGTTATCCTCAGCGAGTTGCAAAATTATTCTGTTTTATTTCTAAACAAAATAAACTGAATTAAGAAAATTTAATTAAAATAGATAAACAAATTGGCAATTAGAAGAAAAAAAGTGGCGAGGAAAAGAAGAACGAAAGCAAAATTTATATCCATGTTTAAGATAACAAGACACACAAAACTTGTAATTAAATTAAATTTTTGTTAATATCTATCTATTATGAGCTATAATTTAAAATAATTAATAAGGGTTAGTTCAAAGAACTGTACATAAATTTAAAAATAAATTTCTTAATTTCATATATTTAATTTTATAATTAGAAAATATTTAATTTAATTTGATTATCAGAAATCGAACGAGCGAGGATTCGTTCAATAGTGGAATACTTACGGAAGCTTCTAGAAGCTTGAATAAAAAAGTTAAAACTTTTAAAGAGCATATGAAAATGCATATTATGAGATATATGTTGTGTTATCTCAAAACGTTAACATGTTCAAACCAATTTTTGAAAGAAAAAAATGAGTTATTGATGGTGATAATAAAGATTATGTTTAAAACATGCGAACATGTTATATATGGTTCAATCTTTTGCATCGACGAGAGAAATAGAGATAGTACGAGTGAAACTTAGAAACATATAAGGCATTGTGGAAATAGTTCAGTGTTGTTGGTTATCTATGTAATGCAGATCATGGTTCAATTTTATTGTGTTCATGAAGAAAAGATATAGAACGAGAGAGAAAGAGAATGTGTGTATTTTGAAAACATATCAAACGTTTATGAATATAAACCAATATCTAAAACATCTAACTCAATTTTTGAAAAGAATACAAATGTAAGCATTGGTTGTTCTCTAACATAATTTTTGAAGTTTCGTCCTTTTATATATGCGATATTCAATACTTACATAGGGATATAGATTTCGAGACTGAATTTATAGATGGTTGGATTAGTTGAGTCGTGTGTAGCTGTGAGTATCCAATATAGGCAGTTGTATTGTACTTTTGGATGAAGTGATTTAAAGGCTAAAAAGTTTATGAATTCAAAATATATTTTAAAAATTGAATTTTGATAAATATAATTTAATATTATACATATGTTGTCTATAAAAATTATTTTATTAAGTATATATAAATACTTATTGGTGAAGTTTTTATTAATAAATGATAATACAAATTCTGCGCGAAGTGCGGCTCACCCACTAGTATATATCCTCTATATAATGGTTGAAGGAAGGTTTTACAGGCTTGACATATCAGCTCTCCCATAAAATGACACATCAGCCTCCTTTCATTGGTCAATCTCAACTTTATTTTTTATATATGCAAATTATATAAGCAATTAATCTTTTTTTAATAAAAAATAAGTAACATAAATAAATATTAATATGTGTCCAACTATTAATTATACATAAAATCATTAAATTTAAATTTAACTATTAAGAAAATCGTAAGTAAATACGATTCAAATTCAATTTAAAACATAAAACATATCAATTATATAATACATGATTTTAAATGTATCATTTTTTTCTGAGTGATTTAACTATAATTTTCAAATAAATAAAGATAATTAAATTTTAATGCAAGAAAATAATGAATTATGAGATTGAATAAGTTAAGAAGTTAACTCCAACCTATAAAATTATACACCATAAAAAATGTTAAATACAAAATCGAAAAGATAACAAATTATATAAGAATTAAAAACATGGAAAAGAAGATGGATTCAATGAAATATATATAACAATAAAACTTCAAAATGGTAAATTCATGAAAATTAAAAATAGAAAAATAAATAAGTCCTATATTTTTTTTCTGAGTGATTTAACTGTTATTTTTAAATAAATAATGATAATTAAATTTTAATGCAAGGTAAGAAAATAATGAATTAAAATTTTTTATATGTGAGTGAATATAAAAAATCAAATAACCAAAAAGGCTGATGAACTTAAAATATATCTTAAGATTTGATTTTAATAGATATAATTTTATATTATATAGATATGTTGTAAGTTCATATAAAATCGTTAAAAACAAGGTATACTAATAATTTTTATAACAATTACAAAATTACTAATATTCACTAACAATAATCTAAATATTTAATCTAAATCACATATCCAAATTTCTCATCTAAACTGCCCGAAGGGCGGATCAACCACTAGTATCCTCTATATAATGAGTGAAGTGACTCTCTCCAAACTTGACACATCAGCTCTATCTAAGCTTGACACATCAACTTTTTATTATGCAACCATATCAGTACATTCAGGACACTTCAACATTTGTGACCAATTATTAATCTTATATGATAAATCATTTAATTTTAATTTAATTACTTTAAAAATCTGTAAAACATTTAAAAATTCAAATTTAATTTTTAAAAACCATAAAATTTAAACATTACATAATACGACACTTTAACTTATCATACATTTTTATCATCTTATTTTATATGTTACCATCTTCTTTTACATGTTTAATCATATTTCTCACTATTTTTTTAATTATATCTAAATAGTTACACTATTTATTAGTTTATAAAATCAATACATTTATGGTTTATTTTTATATTCTATATAAGTAATGAAATCAAAATATTAATTTTATGTCTATTTTCTGAGTGAAGTTGTTGGCTTTATTTTAGGGATAAAAAATTAATCGCATTGTTTGATATATTATAATATAAAATTAGTTTAAATAACTATATCTCAAAATTGAATATATTAACTATAACATAAAAGTTTTAAACAAAAAAAAAGAGAAAAAAAAAATTCTCCCATTCTGATACATCAATACAACCAAAATTAATATTTTAATTAATATTATTCATGTCTTTTCACTTTTGTTTTCAATTTATTAGTGAATGGTCCATTCGATCACTCTGGTTTTATTTACATATTAAACTGAAGTCATGAACAAGATTCTCAATTGACATAAGTCATATTTAATCTCCATTTGCACTTTCAAACCCGCAACCGAGATGTGTAAGAATTGTATGATTGTGGATTTTTCATAAAATGTCATACTATTTTCTAATGTTATATATGACTAATTTTTAGTTTTTTTTTAACTATATTGGTAAATAAATATTGAATGCATGTTCTTAAAATTTTATGTGACTTTTCATATTTTGTTATATTTTTAACGCAATACACAAGTAAATGTGAATTTGCTTATTTAAGATTTGAAAATTTTCAAAAATCCAAGATCAAGAAATTAGCCTATTCGTGAAATAAGAAATGTTTTAAAAACTCTATAATTTAAATAATATTTACAGACCTATAAATTAAATATATAAATAATATATTATTTAAAAAATAACTAACATGTAGTCTATAAATTACCATGTTTGGGCAACATATAAAACTTAAGATAATTATTGGTTAAAAAATTAAGATAATTTTAAGTAAATTAGTATAAATTACTTTTAAAAAACTTAAGACAAAATAGTTCAAAACAAAACCCGCGCATATGCGCGGGCATTAGTCTAGTATATATAAAGTAAAATATGCTCTTTTTCATGAGGCCAGATCATTTTTCCCATACTCTAAAATTTTGACACATCATCATCATCACTCACCTCATTAACTATTCATCTAATCTTAATCATCATCTCAAGCTCCAATATTATGACACATCATCAATTGTTTTATTATTATTTACACTTTAATTCTCATAATAATTTTGAAAATAATTTTAAAGTCATTTATTTAGAAAAATAATCCAAAACACTCTAATTTAATAATTTTATTACTATTAGATTTATTCATATAGTATAGAAAATTATTTAAAATAAATCAAACTATTAATAATCTCTCAATATTGTGACATATCTATCAATTTATTATTTATTATTTACACTTTAATTCTCATAATAACTAGCATTCTTTAATATAATAATTTTGAAAGACTTGGAAAGGTCATTTCTTTAGGAAAAAAATCTAAAATACTCTAATTTAATAATTATACTCTTATTAGATTTATTCATATAGTTTAGAAAATTATTTAAAATAAATCAAACTATTAATAATTGTAATTATAACTTACGAATTTAAATTAAAGAGTTTCATTTTTATATATAATAGCTTAAATTTTGTATTTATATAGTTTATATAAATTATATATAGTTATGAGTTAAATCATATAAAATTTTACAACACTCAAGTCATTGATAATACATCAAGAATAAACGAAAAATGAAATATTATGAAGATAATAAAGATTATGTTTAAAACATGCGAACATGTTCTCCATGGTTTAATCTGTTGTATCAACGAGAGAAATAGAGATAGTATGAGTAGAATTTAGAAACATCTAAGGTATTTATAGAATGAGTTCAATGTTGTTGGTTGATCTATGTAATGTGAGATATAATTCAATTTTATCGTGTTGATGAGAAAAAATAGAGAACGAGAGAGAAAGAGAATGTGTGTATTTTGAAACTAATACTTTATTTATACTAATAATTTTTCTTAGTGAATTTTTTATAATTATATTAATAAATAATAATATAAATTTCATGTGAAGGGCGGCTCACCCACTAATTTCAATGTTAAAATAATAAATTGGGGATTATATTACACTTCACCCATAACTTAATCGGGATGATATGTTTAATTGACGAATCAAGCCTTTAATTTTTTGCACACACAAAAAAAAATCTTATGAAAAACTCTTGTACAATGCAATTCCGTTTGAAAATGCATGAAGCTAAAGGTTACACTTAACCTTATAGTCTAAAACATACATTCACTAGCTTGTTACACTCACTTTGTCATTTTGTTGTGTCACTCAGAGGAAATTCAGATGATTATAAATTAATAAATGGTGTAAGGAAGTGACGAAATGAAAGTGACAGACAAGTGATTCTAACAATTTCTCCTTTTTAGCGGCAATTGAACCAAGAGGAGCCAACGTCTGTAGTATGTCCCTAAATGGGAAAATGAAATCTGTTTTGTCCCTATTTAATTTAAATGTCTTTTTTTAAAATATTTCAGTTTGTGAAAACCAAAATACCCTTCTTTTAATATCTCCAAAATAATTAAAAAAAAAGAAAAAAAAAATTCTCTCTTCTTCTCTCCTAGCTACTCGATCGGATCCGCCGCCGCCGTCGAGCTCTCTGCGCCCCCGGCGAGCTCAGTGGTTGACTTCTGCCTCGCCGTCGACCTCTGCATTGGTGTTACTCCGTCCTTGATCTTCAAAATTTAGATTCTTTGGCTCGGCTCAAATTAGGTATTTAAGTTTTAGATTTTCAAATTGAAGATTTTCTATGCACATTTAGTATTTTACCATAGTTTCTGGATCTATTAGGAGTTTAAATTGGTAACAAACGAATTTTAGTGGTTAAATCGTAGTGTATTGTAAATTAGAAGATCCAATTTAAATTTTTGCGATAGGAGACCTGGGTAATACTAGTATAACTTGTAACTGGTATTACTGATAAATGTAGTAGAACTTGTATAACTTGTAACAAGTGATACTGATAAATGTAGTAGAACTAGTATAACTTGTAACAAGTAATACTGATAAATGCGGTATAGCTAGTATAACTTGTAACTAGTATTACTGATAAATGTAGTATAACTAGTATTATTGATTGAGTTTTTTTGTATTGTTTTGGCAGGATACAATGAGCAACAACGTCAGCATACATTTTAAATGCCAAGGTCGCATGTATAGTTTAATGTTGAAGACATCAGTGGAGGAGATAATTTTGTCGATGATAAAAGTTAGGATATACAAGAAGCTTGCGTTAGATGAAAGTAAGGTTAAATTGCAATTGAGTTACTATTCACTGCTGGGAGTGACTGTACTTCAAGAATTTCCAAATAGGAAGGCATTGCAAGATGTTGGGGATAGAGGCTTATTTGTCAACAGTTTTTGTTTTGATATAAAAAAGTCTGATCCGGGACGTTTAGTGCTCAAATGTAATCAAGAAAGCTGTAAATGGGGTTTACGAGCTACAAGGATTCAAAATACAGAAATTTTCCAACGTACATCATATTTTAATTTTTTTTAAATCATATTAATAATCCCAACGTACATCATCTTTGTTTTAAAAATTTGTTATGAGTTTAGATATCGAAAAAAATTAGTAATATATATTTTGCATGTTAATAATTTTTATATGGGAATTTTTTTAAAAATACCCTAATTTATAACTTATTTCATATATTTATTTTTATAATTTGAAAATACCCTATTTATTTTTATAAGTTAGAAAATACCCTGTTTATATTTTTTTCCGGAAATTGTTACAATGTTACAATGTTTTAAACTTGTATTTACATGGGGTGTTACAGAAATTTTTTAATAATTCGGACATATTTTAATTTTTATAAGATAATTTTTTAATTTGGACATATTTTAATTTTTTAAAAATACCCTAATTTATAACTTATTTTATATGTGTCTCAAGAATGAATTATAGGCATTATAAACATCTGATATATATGTTTCTATATGTATTTAGAAGGAAATTACAATAATACTATTAATTAAGTTGCTATGAAACAATTTACCCTATATAATCCTTATACTTTTAAGGTGAGTTTGTGAATAATATCCAACTTATGGTATCAAAGTTACAGAAATCTAGGTTTTTAACATGTTAATGCACAAAACACTAAGAGTTATATGTTAATCGATTTAAATTAAACGTAAAACTAAAATTTGTTTCTTTAAGTATATGTAATACTAATTAAAATGGAAAACATCCAAAGTATAACTACTTTGGAAGTTTGGTATAACTACTATCTTACGTATAACTATGTATACTTAGGCGGCGCACATGTCATTAAAAACGGTGCACATGTGACGAAAACGGTGCACGTGTGTCAATATTTTGCGCGCCCAAACCTCAATTTTTCCAATTTTTTGGCTCTCGAATTTGGGTTTTCCTTCCATTTCTTTTTAAGATTCCTTTTAATTTTTTGCACCAATTTTCTTTTTCTCACATTTATTCTAGAGACTCTTCTTTATCCTCCTCATCCTCTTCCATCGAGACATCATCGCCATCTCCATCTCGAAGAAGACTTCCATCGAGACATCATCGCCATCTCCATCTGAATTTGTGTTAGGTATTTGATTTACTTTTCAATTGGACAAAGATCTGAATTTGTGTTAGGTCTTTGATTTGCTTTTCAATTGGACAAAGATCTAAATTTGTGTTAGGTCTTTCATTTGCTTTTCAATTGGACAAAGATCTGAATTTGTGTTATGTCTTTCATTTGCTTTTCAATTGGACAAAGTTTTGAATTTGTGTTAGGTCTTCAATTAGCTTTTCAATTGGACAAAAATCTGAATTGTCTTCATGAATTGTACATCAACAACCTACGTAGGGAGCTGAAAAACAATGCTAAAGAGATTGCAAACCTGAAGGACTCGGTGGCTAAGCTTGTGGCTCGATTCGAAAAGCTTTTTGGTCTTATGCCTTGATATAGAAAGACTTATGTTTGTTTCTCTTTTGTAAGACTTATGTTAGTAAGACTTATGCTTTGTTTCTTTTGTAAGACTTATATTAGTAATACTAATCCTTTGTTTCTTTTGTAAGACTTATGCTTTGTTTCTTTTGTTTTACAAAAGTATTACCATTACCAGTATTACAAACAGCATAGTTTTACAAAGTATTACAAACAGATAGTTTTACAAAGTATTACTAGTACTACGAATTCAATAGTAAATAAAAATCATAGTTTCACAAAACATTACCAGTACTACGAATTCGAATACTAAAAATGCAGAGTTTAACAAAGTATTACCAGTACTACGAATTTAATACTAAAAAAACATAGTTTCACAAAGTATTACCAGTACTACGAATTCAAAGCATGCTCCTTGATCCCATAATGGATCAGAGTCCCGTTGAAAACAAACCACGCTTCTTTCTTCTTTTTAAAGCATGCCGTTCGGAGAAGGAGCATCCACATCCCCATAACCTTGTGGTTTCTTTCCCGCGGCATGTGGAATATGTGTTTGAATTGCGGATGCTCTTCAAACCATTTCCGCTCAAATGCCGTGAGGGGATGTTTCAATTCATCAAGCGTCTTCAAGGCTTCATAAATATAGCACCGAGTTGCCAATTTGATTTTCTTGTTGTACTCCGAAGGCGCGAAATACATTCACAGAGGTTGTAGTGGCGCCACCATCTCCTCAGAACCCTGCAACAACAAGTTTTACAGAGTATTACTAGTTATACATTTTCATAAATTTAACAAAACATATAATGATCTGTTCTACTACTTAAAACCTAAAAATTTAATTCCAATTATTACCAAGTTAAACATTTTCCCTAAATAAAACGAATTACCTCAACAACAAAGCCAATTTCCCTAACTAAAACGAATTAGTATTTCCTAGTTCTACATAGTTATACCTCTCCGAACTAAGCAATATATCTATTGAATCCAACTACTTACCCTTGACTCGCTCAAGGTTCGGCTTGTGCTTCCCTCATCCGACATTGTATCTCCTTCTTCTCCATTCCGGCCGACTTCCTCATCTTCATCACGAGCTTGGTCACTCTCGTCTTCGAGATCGTCTTTGTCTTCTTCACTCCTTCCGTCTCCAACCCTCTCCTCTCTGGCTCTTTCGGCATCATCACTTCGAACTGGAGATCGCTCGTTCTCATCATTCCAAACCGGAGATCGATCTTTCTCTCCGTCTTCTTCACTCCTTCCGACTTGCCCAACTGGAGATCGTTCCCTATTTTCATCTTGAGTAACTTCCTCAACCGGAGATCGTTTCCTATTTTGATCTTCAGTAACTTGCTTCAGAGCATTCTTATTTCCTCACCTTGTCCTAGCCATCTTCGTGCACAGGGGTTTTCGATCAAACACAACAATCTAGTAGAAAATCGAGTAGGATTCGTGTAGTTATCCCTAGTTTCACGAAGAGAGTTCTGTTCCTTAAAGAGAGCGGTTTTTTTCAGAAGTTGTCTCGTTCTGTTTTGATTTTTAAAAATTAGGGATTCGATCGAATTGATGAGTAATTGAGGGTGATTTCGTGTTTTTGGGTCATATTCAATTAGGGACGCGATGTGTTAGTTCGACAACGGATCAGATGAGTGGCTGAGATTAGAAGAGGAGATGAGAAGAAATTAATCAAAATGCACCGTTTTGCTCTTGGTATGGTTTGTAGTTTCTGATTTTTTTAAGGGTAAAGTTAAAATTAACTAATTTCTTGGATTAAAATAAATCATACAGAAATTAATTATTAGATGGGAGAGTTTTGAGATTTTATTTTCCGATTTAGGAACATATGAGACGTTTTGTCAACTAAGAGACAGTCCGAAGAAGAAGAAGCAAAAACAAAAAGATTTTTATAGAATCAAAATTGAAGAACAAAAAGGAATAAAATAACAATTAGTTTCGTTTACATGATGATGAACAGAGAAAAAGGGGTTCTCAGATAAAAGCACAATAAAGAGTAAAACTTTTGGTTTGTTAAAGAAATGAAAAGTAAAGAAGAAGAAGAGGAAGAAGATGGAGGAGGAGGAGGAGGAGGAGAAGAGGAAGAAGGGCAAAAAGGGAAGAGATTTATAGAAAAGTTAAGGAGAAGAGCTGTTTTTGTAGGCCATAGAAGTGAGACCTTTCGCCGACCTTCCACTCCGGCGCACATTAGCTTCTACCCTAATAACCCTTCTAATTTCTCATCTTCTTCCTCTAGAAAGCTCGCTGCTTCTCTCTGGGAATTTTATCAGTATTACGGCGACGACCACGAGATTACTCCTGCTGCTAAAATGCACCGAGTTCCGAACGGTTCTGCTGGTCCGAGTAACCGTCGTCTCCGTCACGACCATGGAAAGGCGGCGGTTATTGACAATGGTCTTAATCTCACTGATCACCAGGTTTCACTAAAGGTAGGATTTTTACCCTTTTGTTGGAATTTTGGGATTAAATGGTGATTTAGCCTTTATTAGTTTGTTTTCTTAGTTGATTATCCAATGCAGCTGATTGGTTTTAGGATAGGGCATTGTTAAAGTTTGGATTTTTTGACCTGGGTTGTGATCAACTGGTGAATTCTTAGCCTTAGATTGTTTTGTTTTTGGTTCCGAGTTGTGTTTTGGCCAAGTTTAGATTTTCATATTGGTGATAACTGTTCTGAGTTTGCTTAATTGCTCTGTTCTTGGTTTAGAGTTTTGTAAGTTATTGGTTAGGTAGAGTTAGATTTTGTTGATTGAATTGAATTTTATACATCAGCTATGATGAAAGGTTACATTGATTCTGAGGCTATACTGTTGCCATTGATTCTGAACTAATTTGTTTTTGTTACTAGATTTTGGTTTCTTAGTGCTGTTAGAGAATTCTCTTGTAAGCTGAGATTAGGTTTGGTAAAAATGTGATCATTTGTGCAATTGCAGTTACTTATTTCTCTTATTAGTTTTACTCTGGCATCACTGCGCTTGAAGATGCATTTTGCTCTGGCTTTTCATTTTGATCGATGTAGTTGCTCAGTAGAAATTTCTTTTTTAACGATTCTGTTATGGTTCTTGTGTCCCAGCCAGAGAGTGCGGGAAGTATAAGGAGACAGATTGGTCAAATACTGATGAAACATCATCATCTAATCGAAAGACACGACCATACTTTGCAGCCTGTATCTCCTGCAAGCTACGATAGCTCCCTCGAGGTATTCATATTCATACTCTTCTTTTTCTTTTCAAGAAACCGATTTAATGGCGTCTCGCAAAGACATGACATTTTTCGATATTAGTAAGCAATTTAAAAAGTTGCAAAGATATCTCACTTGTTGGAATTGGTATTGAGATGGATCATTCTGCAGGTGGCTCCATATAATGCAGCAGTTTCTCCGGGAAGTTCGTTGGAGTTCCGTGGAAGAAGACGAGCTGGTGAGCCTAACTACAATCTCAAGACATCAACTGAACTTCTTAAAGTACTGAACCGAATCTGGAGCCTTGAGGAGCAGCATTCCGCTAATATCTCCTTGATAAAAGCTCTAAAAACCAAGCTTGCTCATTCACGTGCCCGGATCAAAGAGCTTCTAAGATGCCAGCAAGCCGATAGAAGCAATATGAATGATTTAGTGAAACAACTTGCAGAAGAAAAGCTGTCAAAGGGAACGAAGGAACAAGATCGGTTAAGCTCTGTGGTTCAATCACTAGAAGATGAGCGGAAACTGAGGAAACGTTCTGAGAGTTTGCATAGAAAATTGGCACAAGAGCTCTCGGAAGTGAAGTCTACATTGTCTAACTGCGTTAAGGAGATTGAGAGAGGGACTAAGTCAAAGAAGATTCTGGAGAGATTATGTGATGAGTTTGCTAAAGGGATCAAGAGTTACGAAAGAGAGATTCATGGTTTAAAGCAGAAGTTGGATAAGAATTGGGAAGGTTGGGATGAACAAGATCAGATGGTTCTTTGTATTGCTGAAACATGGCTTGATGAAAGGATTCAGAGCGGTAACGGATCAGCGCTGGAGAAGCTCGAGTTTGAGATAGAAGCGTTTCTTAAGAGTAAGCAGAATGCAGATTCTAATGAAATACCAAGAAACCGCAGGAGTTCACTTGAGTCGGTTCCTTTTAACGCTATGAGTGCACCGATTTGGGAAGTAGACCGTGAGGAGGAAGAAGGTTTGGGCAGAAGCGATTCAAATTGTTTTGAGCTCAAGAAACATGGGAGTAATGTTGCAAAGCCACCACTCAGCAATAAAACTGAGAAACAGGAACTAACAAAAGTAGAAGTTATATCGAAAAGACGGAATCAAAGCCTGTCGAGTTTACAAGTGAAGTTCGAGGATCAAATGGCGTGGGCGATGTCTTGTAATGAGAAAAAGAAATCTAGAGCCATGGATATTGAACCTGAAACTGATAGATTTGCTAAAGAAACGAATAATGTGGTTGGAGATATGATCAGAACTCATCGGAGGTTATTGTCAGAAACTCGGGTAATCGATGAAGCTTCTTGCAGTCACCCATCTAGAAGACGAGAGAGCCCGATTCGTCAATGGAATTCAAGAACCGTAATATCTGATATCGGTGCACCACAAGGAGTAAAGGAGAACACTTTGAAAGCTAAACTAAGTGAAGCAAGACCAAAGTGTTCGAAGGCATGGGTTCGGGTACTCAAGGAGTAAGTTTCTGATGTAATCTGTATTGGAAGAGCCAAAATAGTAGAAGATGGAACAAGCTGAGATTGTTTTGGGAGATAGACAGAACTTGAGAGTTCCATATGTGGATATGTTCATATGTGAATCTTACGCATCTGTAGAGTTATATGTTTGTAACTATGTATAATGTACATCAGTGTTATATCAATTTCATAATCTTGATTCTTGAATTTTGTTTAGAGAGTAGTGTGATACAATTCTTGTGGCTTATTGAACAGAGTCTCTGATACGTCGTCGTTTTGGAAACTACAAAGAGATGTTACGGTTAATTCGTGGGTCTATTGAAGTCATTGTTGTCTTGGTCTCTGAAGAAAGAGAGATGGCTACGGCATCGTTTAGATGGATCTTGCAGCTTCACAAAGACATACCAAAAGCAGCTCGATTCTACGCGCAAGGTCTCGATTTCTCCGTCAATGTCGTCACTTTACGTTGGGCTGAACTTCAGTCTGGTCCTCTCAAGCTTGCTCTTATGCAATCTCCAAGGTATTGACTCAATGCAGATAACATGTTCGATCATTTGCCTCAATGAAACTTTTTTTCCTTGGAGAGTATTTTTTTTACTGTGCTGTTTAATGAAAAGAGTTGATCTTCTAGAGGAATTTGTGTTAGATCATTTCAAAGATTAAAAATGAAATATGACATTGAAGGATATATTTATTTCTGATGCAGTGATCATGTGGTGAGTGAGAAGGGATACTCTTCGTTACTATCATTCACTGTGACAGACATTAATACAACAATCTCAAAACTTATGGAATTAGGAGCTGAACTCGATGGTTCTATCAAATACGAGGTCCATGGCAAGGTAAAATCAACCACTTTCATGCAAATGCCCAAGTCTCATTGTTTAACTTTCGTGTAATGGAATTTAAAGTCTCTTTTTATTTTTGGTATTGTTTTGATAACCAGGTTGCATCTGTGAGATGTCTTGATGGTCATGTGCTCGGACTCTATGAACCTTCGTAGCTTATTCAATTTCATGAGTTTTCTCAGCTCTGATTCTTTTCTATAATGGATTTGATTTTGATTTTTCCGACCCCTGTTTAATAAAAAGATCATCAAGGTTGAACAATGCTCAAAATTAAACAAAGGTGCTGCTGCAGTTTTTATTCTGAAATCTGAACAAAATACTCGTGAAACAATTTGGTTTGAATCCCATTTCCTATTGCTTAAGAAAAAAGCAATACAAAAAGGGTTTTACGAAAAGAAAAAAAAAACCTCAATGGAATGTTTAGTTGTTCTTCCTAGCAAGCTTAGTCCATTCAGTGTGGTACGCACCAGAACGATCGGTTCTCTCATAAGTATGAGCTCCAAACAAATCTCTCTGCGCCTGAACCAAATTCGCCGGCAATCTAGCACGTCTATAAGTATCGAAATACGCAAGACTCGCACACATTCCTGGCGTACTAATCCCAGCAGAAACAGCCAACCCCACAACTCTTCTCCAAGCAGCTTGTCTTTGAACCATCTCTTTAGCAAACTCAGGATCAACCACAAGACTAGCCAAATCCGGATTCCTCTGATAAGCTTTCTTGATCCTATCCAAGAACACCGCTCTTATAATACACCCACCTTTCCAAATCCGAGCCAATTCACCGAAATTCAAATTCCAACTCTTCTCTAAACTCTTAGCTCTAAGCAAATTCATTCCTTGAGCATAACTACATATCTTAGAAGCATACAAAGCTTGTCTAACATCATCAACTAATCTCTTCTTATCGATACCGCTCGACGCAGAACCAATCTCTTCTTTCAATCCAGCTTCTCTCAAAACCTTAGCAGCGTTCTCCCTCTCGTCTTTCAATCCACTCAAATACCTACAATCCAACGAAGCAGCAATCGTCGGAGCCGCCACAGATAGCTCCGCCGCTTGCTGAACAGTCCATTTACCAGTTCCTTTCATACCAGTCTTATCTAAAATCTTATCAACTAACTCACCATCACTAAACTCATCCTTAACCCTAAATATATCAGAAGTAATCTCAACTAAGAAACTCTCAAGCTCACCTTGATTCCACACTGTGAAAATCTCAGCAAGCTCTTCATTGCTTAATCCACCAACGTTCTTCAACACATCATAAGCTTCAGAAATCAATTGCATATCTCCATACTCAATCCCATTATGAATCATCTTCACAAAATTTCCAGATCCACCTTCTCCGATGTAAGTAACACAAGGTCCATCTTCAACTTGAGCTGCAACTTTCTCCAAAATATCTTTGATATTATCATAAGCTTGAAATGATCCACCAGGCATTAACGATGGACCGTTACGAGCTCCTTCTTCGCCGCCGGAAACTCCCATACCCAAATAGAGTAATCCTTTTTGATTCGCTTCCGAGATCCGTCGCTCTGTGTTTTGATACCATTCGTTTCCACCGTCGATGATGCAATCTCCTGGCTCCATGTATTCGGAGAATGCGTCTATTGTTTGGTCAACGGGAGCTCCAGCTTTGACGAGGATGATAAGAGATCTAGGCCGTTGGATTGAGAGGACGAAATCTCGCGGTGAGTATTGGCCGGCGACTGGGAGGTTTCCTTCGACGTTGGCTCGATCTAGGGTTTCGTCGACTTTGGATGTGGTTCGATTGTAGACTGAGATTGGGAATCCTTTCTCGGCGATGTTTAAGGCGAGGTTTTGGCCCATTACGGCGAGTCCGGCGAGACCGATTCGGGATAGAGCGGCGGACTCCATTGCTGAGTGAGAGAGAGAGAGCTTTAGGATTTTTGTAGAGAAAGAAAATGTGGTTTGGTGAGTGATGAGAGAGAGTGGGCGGAGATATTTATATATCTACTGTAAAAAATGACGGACTCGTCGATGGAGCGAAGAGACGAACAATGTTTTTGGTAGACGATGATCACAATGTTTAAAACGCTGTCGTTTTCTTTCAAATATGATAATAAATAAATTAAAAATGTCTTCTATTTCACACATATTTATACTATGAATCTGAATTGTGACATAAACCATTAGATTGATATTGAACCACAAAAAGAAAATTCAAATAAAAATTGAACTCCAAAATTTTTTATTCCTTTTAGGCATACAGTGATGATAAATTGATAATACCATATTTGAATCATATCTTAAGGATTTGTTTCTCGTTATGTGCAAATAGACTTATGCAAATTCAATACACTAACATTTCATTTTATATCCAACTAGTGGGCTGTTGGATTAGTTTAATCTCTAATCATGTTTCATATTAATTAATAAATGGTAGTAGTGTCCATGTCGAACTTGGACTCTACCTCTTTTTTAGTCTCTTTTATGTTATCAATAATTGTACATCAACTTGATCTTTAGCCTTTTGACGATGTTGAATGGTCGGGCAAGAGTTTTCCATCTACGATCTCACTCACCAGGTATTAAGAAAAAAGTAATACTCAACACAGTTTAATACTATCATTTACCTCACCAAGAAAGATTAACAACAAAAGGCCAATGCCCACTAACAAAAGCAGACGGCCCATTTATTCAAGACATTGACACAGTTTAACAAATGGTGACAACAGAAAAAAAAATGGGTGGATAAATGGTTTGATATTTAAAGAAGAATGGTTTGATATTTAAATGGAGCCACAAACTTTGCTTGGTTATAAAAGTTGGAATCATTCATCAAGCTGCATCAACCTTGCCAAAGAGCGACTTTCGGATCTACACACATCAGTAGACCAAAAGCTAAAAATGCTTAGAAGAAATGGGATTTCAGGAGTTTTGAAAACCAATAAGAAAATATGAAACTGCGAATTTTGGATAGCAAATAGCGATTTTTATCTAACCTCGGGAAGCTTCTTGCGGAATGCGACCTCCAACCTCTGATCAAGCGTGTTTTCGCACACGATTTTCCCATCACGAGAAGCCAGCACCACTCCTCCTGCACTGTTATATATAGTGATATATATATATATATCACAGGTGTCATTTGGTATTAGAGTGTGGTTCTTTATAGTTTTTAAAATAGTGTTTTGATATGATGAAATTTACCAGTAAAGAGCATGAGGATCATCATCTGAAGGAGCAGGAGGAAGGAAAACATCCTTGTCAATAATGATTTCAGGAGCATGAACTTTTGCTTTCTCACAATATTCGTCAGTAGCATCATCAAGCATAGACTCAACCATGTTAAGGTCTTCTTTACGACAACGCAGTAACACTGCAGGCTCTTTCAATCTAAGCAAACACTACAAAATGCATAACAAAAACACACAAATTTAGAGAACCATCAAACAGTTTTTCAGAGAAACAAAACAATGGTAAAGCTTGTTTGTACCTGAGACAGACCTGAACAATGAGATCTTTCAAGAGATGTTTATACTGATGGTGATGATGATTGAAAAATCCATGGTGGCTAACTTTCAAAAGTTCCGTAGCTGCTTCTTCTTTCATTGCATTGACAATGTCATCTTGAGCTTGTAGAACTTTGATCCTCGACGCGTTCAGTTGCATTGAGTAATCACTTTTACAGTAGAAGAATCATTAGTATTTAAACTATGAATCAATGAGCCAAAGAGATCTCGAATCAAAAGCAATACAGATAAGAGATAGAGAGATCAGTGAAATGAGAGCTCACATCTTCTTTCTGACGTCGACCTGCTTCTCCTTCTTCTCATACTCTTGTCTTATCTTCTTCTTCTCTGCTTCAACGAGCTGCAACTTCTCAATGTTGAATTCCTGTCACATCAAAACACCACACGATTTAGATCAAAACCATTTCCGAAATCACCAGATCAGATTAGTGCCTTTGACAGAGGCTATGAACAATGAAATCTGAGAAAAATCGATAAGATCCGAAGATCAAGTAAAATAGTTGCAAAAACAGTCAACAAAATTTGAAAAAATCAAAATCGAAATCAGTCGCACAATCGTCAACAGTCACGAAGTCATACACCGGAGAAATTACAACGAGAATTTGACTAGTGAGATCGAGATGGAGAGAGATAGATTACGAACTTCTTCGGCGGAGACGGAGATCTCATTGGCTTTTTCTTCACCATCTGCTGGATCTGACTGGAAACATCAGCGTCGTTCATCTTCGCCGGAAAAAATGTTCAGCCACCTACCAAACGATGACGGAGAGAAGAATCAGTCTCGTCCGCTGAGATCTCGTAGTTTTGATTAATGATTGATGAAAGCCGTTTCGTCTTATTTGGTCACCGAGCAGTTAATATATAGTGGACCCCGCCCATATTATCTTTCTCTGTTTTTTTTTTGTCCAATTAGAACCTCCCCATTTCACGTGTTACTTGTTTTGTCAAAAATAATATTTTTAAAACGAAATTTTAATTTCTTTCATATAAATTAAGTTACTTTTCTATACATTAAAAATTTTAAATAATCAAAATACGTATTTTACTTGAATATCTGACTCTAAATTTGTCTTATTTCTATATATCATTTACTTCTAAATTATAATTATCTTCTCTTAAAAAATAAATAAATATACGAATGTCTAAATCATGTAGGCTTAACATAGTGATAAACATGTACGAGTTGGATACACATGATTTAGATGGATAATCATTTAATCAAGTTTTGTGTCTCTGTCAGTGTCCCCAACTCCTAATCACTTTTTTTTTCATAACCACTTATAACTACATGGACTAAATTATAAATAACATATAGTTTATAAAATCAAGACAAACATATTTCTATAAACTAATCTATGAACAAACGTACACATATAAGAGCAAGATACAAACAAATAAAGAAGATATACTAAAAAAAATAGAGATAACACAAAAATGTAGAGTTTTCAAATATATATTTTAGAAAGTAGACCATGTTTATCACTATGTCAAGCCTCTGAATTTTACCGCGCTTCCGTTACGCAAAGTGAAATGAGCCGTTGGTGCGCGAAATGCTTCAAGTAAGAATTAAATAACGAACCATCAATACTCAGAAACGGTCACAATTTTGTTAATGGCTTCCAAGGTTTTTTTTTTTCTTCTCTTCTTATAAAACTAAGATTTTGTTGCCGGCTTAACTTGCCGGCGTATCTTTTTTAATATTTTAATCCTTACAAATTCTTCAGCCACAGAAAAATTCTCTGTTAACAGTTAGAAACAAAATCTAGTTTCTTACAATGAAAATCTTCTTTTTCTTCTTCTTCACCTCTTTGATTCTCTCTTTTGTTCTCATTTCCTCTCAAACTCTTGAAGAAGACAAGAAAGCTTTGCTTGATTTCTTGTCAAATTTCAATTCATCTAATCTCCATTGGAACCAGAGCTCTCCCGTTTGTGATCGCTGGACCGGAGTTACCTGCAGTGAAAACCGAGATCGAATTGTAGCCGTTAGATTGCCTGCGGTTGGATTCAACGGTTTTATTCCACCTCTCACCATAAGTCGTCTCTCTTCTCTCAAGATTCTAAGCCTAAGAAAGAACCAATTCACCGGAAACTTCCCTTCTGATTTCCTCAATCTCAAGAACTTGACTCATCTCTATCTTCAACATAACTGCCTCTCGGGTCCATTACCAGAGATTTTCTCGGAGCTAAAGAGTCTTAAGGTTCTTGATCTCTCTAACAATGGATTCAACGGAAGAATCCCAACCTCTCTTTCAGGTTTGACCAACCTTAGAGTCTTGAATCTTGCAAACAATTCATTCTCAGGGGAAATTCCCAATCTTGATCTTCCAAACCTGAGTCAAATGAACTTGTCCAACAACAAACTCGTCGGTGAAATACCGAAATCTCTTCAAAGATTCCAAAGTTCAGCCTTTTCTGGAAACGAGCTTAGTTCCATTACCGAGAGGAAGACACAACAGAAGAATCCTTTCGGGTTAAGCCAGGTCGCTTTCTTGCTAATTCTAGCTGCAGCTTGCGTTCTTGGTGTTACCGGATTTTCCTATATAATGATCACTTGTTGCCTGCGAAGGAAATGTTTCGGGAAGAGTAGAATCCCAGAGAAGTTTAGGAAGAGAGACTCGTCTTCTCTTTCAGGAAACTGGACATCTAGAGACGATAACACTGAAGAAGGCGGGAAGATCATCTTTTTCGGAGGAAGAAACCATTCATTTGATTTAGATGATTTGCTAACCTCATCTGCAGAAGTTTTGGGGAAAGGTGCTTTTGGCACAACCTATAAAGTAACAATGGAAGACATGAGCACAGTCGTAGTGAAGCGATTGAAAGAAGTTGTAGTGGGAAGACGAGAGTTTGAGCAACAAATGGAGATCATTGGTATGATAAGACATGAGAATGTAGCTGAGCTAAAAGCTTACTACTATTCCAAAGACGATAAACTCGCTGTTTATAGCTATAACAATCAAGAAAGCCTCTTCGAGATGCTGCACGGTAGTTACTCTATTACTACAATTCCTCTCATTCTGATGTTTAACCAAAAGCAAAACGAATATAAACATAGAAAGGTTCAATCTTGGTTGCAGGAAACAGAGGAATGAATCAAAGAGTACCTTTAGGTTGGGATGCTAGATTGAGAATAGCAACCGGAGCAGCGAGAGGGCTGGCTAAAGTACACGAAGGGAACAACGGGAAACTCATCCATGGGAACATCAAATCCTCAAACATCTTCTTAGACTCACAATGCTATGGCTGCATCGGCGAGATTGGCTTGACGACAATCATGAGATCTCTTCCTCAAACCACTTGCCTAACTTCAGGATACCACGCACCTGAAATAACAGACACGAGAAGAAGCACACAGTGCTCGGATATATACAGCTTTGGAGTGGTAATACTGGAGCTCTTGACAGGGAAATCACCGGTGATTCAAGTGGATTCAACACCAACACAAGGTCAAAACATGAATTTAGTTAAATGGATAAGATCTGTGGTGCTGGAAGAGTGGACCGGGGAAGTTTTTGATATGGAGATTATGAGTCAATTGGGTGATTTTGAAGAAGAAATGGTTGAGATGTTGCAAATAGGATTGGCTTGTGTTGCTCTGAAGCAACAAGATCGACCTCATATAACTAAAGTTGTGAAATTGATTGAAGATATTAGATCAATTGATGCAGCAGAGTGAGGGAAACAAAGTATTAGTCTTTAAAGCAGATTTTTTTTTATTTCTTCTTAATAGATAATTTGTTTATTGAATTTGAAACTGAATGCTATAATAATTGAGTGATTGTTTCAGAGCAGATTTGCAAAAAAAGATTGAAACTTTAAACTATAGATTTGCAAAGAATGAAACTTTAAACTATAGATCCATTTCATATATGAAAAAAAACAGAACAAATTTGGGGAAAGTAAAGCATCTAAAACATTAAGAAGATTCGACGAAGATCCAAATTCTAAATGAAATTGGAGGATTAAACCGGAGTGAGGAGTTGAAAGAGATCTGGTTTAGGATCTGAATTCATGCCGATGATGATGATGAGAGGGATAAAGCCATAGTGAGTAGCGACCTTAGCTTTCTGCAATGACCAGTTGGTCCAATCCTTGAAGACCTTGAACTTGGATGATGATGATGAGGAGGAGGAAGGAGATGATCCCTTTGATCCTTTTCCTTTTCCTTTGATCTTCAACGAAAACTTAGCCGCCATTGATTCTGATCTCAGAGCTCTACTTTGGGAAGAGAAGAGTCACTTGAAGCCAAAACCCTAAGGGTTTAATAAGCCCCTTTTAAAATCTTTTTTTCTTCTGTATGTAAAACTCTGTCCAGAACAGAAGGTTCTTTTAGTTTCCTTTTTAAAGAATTAAAAATATCTTATTTTGTGAAGCATAATAAATATCCAAAATTTCTCTTTTTTTTTATTCTTCTCCTCGGCTCTCTCTCTCTCTTTCTCAGCATCTGCAGGTGTGAACCGTAAACCGAGTTTGGAGGATCTATCTGAGGTAAAAAGCTGAATCCTTTGTCGGATAATTCAACGTTTCTTTTCCTTGTTTGATTATCTCTTTCGTTTGCTGAATCGATCTATGTTTTATTTTTTTTAATTCTGGATCTAGGATCTAGAAATGGCTTCGAAACGGATCTTGAAAGAGCTCAAGGATCTCCAGAAGGATCCTCCAACCTCCTGCAGTGCTGGTTTGACTTAATCTCTTCTTCTTATTCTTTATGGCTTATCCATTTGAGCTCTGTTGTAGATCTTACCAATTGAAAAAGAGATCTTTCCTAGATTGGGAATTTGTAGCTTTCTAATGAAGATAGTGAAGAAGATTGAACTTAAAAATTGAGATTTGTTTATAAGAATAAGGTTCTGGGTACCTATCTTGGATACCAAATTACACCTTTTTTAATGATCATAGTCAATATAAAGAAGTAAAAATTGAGACTTTTTTCTTATTTCTTATATTAAGTATTGATCTTAGATTTGTCATTGCAGCTATCTAATGATCATAGTCGAGAAGATATGAATTGAAAGTTGAGAATTTTCTTAGAATTAAGCTTTTGGGTATCTATCTTAGATTGCATCTTGCCTTTTTCATCTATATATCCATGTCGGATATTAAGCATTTTCCACTTGCAAATGAGGCCTGGATCTTCTTTGCTTTTTATCGTAACACCATATCGGATCAATCTTTGTTTGTTATCTATTGCTTTCGTGGTCTTTATGCGCTTGTTTTGCTCATTACAATGTGAAATTGTATAATAAATTGGTATTTTAGAAGCAATTTCTAATGCTACTCATGCTTTCTTCTGCTATAGAACTATCAGGACATTGCGATTTATGTTATTTGTTGTGTGTGTGTATTAAAAAGGACTAAAGCTTTCTTTTTTTTGTTTCCTATGAACAATCTTAAAATCATTTAAAGGTCCTGTTGCTGAAGACATGTTTCATTGGCAAGCTACAATAATGGGTCCATCTGATAGTCCTTATGCAGGCGGAGTCTTTCTCGTTACCATTCACTTCCCTCCAGATTATCCATTCAAACCACCAAAGGTTAATAAAACTGAATTTAAACTCAATTCAAAATTGTGTTGTTAAGTTCAATGGGAATCACAATTTTAGATTTACACTGCTTTGTTTTTTTTTGTTTTCCTTGCAGGTTGCATTTAGGACAAAAGTGTTTCATCCTAATGTTAACAGCAATGGAAGCATTTGTCTTGACATTTTGAAAGAACAATGGAGTCCTGCACTCACCATATCCAAGGTAAACAAAAGAAGAAAAAAAATACTCTCTTTACCAAAATGAGTTTGGACTTTGATCTTACTTAATCCAATCTATTGTAGGTTTTGCTTTCGATATGTTCGTTGTTAACGGATCCAAACCCAGATGATCCTTTGGTTCCAGAGATTGCTCACATGTATAAAACCGATAGAGCTAAGTATGAGTCTACTGCAAGAAGCTGGACTCAGAAATATGCAATGGGATGAAGTTTGTGGCTTTGTGATCCATCAAGAGAGAGAGGACTTGTTCGCATAGAATCTTCCAATGAAATAAGTTAGATTCCTATGTTTGTGTATCTCTTTGTTTGAAAAAGCTCTCTAATGTTTTTTTAATGTCTTTTGTTAAACAAAAACATATTTCTTCTCATCTTTGTTCTCTTGTTTGCTTTCTTAATTTGTTTTCCTTGCAACTACAAAACCATATTAAAATAATTATGTAAAAATTATATTTCTGTAACTCTCTAATTATATTTGCTTAGTGCTAATTAGTAATTACGTTCACCTTGATTAACAAGGTAAAATAGGAAATGAAACAGTGTGATTCCTATCCAAATTCTCAAAAATTTCTCAGAAATCAGTATACAGGAACTTGCTATAAATAGATCTGAACAAAGTCAAGATCGTAGCATTGTTGTTTATAGCATTTGTTACACCAAAAAATTGTCAACTTAAAAATAGGTTCAATGGACTTTAACTATTCATAAGTAACGATCACACATTATATGGAAACGTATTTTAGCCTTATTACCTTTACATTTGCATGAAAGTTAATTACATTTAGATTAACTAACAACGTAAATCGCGTGCATTACGCAATGCCATACAATGAAAATCTAATAAATTCCAAAACAAACTCTCAAAATTTTCTTAGAAAACGATAAGAATAAGAATATATCCAAAGAATTTGCTATATATGTAGATATATATAAACAAACAACTGCAGATGTGAAGATGAAGATAATATCATTGGAGCTTATCGCATTTGTCATACTTTTGACAGCATTTCCTGTTCCGACCAAAGCTATTGGTGTCGGCTGGCACCAAGAGGAATGAAGAATCATGTGTACTTGTGGAAGATCTCCAGAGTTGTTTCGACATCATTCGTAGTGGATCAATGATGTTGAGTGAAGATGTTGTGTTGACTGAGTTTGATAAGTTACAAGAACATGTCATGAAAATAGCAAGAAGTAACTTGAGGTAGAGAAACAAAGATGGAATCATCATAGGTGTCTGATAAGGGTGTTGATGCATTACTTGATGCAGTTACTTTGTGAAAGTGATTGACACAAAACAGAGAATGTGTTGTGTAGAATCAAGGAACAAGCAGTCAGATATATCGAAAGATGTATCAGACGTCTGAAGCAGTTCTTGTACTAGTTCCGACGTTAATATAGGAAGTAGTACAAGAAGCTGAACGACTGCTTTGAAGAGTTGGAGAACAGAAGTATGGGAGCCGACTTGGACAAGCCAAGAGGCGGCTGCTGAGCTGGATGAACATCTTGAATGAGATATTCAAGATGGAAACATGAAGACAAATTTCCTTGTCCATAAAGAAAAAGGAAATTAGTCAATTTCTATTTGGTGAAGAATAGGAAAATTCCTATTAGTGTAGAATAGGAAAAACCGAACCCCGTTAACAAACTCTCTGTGTCATTTATTTTATGCTCAAACATATACGTACTCGATCATATAGACTTAGCCACAAATATGCGTTTTCAGTTGAGTACATGTTGTGAGAAACTTGAAGAGAAAAAACCATGTCTGTGTAGCTACATTAAGAGCCCTGAATATAAAACGATTCTTAGCTCTCGTCGTGGTCGTGTCTATCTCAGTTCTTGTGGTATTTCTTATCCCAGTTGTTGAAGATATTAGCAATGTATAGCAAACATCTTATGCAATAATATGATGGTCGGTATATATTAATGCCATGGTTTTATATGTTATATAATTAACACATATATTTTACAAACTAACCATCAAGCAAAGTCTATGTTGATGATTTGTTGCTATTGAATTAACGTCGAGTTTTTTTTCTACTAAAATGACATGATATACTCGACACAAGGATCCGATTTAATTCTCTGAGTTAGGCATAAATTATATCTTCAATAGTCAATAGACACCATACATGTTATTTTCAATACTTTGTTTTTTAATACTTTATATTGTAACTAAATGTATAGTAATTATGAGATTTATTAGTGGACGGATTAAGTATTGTGGACCATCAAAAAGACCTATTATGAAGTGAATTTCTTGGATCCCAAACTAAAGAATATTCTAGTAATTATATTGTTATAAGCATTAATTTAGATATTCTTTCTGTTTCATTTTATTTGTTGTTTTAGGTTTTAACACACAAATTAAGAAAACATTCAAATTTTCTTTTTTACCCTTCATTAATACACTAAACAAGTTTTTTCATTGGTTATCACATTAAAATAGTAGAGGTAATAAAATAAATTTTATTTAAAATATGCATTGGAAGCCCAAAACAACACTTATTTTGTAACAAAAAAAATCCTAAAACTACAAATAAAATGAAACAGAGGGAGTATATCATATCATAAGATTTTTAAGTCAGATCTCTAGTTGAAATATGTTGTAACTCTTGTGCATATAAAGTTGTACTTGTATCTCGTACATTAATCAACAACACAAAATATTAGATGTAGAAACAAAAAAACACATAAAATATTATTAAATTAATCTCTAATTTATTATCGTATCAAAGTTTGAACACACACTTCCGAAAGTGGTCCGCGTTCGGACCCATGATGGATGGTCATTGTTGTGATGCGGATTAGGTAGAGATTAATGGGCCATGGACCATAATCTCGAGAAAGTGCGTGTAAATATCCCACATCGGAAAGATAGAAAGAGACTTGAACAATATATAAAGGATATGAATTATTCAACTAATTGCTAATTAGTTTGAAGTTATAAGCACATAAATCTTAACATGGTATTAGAACTAATCTTCTTTGTCGAGCTTGAACATCGGCTTGGGCTTTAGTAACCCACTCCACTAGAAGGTGGGTTTTCAGAGAATGGCTACTAACGCCTAATCCGTTGTTCAAACTAGACAAAGCAAATTAACTTTTTATACCATATTAAGATTTATGGTTTTCAACTCAATTTTAATATATACTGCTCAAGTTCCTTAAATCCTTCCAATCTTTCCAATGTGGTATTTACACACATTCTCAAAGATTATCCCCATGGCCCATTACAGATCAAAATTCATACAAATATGGAAACATGAGATCCTAACAGAAGCGTGACATTAAATTACTAATTTTGTTCTTCGATCTTTTTCTGTCACATTTTCACTACCTCACATTTCTTCTTCAGTTTTTCCTCCTGCTTTCACTTATCTAGCCATGACAAATCTATCATTTTCTCAAATGATTTTTCCGGAATATGTTTACAACACGATTTTTTTTTTTTAAACCTTATTTCTAATTTCTAACACATTAAATTATAATCAATGCCGTTCTTTGTCTCTAGTTTTACTTTTAACGTTCTGTAACTAGTTTAAAAAAAATTGTGAATACTATTTTGACAAACTCTCAAACTACAATACTGTTAGTTGTCTTCATCGGTAGCCACATAGCGTTAGTGAATTTTTTTTTTTTTTTTTTCTGAAAAATCTAAGCTTCATTGACACCCAATTCGAGAATCTCGATTTTTTCACATGTTAAAATTTGAGATATGTGAAATGAGAATTTTCTTTTAAACTAATATATACATATTTCATGAAAAAATGTTAACAATTGTTACCCATAAGCAAACATAAAATTTGTAAATGGCACATCAACCAATTATACCTTGTAGATATAGTTAAAAAGTATTGGATCCAAATCTAGTGTTTCTAAAAAAAATCTTGACGATTATATAGAAAAGTTAAATTTGCCTTACTAGTAGGCTATATTTACAATATGCTAATTACCTTCATGTTGATTTAACAAGGTAAATCGCGTTTATTACGCAATACCATACAATGATAATCCTTAGCTATCCAATAAATACCTAACACAAATGCTCATATTTGTCTTAGAAAAGAATTAGAATCCAAACAACTATACATGAAGGCCCTCGTATTGTTGATCGTATTCATCATACTCTCAGCATCATTCCCTGTCCCGACAAAAGCTACTGTTCTTGATGGCAATCTCGACGGCAGTGGTGCCATGAAGAATGGAGAAACATGTGATACAAGTAAGATTCAGATTTGTTTTGACGGTATGCTTCGTGGAATGGAGATGTCAACTACATGTTGTAAGAATCTGAAAGAGCAAGAATCATGTTTGTGTGATGTAATTAAGACCCGTATGATCAAAAGGAGCGTCCTTAGCTTTCATCTTAAGTCTTGTGGTATTACCAACCCAAAATGTTGAATAATAATAACATATGATGTGAAAAAGGAACCAACTTGTAGTTGGAGACACCAAACTTAAGATAGGTTGATCAGAGTCTTTGACTCTTTCCTATTTTTTTTTGTTTCCATACAATTTCGAGAAATTTTCAATTATGGAGAAGATGACCTTTTTGGGTAGGAACATTTTCTCCTCTTTTCCCATTTCTATTGGTTGTAAAAATCAAGAAAATTCATATTTTTATTTTATCTATTTAAACCATAAATAACCAAATGATAAAGCTATATTTTATCTACCACTTTAATGTTGTGTTTGTGAGACCTTTCCATCATTTGATTAATTTCTGAGGCTTTTTCCCAAATAGCTTTGTTTGATTACATTTTCCCATCATTCATATCGTATAAAATAAAAACATTTTCGATAGGATTCAAGTCGGCTAATATTATAATGGGCCTTCTAATTTCGGCCCAACTATTTTTTTTATTTCCGTACTTTTTTTACCTTCTGTAAATAAATATTCTTGTGAGTTCAGAGAGGTTTTGTCTTACTCCGCCGTGCAACTCTAATTACTTCCGTTTCTGAAAATCCAAGTTTCCTAGTCTCTATTTTTCTCTCAGGTATGTAGAGATCTATAACTTGAACGATCATTGTTGTGTTTTCTTCTTTTAGGGTTTTGTTTTGTTTTCTTGCTGGGTTTATCTGCTTCTGTTGTTAAATCCCCTCGTTTACTCTTCTTTTAGAGATAGTGATTGTTACTGTTTCTTTTAGGGTTCCTTTTTTATACTTTGAGAATCAAAGACTAGGGTTTTAGCCCCCAAAGTTAAAAATATTTACTTTGTATTCCGTTGCAGATTTGTTGTGCTCATGGCTGAATTTGAGGTTCCTGTGTTATGTTACTGGAACGGTGGAATCAAGTGTGGCAGTAATGGCGTATACTATGACGGACCAACTCCTAGAAGGATAATTGTGAAGAAAAAGATTCAGGTAAACAAATTGTTGGATCGGCTGTATGAAATTACCGGATTAGATATAGATAATCAGAGATCAAAGGTTAAGATTTTCGGTAGGTATCCTTCAGTTGTTCAAGAAGCAAAGTTTCAGTTTCTGCTTTTGCCTGTGGTGAACGAGTCTAGTTTGAAGACAATGCTTGAGGTTACAAGCAAACATCCTTCTATTAAAACTGTGGAATTGTATTTGGAAGTGAAATCTGATGGAGATGTTGATCTTGCTGTTGGTTCATCGTTGTTGGCGAATCCCGGTAGTTCATCGAAAAGACAGAGAACTGATATACCTGTTAAGCTAGAGAAAGGTAATAGTAATGGGTGGATTGAAGATGAAGAAGATGCTGACTTGGAAACGGTGGTAGAGAAGGTGATATGGCAGATACAAATTTAGGTTCAGATGCGGTGGCTCAGGTGGTTAATATGACAGGGGATAATGGCGTTTTGCATAAGGATTTGAATAATGATTCCAGTTCTGGTGTTTCAAAACCGTGTCTTTCTAGTTTGTGTCTTGACGATCATGATTTGCGAGTAGGATTGTGCTTCAAAGATGGTGATGATCTGAAGAAGGCAGTTGACTGGTGTTCCATTAAAGGGCAACAAAGGTGTGTTGTACGAATGACGAATGTATGTTTGAGTGCATCAGATGGAAATGCAAGTGGTCACTTGTGGCTGCTAAAATGGAAAAGCACGGACTTTTTGAGATTATCAAGTATACTGGTCCACATACTTGTTGTCCCATGGACCCAGAAGATTTCGATCCAGAGTTTGAAGCAGATGAGATTGAACGTGTAGTCAGGGTACAGCCCACACGATCATTTGCAGAGTTGAAGAAGTGGTGGAAAGAAAAAATTGGCTATGATCTTGAAACTTCGGAGGTAGGGGCTGCTAAAGAGGAAGCTATCAAAAGAGTGTTTGGAAATTGGGATCAGTGTTATGAAGATTTGCCCAAGTTAATGTCTGCCTTTTGTTCATCTAATGGGATGCTTGTGGACTGGAAGTATAATGTTTTTCCTAATCCTAAGTTTGCATCCTTCCATGGCGTGTTTTGGGCATTTTCACAGTCTATCGAAGGGTTTCAACATTGTAGACCTCAGATCGTAGTGGAGACCACAGATTTGAACTGTAAGTACCCATTGAAATTGATGATTGCCTCGGGGGTAGATGCAGCCAACAATTTTTTCTCCCTTGCCTTTTCTGTCACTAAAGAAGTGTCTACTGACAGTTGGCGTTGGTTTCTCACTAGAATCAGAGAGAAGGTTACACAAAGGAAAGGCCTTTGCCTCATCTCCAGCCCTCACCCGGACATAGTCGCTGTTGTTAACGAACCCGGGTCGCAGTGGCAAGAACCCTGGGCTTATCACAGGTTCTGTCTGAGACAATTTACATCCCAATTCAATCGCGTTTTTCCAGGCTATTCCCACCTGGTGAGTCTTGTGAAGCAAGCGGGATCCACTAGTCGCAAGGAAGAATTTGATTCCTACATGAAGGACATTGAAAAGAAGAACTCAGAAGCTTGGAAATGGTTAGACCAATTCCCTCAACATCAGTGGGCTATGGCTCATGACAGTGGTCGGAGATACGAAATGATGGAGATAAATACTGAAGGTCTGTTTAAAGAGTGTAGAGGCTTTCAGTTGGATGATCATGTAGTGACAGGTTCGGTTCTGCTTCTGTTTGATGAACTAAGAGACTATTTTGACGAACAGTCTCATTATAGCCGTAGCTATCTTAATTTCGGCGATATGTACACCAAACCTGTCATGGACAAGCTTGAAGAGTTCAGGACAGCTTCGGTTATTCACGTTGTTATGCCGTTAGAAGACAATAATGCGTTTCAGGTCACAGCGCCTTCAGGAAATGATGAATGGATCGTTCAGCTGAGCGACTGCACCTGCACATGTGGGAAGTTTCAAAGCTGCAAGTTCCCATGTCTACACGCTCTAGCCGTCTGCAAGATACTGAAAATCAATCCTTTGCAGTATGTAGACGACTGTTACACTCTTGAACGGTTACACGAAACTTATGCTGCCACATTTGCTCCTGTTCCAGAGTTATCAGCTTGGCCAGAAGCTACTGGAGTTCCGAGATTGTTTCCTCCAGTCATTTCGCGGCCACTACCGGCTCGCCTAAGGTAGCAGGTAAGCCCCAACAGAAAACTACACCGACAACTACTATTAAGAAGAGCTGAAAGATGGATTTGGGTCTGAACCGAGCCTGAACATTTTGGTGGATTAGACTAATTGATTAGTGGGTTATGTAGTATCTTTTGACTTTGGTTAAGTAGGATTAGTCTGGTTATATATTGTAGTGCTGCATTGGTAACATAATGCATTACTGCTTTTGTATTTGAAAACTAATCCAGTCTTCATGATAACTTTTGGTGATGATCCCCTGAACCGATATGAAAACCAAGCTAAACCGGATGGGAAACTTGATCCCACCACCTTCTTCTTCTTTACAATCTTGTTCCCAATCTTATATCCTTGATTTTCTCTTCCGCTCAGCATCCATGCCTCTCTAGTTATATACAACATATAATGTGTGTGTGTATTTTTGCTTATTTACATGCATATTTTCTTTAACAGAGTTTTTGTCTGCAAGGAGTTTTAATGTGAAAAAAAATCATCCAAATTGAAAATATTGAGCTGAAACGAAATCAAAGATTCTAAGAAACCGAAAGCTCATCAGAAACTACACTCATTTTATTTTTCTTTAGTGCCAAAGTCATCATCGTACTAAATCTTTTTTATAAATCCAGATTTTAAACTTATCTATTGATTTTTATTATTTGAAAAAAATATTAAATCATTGGGACATAAAAGTTAAATTTAGGCGGGGATAGGATTTAATATTTTTCTAGTTTCGAACGGACACTAGTTTTCAAAAAAGAGCTACAAGCCTACAAACATTAACGGGCTTTTCATTTTTCGGCCCAATTGTATTTCTGTAATTTTGTTTTTACTGTGATAATATATGTACACTCATAGCCTGTTTGAGTTTAGCCGCTTCTTTTTGCACCTCGCTCTCAGATACCTTCAGATCTTGTGCGATTAGCTTAATCATATACTCGCCATATTTACCTTTGGCCGCGATGTATTTCATGATCATTTTATCATCTCATCCACTTGAAAACAAATTGAATTATATATATATATATATATATATATATTTACTTATGTTTTGCTTATATTTTAGTTTTTTTTTGCTAACTCATTTTTCATATTAAAAAAAAAAACTTAAATCATATATTATATAAACATAAAATCATGTCGTTGAAATTAGTTCAAAAAATTCAATTCGGTGTAATGTTTTTCTTAGTTTTATGTTATAGATCCTTTATGTTTTTAAATTGACTATGAATTTAACTGATTTCAATGTTTATATATTTATAATCTTATTATATAAAGGAGAATGATTCAAAGTTAGTAACTCGCATGATCGTGACACGTGTCAATTAAAATTATCAGATTTTGACACGTGTTAAATTAAATAAAACCATAGATTATCAGAGAAAAAATAAAAGATAATGACCAAAACAAAAAAAGGAAATTACATAAAAGGAAAAAGAAAATTTTAAAGGTAGTCCATAATCTTAAAAAAAAAAAAGAAATTTAAAAAAGGGATACAATTCTAAAAGGAAAAGTAATTCTATTATTCCATCTCTATAGTTATTAAGTAAAAAAAAGGATAAAAACGTTTTTAATTAAATTAAAATTATATTTTTACAACATTTAATTTGAAAAAAGAATTTTTAAAGTTATTTCCTAATCCTAAAACCAAAAAAAAAAAAAAAGAATAAAACCATAGATTAACAAAAAAAAAAAAAAAAATTTAAAAAAGGGATACAATTCTAAAAGGAAAAGGAATTATATTATTCCATCTCTATAGTTATTAAGTAAAAAAAAAGGATAAAAAACGTTTTTAATTAAATTAAAATTATATTTTTACAACATTTAATTTGAAAAAGGAAATTTTAAAGTTATTTCCTAATCCTAAAACCTAAAATAAATAAAAAAGAATAAAACCATAGATTATCAAAAAAAAGAAAAAAGAAATTTAAAAAGGGATACAATTCTAAAAGGAAAAGGAATTCTATTATTCCATCTCTATAGTTATTAAGAAAAAAAAAGGATAAAAACGTTTTTAATTAAATTAAAATTATATTTTTACAACATTTAATTTAATTTGAAAAAGGAAATTTTAATAATAATTCCTAATCCTAAAACCTAAAATAAATAAAAAGAATAAAACCATAGAATTATCAAAAAAAAGAAAAAGAAATTTAAAAAAGAATACAATTCTAAAAGGAAAAGGAATACAATTAATCCATCTCTAAAGTTAAAAAGAAAAAAAAAAGATAAAATCGTTTATAATTAAATTAAAATTATATTTTTACAACATTTAATTTGAAAAAGGAAGTTTTAAAGTTATTTCCTAATCCTAAAACCTAAAATCAAAAATAAAAGAATAAAACCATAGAATTATCAAAAAAAGAAAAAGAAATTTAGAAAAGGAATACAATTCTAAAAGGAAAAGGAATTCTAATTTCCCACCTCTATAAAACCTTTGACACCTTCACAAATTCATAACCAAAAAAAACTTTTACAGATCTAAACAGTTCATAAACTTTTATTTAATTGTTTTCGGGTTTCAAGAGAACTACAATGAGTGCTGAAATTCTAAACAACAAGGGCGTATTTGACATTGGATCGCTTAAATGAAAACGCCATACCGTCAGCATCAGTAGTTCGCCTAATCGAAAGTGGGAGGCAAGAAATCTGAAAAAAAACAATGAGCTCATAGGAATTAATTTCCTCTTACTTGATGAGAAGGTTAGTTTTATTATTAAATTAAAAATATGTTTACCTAATTTTAAAAACTTATTATCTAACTCTAATCCAATTTTTTATAGGAAAATACTATTCAAGGTTCATACACCATTCCCTTCTTGAAAAGTTTGGAGATCAATTATGTGTAGGAAATCTTATTGAAATTTGCAATTTCAATTTGCAAGACTGCAATAAGAATTACAAAGTCTCCGATCATAAATTTATGATCGATTAACTGAGAGAACAAAAATAGCCTCTCAGAGACAACAATTTTGCCAAATAGCTCATGAAAAATTTCGACTTCAAATTACAGTATTTGGCTAAATTGAAAGATACAATGAAGATTTATACAGTACATTCTTGATTTTTTAAATTTAAAATTTATATTCTATATATATATTTATATGTGTATTTGATTTTTTTTTTAAATATAGATGTAATTGGCTATATCAAAAATATGGACAAAACAGATGTTCAGAATCAAACCACAACCAAAAGAAGGGTTCACTCCCTTTATTATTAGAAAGGTAAGTTTTTTTCGTTTAGATTGCACTCTCATCATACTTTTTAACGGCTACTATTATTTTTGTGTCTCTTATTTGTTCATATTTTTTAATGAATAAACAATGGAATAGAAATATCAAGAACAATATGGGAAGAACAAAAGAACAATTGGAAGATAAATATCGTGGGATGAAAAGTGATAACATTGTTCTCATCATGACAAGTGTTTTGATAAAGACGTATCAAAGTGCAATTTGTCTGTCGGCATCTTCTCGAACCAAATTCTATTTGAATCATGATTTTGATTCTCATATCGCGATTTAAAAAAGGTATATTTTAAGTTTTTTTTTAGTTTCAAAATTACTTATTTGTTGATACTTAATTTATCGAATTAATTAAAATCTATATTGTATCTCTTTAGCTTTAAATACGATGGAGGGTGTATTGTTAATCTAGGCGACATGATCAAGAACAATCAATTGATAATAAAGATTCAAGCCCAACATTCAATTAATGATCTTTGGGAGTTTATCTCATCCGATGTCCCTCGTAATGCAACTACATTCAATTGATAATTTATCGCATATCTTATTAAATGTTAGTGATACTAAGATAATTGCGAAATATTTTCAAACTTATTAATTTTAGGATAAGAAATTTGTTTGCAAGGCAACTATTACCGAGATTGTGTCACGTAAAGGTTGGAATTACATATCGTGTTCAAGTTGCTCAACAAAGTTAACAAAGTCGAATCATCGCTTTCTTGCCAAAAATGTGGTAAATCACAATGCGTAGGATTGCTGAGGTATTATTCACAATATTATAATATCTATTATTTTTCTATCATTAAGTTTTGCAGATACTAACTCATTATTTATCTTCCAGCTTTGAATTGAAGTAATAGTAGACGATGGAAAAGATTCGCAACTTTTGTCATATTTGATGAAGATGGTTCTAAAATCACCTTGGAACAATCTTTGAATCCGTAAGAATGATATATAATGTAAATATATTATATTTGTGTTGACTTAAATTTTATCTAATAGTTGAGCCAATTTTGATACAGATTAAAAAAAACTCAGACTAACAAGATTTTGCACAGAGTCCCATGAGGGTGAATTGTATCGTATGTGAAACTTATTTATTCAAATAAAAATTAAGAAAAAGGATTTTGAAAGATCGTATCAGAGCTTCACAGTGTCAAAGATTCTCAACCACAAAAAGGTACATATAAGATATGCCAATTTTTGCTTGCGTTATTATAAGGGTATATTAGTTAACTTAACATTTGGTTTTTTTTTGTCTTTTATCTTCAGCCAATTTCGAACGACAAGAATTGTGAAAACAATTGCGAAGAGCAGAAAGAACCAACTGGCAATCTTAAGAAAAAACAACGAATTGAAGTCTAAATCTTATTATATAAGATAGTTTTTAACTACATGTTATCTTGCCTATAAGGAGAAGAAAAGGAATATTTGAGTTCTGATAGTATCGGTGATGACAAAGAAGAAGTGGCAAATCAACATATTCTTTACCCCACAGAGTTTTTAAACACTCTGAAATTCTCAGGTATTCCAAACCACCAACTAACTCTCAAGATAAATACACCAATCATGTTACTAAGGAATTTAAATCAAAGAGAGGGGCTTTGCAATGGGACAAGATTAATAGTAACTCGCATGGGCACAAGGATTATCGAAGCGGAGATACTTACTGGAGATCAAGTAGGGAAAAAGGTTCTTATTCCTAGAATAATTCTAACACCAACAGATGCAAGATGGCCTTTCAAACTAAGAAGACGCCAATTCATGACTGAGTTTGCTATGCAATGACTATCAACAAAAGCCAAGGTCAAAGCTTGAACAAAGTTGGTCTATATTTGCCAAATCCAGTTTTTTCTCACGGACAACTATACGTTGCGTTATCAAGAGTGACAACAACTGCATGACTCAAAATTCTTAATGTTGGAACGAACAAATACGACAATAATATCTTAGATAACATTGTATACCAAGAAATTTTCAACAACATATGAAATTTTACAATCACTTTAATTCATTCAATATAAGAATATCTTAGAAACAAAGACACAATATTTTTTTTACATCAAATCTCAAGCATTTCAATCCGAAATATGGACAAGAGACTAAACAGACATCAAGAGACCAATCAAAACGACAAAACAAACTAAAAACAACCAAGCAATCATCGTGGAACTGATTTGGAATCATGGAGCAACAACAAAAGCAAACAGGTTGATTGTAAGAAAATCAGCAAACAACAAACACTTTGAGATTAAAAACATACGCTACGGGTATAAAGCAACATGGAGCTTTGCAATTAGTAAAACATAACAAAACAAGACAATATTTAACTAAAATTTTCCAATTGAAACATGACAAAGAAAGCAAGTAGTATTATCAATCATTAAAACACGTTACAAGTAGTATTATTAATCAATTAACACACTTTACAAGATCTGTCGAAATGGGCGATATCAATTAAAAAACATGAAGCGAGATTTGCGATATCAATCATAAACAAGAAAGACAAATCACAAGCTAATTGATATTGGAATCATACCAAATAGTGCTTTCTCTTGGGATTGGGTATAAGAACGGCAAGTAGAGCTCACGGTTGGGAAGACAAAGTAAATCATCAATATCCATAGGGCGTTTTGATTTTCAAGCGGTGGAGAATTGCTCAGCGGTGGAGAGTTGTTCTCGGGAGGTGGAGAATTGAAAAAGATTAATTGAAGAAGATGATTGAGAGAGAGAGGAGAGTTAGATCGATTGAGAGACTAGATTGAGTGAACGAGAAGAGAGTTTTGCTGTTTTTTTTTTTGTTAAAGAGCATGTTTTCTTGTTTCTACAATATAGAAGAAACAACAATGTCGTTTCTTAATAAAAAACGCAAACAGTTTCATACTTAATAAACACAAACGAGCATATATACTTCAACGTCTACGTCATCAATTAAAAATATATAGAATTATTGTCCATTTTATGTATTGTCAGAGAAAGAAGAAAAAAAAAGAAAATCACCGAGTAAAAACAAATCTACATTTATTTATTTTTTGACAACAAAAAATCTTATGGAAACAGTGTATTTGTTTTAAATTTTCACTTGCTTTATATAAGATTTTTATTGGTCCTTATTTAAATAAAAAATTAAAAAATTTATCCATATTTTAAATTCAGACATTTTAAAATATAGAACATTAAACTAAAATTTATTACGAGAAAAACATACAATATGTGATTAATAAGGTACAATAATATTTGAACAAATATTAAAAATTCATACAAAAATTACTAATGAATTCAACCCGTGCAACGCACGGGTCCTAATCTAGTTCTTTATAAATTAATTTCAAGTTAATGATTAAATACTAAAATACCAAATAATAATTAAAAATAATAATAATTAAGAGACGAAGATGTGTCAAGCGGGAAGAAAGTCTTTTTATCTTGTGTATGTGATGCAAGTGAACGTGTACGAAAAAGCTGTCGTAAAGTTTCGTTTTTCGTTCCGTTTTCGACCCTATCTATGTTTCTATGATGGCCCAAGAACACGCTTATTCTTCAGCTGTAGAGAAACTTTTGAATTGCTGGCCATTCAATCAAGGAGATAAGCGCTGATATTCCGATCTGCCTAATTCTTCGAGTCTTCCGTCGGCGAAATTTTTAGATCGGGAAGCTAAGGTGGACCGTTCTTGTCTCTAAAGGTCTAAAAGGAAGTGGAATTATTTCAGGCTGAACTCTGACTACTGTCACAAATGCTATTATCTTATTATATAAAGATGAATGATTTAAAGTTAGTAATTTACTAGATGGTGACACGTATCAATTAAAATGATCAGATTTTGACACGTGTTTAATTAAATAAAATCATAAGCTATCAAGAAAAAAAAAGGAATACATTTCTAAAAGAAAATTATCAATATGATTTTATAAAAATCAAATCAAAGCGTGATAATCAAATCCAAATCGTGATAAGCAAATGGAAACCTCATAAAACCGAGAGAAACAAATCTGGCCCAGAAGAGAAAACAGAGAAGAAAAACACAGAGAAACACTCAAACAAACATAGCAGTACAGAAACACTTTCAAAACTCAGGCGAGTATCATATATCAAGCCCACAAGGAGAAAATCACACAGAAACACACACAAAAAATCCATATTCATAGAAGAAAAAAAAATCCACTATAAACAGAGCATATCGATGAGAAACTTAAACATTAGAGCTTCATTCATAACCACACAAAAACATAAGAAATATTTGACTTACAGTTTGAACAATCTGAAAAGAACTGGGAGAGAGAGCTTTTGAGCTTATGAAGACGGTACTGTTTTTTCTCTGCGGAAAAAACTAACAGAGAAGGGAGAGAAGATTAAGACCAAGGACAAATAACAAATTTCCCCCCTCCCAAACACGCGCTTTTTTGTGCTGTGTATGACACGCGCGCATTCCCACTTTATTTCATTTAGAAAAATAATGTTATCTACTCTTCTATTTTTTTAATATTTTTTTTATTTTAATATAACAATGTTAAAAACATTAATTTATTATAATATATTAACAATCTTATTTTATAATCAATTACTTTATTTTTTGTTTCCTTATTCAAATTTAACAAATTTTTATTTTTAAACAAACATATATCAAATATTTTTAACCTAAAATAACCAAAATATTCTATATTTTTAGTTATATTTTTAAACTTTTAACCAAATTTTATTCAAAATAAATAAATTTTTATTTTTCTCTATATTTCGGGTACAAGAACCTGACCCAAATCCAGATGGGACCGGACGAACCCAAAAAAAAAATTATAAATATCCAAGTGGGTCTTAAACTTTTAAACTCGAAAATTTCAATCCGAACCCAAACGGAGATCCAAACAACTCAAAAATTTTAATCCAAACCCGAACAAATATCCAAACACCAAAACCTAACAATTAAGAATAGTTTGTTATTCCAATGGGATAAGCACTTTCTTAGGGTGTATTACTCAATGTTTTGTTATTGGAAAGTCATGATTTGTAGCTCTACTAAAGAAATATGGGTGGACAAACTGGATTTCGGGACGGGATTTCACGAAAATAGGAACGGGACAAGAACTTGAGAATTAAAAAACTAGTCTCATTTACGTTTCATATAGAATATGGGACGGGATCGGGATATGAGCAGGACGGGACAGAACAGAAATGAAAATTCCTAAAAAATAAACATGACGAACATATTAAAAATTATAAAATAATAAACTATCACAAATGTGTTTGTATAATAATAAAAAAATCAGAAAAAAATCCAACATAAATTTCAGTTATAAATCATCAAAATCAAAATAAAACTAAAATAAATTGCAAAAAAGTAAAATCCTAATAAACCAAGTAAGTAATCTTTATTTATTCGAAAAAATCACAATTTTAAAATTTTAACGTTAATTAAAATATAATAATAAGAAAAAATATTTTAAACATATTATTTTTTGGAAATTTAAGATTTAATATTTTATATTTTCCATTAATTTTTTCCGACGCGAATGGCCGGGATGGAAATTGTGTCCCCTAAAAAAAACTCATACAAAAATTAAGCCAAAGGCAATTAAATGAGATGGTGGACGTGTAAGAAAAACATTCCTATTTTGGAAAAAGACATGGACACATAATAAAATGAGGTTTTGTGAATAATGTTCCCTCAAATTTGAGGAAATACTGTTCATATTCTCATTTTTTCCCTCAAAATGATACATCATTGGAGAACAATTTCTCTCATTTTTTATGTTTTCTCTCAAAATGATGCACCATTGGAGATGGTATGTATAAAGTGAAACAGTGGCATTTAATGAAAGATTTTTTTTATTATTTAGCAAAGGGAGACATGTGTCAGCCTTTAGTGATCCAACATGTCAATTAGAGGGAGAGCCCTCTTTTAGCTATTATAGTTATGATTAAAGTGATTTACAAGCTTTTTTTTTGTTACCCAAAAAAAAGAAGGTTATTTACTAGCTTTTTTACTTATTTTTCTAAAATAATTAGTTTAGAACTTAATTTAGAGATTATGGTCTATTTCATATAAATTAATAGAAAGCTATATAATTAGTGCTTTTATATATTTTTCTTATTTTATATTTGACCAAACAATATGTCATTAATAACACATACCCAATATTCAAACTTTTTTTATTTACACTAAAACATATTACAATTTTAATAAATAAAAAATATATAATTAATATGTTTATATAATTTTTTTTATTATTTTTTACCAAAACAAGATGCCATTAATTACGAAGACCGGTTATTAGTCTGTATTTGGTATTTTTGTTTTACTAAATACCGATTAGTAGATGTATTTATCTCTTATATATAAAAGGGGAGTTTTGGGGCCTTTGAAGATGCCCACATCAGCAATAAAAAAAAAACTCTTACAACCAACCCATTACCATCGAAACCCAAACCGACTAAATAAATACTTAATCCCAAACCCACTAATAATAAAAAGATCTCTTATTAAAAGTCCACTAATAGATGCATTGAAACAAACCAGCCCATCTAAATAAGGCCCAAACAAATCTCTCATCTCCTCCAACTTCCAAGCTTCTTACAATCCTCTATTCCCCTCCCTCAGACCGGAAACGGCTCATCAATTAACGCTTCTGAATCCATCATCTCCACCTCTCCTTCACATAAAAATAATTGATGGCCACCTTCTCAAAATTTCAACTCCTATGGAACCTCCCTATAAAACCTACACCCCACAGCCACTTGAAAACACTATTGGGAAGCCCGGAATTTCAAGAAAGGCGACATGCTCATCGGCTTTGAATTACTACTCATAGGTTTTTCTCACCAAACCATTATAATGCTTGATTCAGATTCTGAGTGCATTGGGTTTGATAGTGTCTAAGCTTCTCTAACACAACGACGAGACCAATTGCTCTGTATATTACTTATTTAAAATGTTCCAATGAGTTCCACATTCTCTTCGTATTCACTTTGTTCGTCCTCAAATCTCCACCATAACATTCAGATATATTTATTTACTAACCCCTATCTAATCATAATCCTATAGTCCAACGCAGTTCAAGGTTTCATACTCGCCAACCGCATCTCCAGCCTCGAACAAAACCTCAAGCCTAGCTCAGCAAATTTATTAGAAATACCCCCAAGCACGGCCTATGCTTCACCAACAAGACAACAATGATCCCCCATAACATTGAAGACCAAAAGTTCAGACTCCGCGTTTTCAAAGATTTAGCCGCCATTGCTGACACAAACACACAACTATTTGGTAAGAGACACCTTATTACCACTATATCCATTCACATGCAAATCCTTAACGCCATCGACCTATGTATCTCGCAGATGTCATTGGACAGATTCGCCTCATTAGTGGTGACAATCTCCTCGCACCAACCGAAATGGAAAAAGCTCCTGAAGTTGAAGGCACCCGATCAAAAGATAGAGTCTTCTTGCATCTACTAATGAAAGAGTTAATGGATTCAGCTCACTTTTTAAATTCTGTTTTGTGGTTGGTTTTGCCTTGCTTTTGTTTAAGCTGTTAGTCTCTGCTGCTTCAGTTTGTTTCAAGTCATAGAAGCTCTCAATTTCCTGGTTCTGTTTTCCAAATTAACTCTGTTGTTTGAGTCTCCATTGCTTTAGTAAATTTCAAGTCAAAGAAGTACTCAATTTTCTGGTTCTGTTTTACCAATTAATCTGGTTCTTTCAGCCTGCATTGCTTCATTGTTTCATTGCTGTTACGTGCTTCAATGCTAATCGTCTCTACTTAAAGATTCGGAGATGGAGGCAGCAAAACTGGAAGCGATAAAAAAGGTATATGGAGACTGGGATCAAAGTTTCAGAGTATTACCCAAACTAATGGCTGTGTTTCAGTCATCTAATGGGCTACTTGTGGACTGGCAGTATGACCTTTTTCCAAATCCTGAATTTGCATCCTTTCGTGGTGTCTTTTGGGCGTTTTCACAGTCCATTGAAGGGTTTCGACACTGTAGACCTCTCATCTATGTGGACTCCAAAGACTTGAATGGCAAGTACCCTATGAAATTGATGATTGCCTCAGGAGTTGATGCTGACAATTCTTACTTCCCGCTTGCATTTGCTGTTACCACAGATTTGTCTTCAGATACTTGGAGTTGGTTTCTCACAGAAATCAGAAAGAAGGTGACACAGAGGAAAGATCTGTGCCTCGTCTCCAGACTCCACCCGGACCTAATCGCTGCTATTAACAAAGCTGAGTCCCGTTGGCAAGAACCTTGGGCGTATCACATGTTCTGTCTGGATTCTCTGTGCTCCTCTTTCCATGATGTCTTTCAAGACGATGACCTGAAGAACCTTGTGGATGAGGCTGGATCCGCGAGTCACAAGGAGGAATTTGATTCCTACCTCAAGGACATTGAAATGAAAAACTCAGAAGCTCGGAAATGGTTAGACCAATTCCCTCAACATCAGTGGGCTATGGCTCATGACAGTGGTCGTAGATTCGGATTCATGAGGATGAATACAGAACATTTGTTTGATATATGCAAAAGCTCTCTTGGTCTGCCAGTGACAGCTATTGCACTGCTTGTGTTTGATGAGCTGAGATCGTCTTTTTACATATCTCTTTATGATAGAAAGCGTGGAGATATGTACTACACCGAACCAGCCATGGAAGAGCTCGAAATGTCAATGACAAATTCCGTTACTCACGTTATAATGCCGTTAGAGGAAGATGCCTTTCAGGTCACAGACCCGTTAGAGAAGGGTGAATGGATCGTTAGGTTGCGTGAATGCACCTGCACGTGTGGGGAATTTCAGGAGATCAGGATTCCATGTCTGCACGCTCTTGCAGTCTGCGAGAAGCTGAAAATAAACCCTTTGAATTATGTAGAAGACTGTTACAGAATTGAGCGGTTATACGAAACTTACTCAGCCAAATTTTCTCCTGTTCCTCAAGTATCAGCTTGGCCCGAAGCTTCTGGAGTTCCCACATTGTTCCCTCCGGTCATTCTGCCATCATCAAGCGACTTGGTATGAGGAATAAGAAGAGGAGCAGAAGGCTGTGGTAATGTCCAAGTTTGCAGCTTCTTAAGGATTCATTCATGCCCACTTTAAACGTCCTTTTGCTTTTTTTTTTTTTTTTGGATTTACTCTGTAGTAAGAAGAGAGCTAGAAATTAACTTTGAATAAATTTTTATTCCGGTTCAAAAAGTACCAGCACTTGATTTTCGTTTTAATTTCCTTTGGTAAAACACATCTAATTTTGAAATATTGTCTAGGATTTATCTTTGTCTTAGTTTCTTGATTCAGTCTCTTACATGACATTAATTCAAAACAAGAGCTTTGTAATCTTCCCCTCTGTTTTTTAACTTCAATCTCCCAAAAAAAAAAAAAAAAAAAAAAAACACTAAGCAGCCCATTAGGCCCGATGGTAGACAAATCCGATATAGTATAAGCCCACTGGTCCACTGGAATCAGAGATACTAGAAGAGAGAAATAAAGTCGTGTTTTACCAAAGGAAATTAAAACGAAAAAGACTATTAACTTATTTTATGTTTAGGTTTCCCCAAATTGATGAAAGGAAAACTATAAAGCCAAATGAACAAACGATTTTAGTATTGTCAAATGAAAAAGTTGTAAGAATTATTTTAAAACAATTGAAAAGTATATTTGAAATCTTTTTACAACTGGCTAGAGTAAACCGACTAAGAACCAAAAAAAGGTATATGGAGATTGGGATCAGAGTTTCAGAGTATTACCCAAACCAATGGCTGCGTTTCAGTCATCTAATGGACTAGTTGTGGACTGGCAGTACGACCTTTTTCCTAATCCTGAATTTGCATCCTTTCGTGGTGTGTTTTGGGCGTTTTCACAGTCCATTGAAGGGTTTCGACACTGTAGACCTCTGATCGAAGTGGACACCAAATGCTGACAATTGTTACTTCCCGCTTGCATTTGCTATAACAACAGAGGTGTCTTCAGATACTTGGAGTTGGTTTCTCATAGAAATCAGAAAGAAGGTGACACAGAGGAAAGATCTGTGCCTCGTCTCCAGACTCCACCCAGAGCTAATCGCTGCTATTAACAAAGCTGAGTCCCGTTGGCAAGAACCTTGGGCGTATCACATGTTCTGTCTGGATTCTCTGTGCTCCTATTTCCATGATGTCTTTCAAGACGATGACCTGAAGAACCTTGTGGGTAAGGCCGTATCCACGTGTGACAAGGAGGAATTTGATTCCTACATGAAGGACATTGAAAAGAAGAACTCAGAAGCTCGGAAATGGTTAGACTAATTCCCTCCAAATCAGTGGGCTCTGGCTCATGACAATGGTCGGAGATACGGATACTTTGAGATCAATACAGAATATATGTTTGATATATCATATATGCGAAAGCTTTCAGTCTCTTGGTCTGCCAGTGTCAGCGACCGCACTGCTTCTGTTTGATGAGATAAGATCGTCTTTTTACACAAGTCTTTGTGATAACAGTGGTAGGGTTAAGTGTCCGTTACTCACGTTATAATGCCGTTAGAGAAAGATGCCTTCCAGGTCACAGAGCCGTTAGAGAAGGATGAATGGATCGTTCGGCTGAGCGAATGCACCTGCACGTGTGGGAAGTTTCAGGGGTTCAAGTTTCCATGTCTGCACGCTCTTGCAGTCTGCGAGAAGCTGAAAATAAACCCTTTGCAGTATGTAGACGATTGTTACAGAATTGAGCGATTATATGAAACTTACTCAGCAACATTTTCTCCTGTTCCGGAAGTATCAGCTTGGCCGGAAGCTTGTGGTGTTCCAACATTGTTCCCTCCGGTCATTCTGCCGCCACCAAACGTATCAGGTAAGTCATATAGTTACCTGAATTAAGTTTGTCTGTGTTTACAGTTTTAATAAACCAAAACTCTGAACTAAAAACCAGTTTTATAGACACTACTAGTTGCATTGTAATATCATCTGTTTTTAGTCTCAAATGAATCCTGTAGAAAGATAGCTCTAGTGAAGACTAGGAATCAGAACAATTTGAATACTCAATTTATAATCAAACGAGAATCATAAACATGAACATTGTAATGAAAATGTATTCCACCAAAGAAAATTTCACAAAATGGTCCTCAGGAAAACGGAAGAAGAGTGATACAAGTCCAAAGGCATCCTCAAAGACGCAAAGGACTGAGAAGGAGCAGTCAAAATCTGTACAAGTAGAGAAACCAGGTTTCGTCATCATCAGTTTTGATTTATCTTTCTTTTATCTTCTTATTTTTTTTGACATTATGTTTGTTTTATCCAGCAAAAGGAAAAGGAAAAGAGACAGACAAAACTAAGGTGCGTCCTAGTGATGCAGAGCTGAGAAATGCAATTGTTGATATCTTGCAAGTGTTGGACTTTAATGCGGTGAGGATTTGAACAACTCAAGTATTTCTGTGTTATGGAATTATACTCTCTAGAAGATAGATGTGTAACTATAGTTTTGATATTTTTTTACAGACCCCAGTCACTGACATCTTCGAGCGACTTGGTATGTGTTAAGCTCAGATTGTTTTTTTTTCTTCACAGATGATTTCTTCTGTGTAACGTGCATTCTTTCTACTTGTGTATACAGTTGGGAAGTTTGAAATGGATCTCACCTCAAGAAAGTCGTCTATAAAGGTGATGATCGCAAACGAGATCAGTAAGTTAGGAGGAGGAAGAAGGCAGTAGTAATGTTCCGTTTTAGTAAGAAGAAAGCTAAAACTTAGATTGATTTTGGGTGGAACCGAATCGGTTTGGAAATGTAAAAGATTTGATTTCTGTTCAAGCTAGTGCTAATTATTCATTTCTTTACATCTATTTTTTTTCTTTTTCTTTTATTGACATATCAGATTCAAGAAACTGAATATTCATTTCAAATTAACATTTGTCATATTCTCGCACTTTTGATTCTTGTCAACTCTGTAACACTATAATGGGTTATTACTGATGTACATAAATTTATATATTACAAATCTGTATTTCGCTCGCTGGTTGAATATGTTACAACATTTGTTTGGAACACACCTGCAGCTAGTCAGCTAGAATACACAGGATACAGAACGAAGACCAAGAACTACATGACGCCAACGATATACATAAACAGTAACAATCATCATAAAATCAGAATTATATGGTACATCAAAAATGACCCCAAGAGTCTTACCGACGCCGATTAGAGAGTTTACGATTAGACCTCTTTCCAGCAGTTGATTTCGATGTGGAAGAAGATGAAGCTGTGAGGAGGGAAGAATTTCCAAATTCATCCTTGTCGTCATTAAAGGCCTTGTTAAATGTCTCTCGTATTTCCATGTACCTTTGCCTCTTTTGTAGTCGGTTCTCAGGTGTGTCTTCTTCTCCAAAAGCCATTTGAGCCAAATCATCAGAGTCCAAAATGTCATCGAGCACTGCCGAACAGCGTGGGAAGTAGCGTTTCCCGAGTTCCACTTAAAGAAAACAAGTGACAAAAAAAACCACGTTTAAAGATGGATCATTTAGTTTTGTTCTTTGTTGATAAAAAGGTAGATGAAGTGGGTGAGAATCCATACCGGTTTTAGAAAGCGCTATTAGTCTACTTTTATGCTTTTCTAGGATTTTGAAAGGTTCTATCTTTAGGTCCAGTGATTTCCTCTTTGCACCAGTGAGACCTTCAGGCTCGAGGCTAGACCCTATGAACTCACATGTTCCTTTCATTTGGGCGATCTCCATAGCAACTTGTGCTTCCATTGGAAAGAGACCTCGAGCAAATGCAACTAAAAAGTATAGTTAGTTATCTTTAGTTCAGTCGGTTTCCTAACAGAGCTCACGATATTCCGATTGAAGCATATCTGACATAAAAGTAAAAACAAATAAAGAAATAAGAGTTAAGAGATACCTCTGTTTTCCAGATAGAGCAGCATCATCTTCAGTTCAGCGGCATCCACTTCAAGAGAGGGAGGAATACCTCTAGGACTTGGATCTCGTTTTTCAGCATTTTCTAGCATTTCTACGCATATTGGGCCTTTTTGAGACTGCTTGCATTGCTCCGGAACATTATTATACTCAACCGCCATGGTCACTTGTTTTGCGATCAAAAGAGCGGTTCTACCTTCCAAAGATATTTCTGCTGCATTTGCCCCTTTCGACAATAAAGATAGTATCAACTTTGGCTCCTTCCGCATCGCAGCAACATGAAGCACTGTGTACCCCCTCGGATTTCTATGGTTAACATTAGCAAGCCCCAAGTCTAGTAAATCCGTTGCAGTCTTCACATCGGAATACGCAACAGCAAAATGAAGAGCATAGGCATCATCAAGATTGGTATAACCCTCTGCCAATAGCAACTTGACTAGCTCAACATCATCTAGTGCCTTGAGTATGTTCGAGACATGTTTCTCTACTTGAGGTACCTCCAAACCAAACTCTTTACGAGTGTCAATAATTTGTTTGACAATACGTTCAGGCAAGGACTTGTCAAGACTAACAATATCTACATCAGACTTAACAATAATATCTCTGCATTTATCCAATAGCTTCTTACATGCTTCACCACAGATATTAGCAAGCTTGAGTATCACCAAAGTGTCCTCTATAACAGCTTTGTCTACCAAATCAAGTAAATGCCTCTGAAAAAACAAAAACGCATATAAAAAAAGAGTATTCGAGTAACAAACTTTATGATTGTAGCTTTTAAGTTGTACCTGATACAGAGTAACTAACTCTGGAATCTTGAAGACGAAAGCTAAATAGAGAACTTCCAACATGAAATTCACCGCCGGCCGGCAAGCCACGTGGCAGCAATTCTCGTCAGCACATTCAGAAACTCCCTTCGGTGGTGGTCTCACTCTGCTACTGTAAACGTAAGCCAAAACAGTCACAACCGAATCGAAACCGACTTCGTGATCCTTTGCAATCTTCTTCAGCTCGAGCTTCACGGCGGCGTTGTTGGAGTTTTTCTCCTTCTCGGCGGTGGCTAAAGCGGTCTTGAAGAAGGAGCTTCTCGCGGAGAGAATACAACGGTGGAAAGATACTTCACGGCCGTCGGAGAGAACAAGCATAGCATCGCTGTAGAAAGATTTCAATAAAGGCATTGAATGCCGATCAATCGAGTAGTTGGTAAAGAAAGAGATGATCGAAGTCAAGTCAACGAGAGTAGTCGTGGTGAGAGATGATGAAGAAGCATCGACGGTTTTTTTAGTTTTCACCAGAACTGGTAAATTTCCAGGAAAGGTCTTGGAAATTGTCTCAGAGATTTTTCCTACGTTTTAAGAAATAAATTTCATTTTATTAACTGAAAAAAACTAAACCGATTCGGTTTATTTATCGTAGTTTTGTACCGCAGATTTGAAAATTCAGTCCGGTTTGGTGAGACCCTCTCAACGAAACTGGATTTGGAAATGAAAATTCACCTTCGAGAAACTCAGAAACAAATACTGTACTAACTATAAACCGATTCGGTTAAAAATATTTAGCTTCCACTTTTGTAATCTTTAATATAGTTTTTCGTTTATTGAAAAGTAATTTTCAATGTTCGATTTTTACCACTAATCAAGTCGAACATTTTCTAGAATTATTCTCCTTTTTTTTTCTCGCAAAAGAAAATGCTCTTACCCACACAATAAAACCAGTATATAGGGATAAATTACATAAAAGCATGAAAGTCAAAACGGAAATAATATTTTACTAGGAGTTAGATTTGAATGAAAGTTTTTTTTTTTTTTTTGTATACATAAAATGACTTCTTAAGTTATTTGCCTTCGACTTCTAGTTCTCAATCATACGAAGTCCGTTTTTAATTAAAATTTTCTTCTTTTAATCAAAATTATTGTTAATTGTTTTTTTAAAAGCGACATATTATATAATTTTATTGGATGAATTTGTAAAATTTTATATCTTCTATTTGTTATAGTAGTAACACATATTTTGTCACTTTTGTGATAATTTACTTTACTAAAAAAATTCTAATTGCCAAATATCAATAAATTATGTGTCCAATATACTTATATATATATACATTTCTCTCCCAAATAATTTAATATACATATGCATATATATATATATATATATTAATAAGATAGCAAGATATTACGTGTTTTGTATATATTTGTTGCTTAAAAATATTATGATTTTTTATTTTGTTTCTAATAGATGAAAAAATTATCAACTAATATATTAAATTATTTGGGAGAGAAATTTTGGACACTATATTCTATTACACCAATTAATTTCATATGTAAGAATCCTCCACAGAATAAAATAAATATCCAACAAATTAGATAACTCACTATTAATTACCCATAATAAGATATTCATAACACAATGTTTGGTGTTATATGCTACTAAAAATTCATAACTTGTTTTTTATTCCTCGACATATCATCAGCTCGTTTTATTGTTAAGAATTGCGTATATATTTGCCAACTTAAATGTCTTAAACGAGCATACGAATATGTATATAAATGAATTATCTTCAATTTTATTTATTTATTCTTCCAAAATAGTCATTTTTCTCTTTGGAAAAACATCATTCCTCACTGTTTTTTTTTCTTTCTTTTTTGCTGCTTACCCTTCTTTTTTTAGTTTAAAATTCAAAATTCTAGTTGTAAGGTCAAACAAATGTGTAAAAGAATTCAAATATAGACTAATCAGCCTTAATGTTATTTTTATGTTGGTCAAAAAATCAACCTTAATTAATTAGTTGTTTTTAGGAAATATACTGATCAAATGGATAAAAGTTGAATCAAGTAAAAGACTTTCCACTGCATTATTAAGTTTCTTTCTTAAATTTAATCAAACTTTGACAAAAAAAAATGTAAATAATAAGTAATAAATATAACTCTAATTAATTACATTATTATTTAATAAAATAATTACGACGAAACTCGCGGGAACACTTCATAAATGGCTGACCAAAAAAAAAAAAAAAACCTGACGCAAACGAAACACTTTGAACCAAAAAAAAAAATCTGGAAATTTTTTCTACTTTCTCTGCAAAACCGTTACAGAGAGACAGCGAAAACCTTTTGAGGAAATTTTTTCTAGGGATTTAAAAGCAATCCAATAGAGAGGAGACGAAATAATTTTTCTCTCTTTTGAAGCTTCTTCTGATTCCAAGCTATACAGGTAAGATCTATCTTTTAAAAAATATAAAAATCGATTTTTTAGCGATTGATTTGTAATTTGAACCCTAATTTTGTGATGGATTCATTTGATGGTTCAGGTTGAAGATTGTTGATGTTCTGGTTTGATTTGATTACTCAACCATATGATTTCATATATTCCAAGAGAATTCATCGATCCTTAAAGAAAAAAAGGATCTTTATTTCAGGTTTGAATTGAAATCGGAATCATGAATCGTATCTGTGGGAGTCGAAACTAACACAATTAAATTTGTTCGGGTTCGTGAAGAGGAAGCAGAGATTTCTAGGGTTAGCTAAGGTCGCAAGAGATGAGAGAAGAGTTTTTTGTTATTGCTCTGTAACAGTTTGAGTACAAGATTGTGTATGTGATTGCGGATCCTTTACAAGGGTTTTTACATCGACTATATATACTATCTCTAAGGCGGCTGAACATTCCTGAGTCTTCGCGGAATCGCTTCGCTTGAGTCGGTTGCATCAATGTGGGCTTCGTGTCTGGACCGGGCTATCTTCTCGTCATTGGGCCGAAGATTGTATTGGACCGAGGGTGTGATCAGCAGCATTGGAGAGGCCGTGGTCGCCGTCTGCGAGGCCGTGGTCGCCGACTACGAGGCCGTGGTCGCCATCTGTGAGCACGTGGTCGCGTCTCGTGGTGCCGAGCACGTGATCGGCCCGACGTGGTCCGAGCACGCGGTCGGCTCCTTCCCGGTTCATTGTGCGCTTGTCTAGAATTAATCGCCACATGTTCTGCACCGCGGGAAGACTCAGGTGCTGTTGCTCTTTCTTCATCGAGAGTCTGGAGGACCATTTCTTTAATCATCTTGTCTTTGAACGTTAATGTTGAGTGGGTGAAAACCGACCCCAACAGTTAGCCCCCCAGCTCGGTAGTGTTGGAGATAATAGTGCCGAGTTTAAAGATGTATTGGATATCAGCGTTACCGTTTGAAGTCAAGGTGTTTGCCTATCCTGTCTTGCAGTGGTAGAGAATAACTTTATGCAGGAGGTTTTAAGACTCCGTAAGCGTTTTTGAAGATTTTAAGACTTCTCGCTGTTTTCGCTGAAGCTGCTGCGTTTTCTGCAGAGATGATGATTTTGACTGTATATATGTATATATTTTATTATTATTATTTTTTTTTTTTTTACTCTCGAAGGTTTTAAGACTTCGCATTTCTTATGGAGGTTTTAAGACTCTGCGTTCCTTATGGAGGTTTTAAGACTCCGCGTTTCTTATGGAGGTTTTAAGACTCGCGTCGTGATTTCTAGTGTCAACGACGTTTCGAGCGATAGCCGAGTGATTCTGGAGGCAAGAGCGTTTTTGTATTGGAGCCAGGACCCGCTAAAGAGATGAGGGTTTTTTTTTTTTTTTTTCCTTTCTTCTCCACTTGCTTGCTAGGGTTTCATTTATTTTTCTCCATTGTCACCTAGCGTCGCCGACGAAGAGCTTGTGCCGCCGACCCGAGCCTTTCGCCGCCGTCGCCGATCCGAGCTTCGCCGCCGCCGATCGCGCCGAGCCCGTGCCATCTCTCCTCATCTCTCTTCTTTGGTGAGTTTCCTTTGTGGATTCTCTTTGCACAAGCTTTTTCCAATTCTCCATAGCTTTTCTTAGATCTAGAATTTCTTTCATGGAGAATTTCTTTTGTGTTCTATGTTGTGTTGTTGATTGCTTGGGAGAATCCTTGAATCCTTGGTAGCTTGTTGATTTCTAAGCTTTGGTGGTTGGTGGAGCAATCCTTGTGTTGAGCTTTTAGAACAATCCTTGTGATTTTGATTTTAGATGCTTTTGGAGAAGAAATAGAGTTCTTGATTAATTGTTGAAAATCCTTGACCCTAGATCCATCTCGTTGACTTTTGTGTAGATAGACTTGTTGTTATGGAGCAAACCGCTTCCGAGGACGTTATCGCGTCATTGCTTCGGGACAGCCCCGCCGTTGCGCCGCCCGACCAAACCGAGCCCGTGGTCGCGCCGTGCGACCGATCCGACCCCGCGGTCGCGCCTTCCGCCCGAGCCGACCCCGTGGTCGCGCCGTGTGACCGATCCGACCGAGCCGACCTCGTGGTCGCGACTTCGAGAGGGACCGAGCGCAAGCTCGCGGGCTTGAGCGAGACCGAGCACGTGCTCACGGGTTCGAGTGGCACCGAGCCCGTGGTCGCTGCTGTGAGCGGGACCGAACCCGCGGTCGCTTCTCCAAGCCGAAGTGGGGACGAAGACTTGATGGTTCGCAACGGAGGAATTGAACTCTCCTTCCCCCTTAATGACGAGGACCCGGGCTCACTGGTGCAGTGACGCCGCACCCTCGTCGAATTTTTCTTCTACTTCCGATGATGAGGAAGGCGGTGATGCAACCCTTGCAGAGGTTGACCAACCTGCGGTAGTCAAGAAGAAGAAGACGCGTCCGGATCCTCCGGGATCCACTCTTTCCGACGAGGAGTCGCTGGAGCTTTTGCAGGAAAGGTGCGAGATTTCGGACAAGATCAGGCTAGTTGTTCCCGATTGCACCCAGCGAGCCGATGCTCCGCCTCCGGGATACTTCACTTTGTACGAGAATTTCGTTGAGCACTGCTTGCTGTGGTTTCCGATACCCGGCTTCCTTCTTCGTTTCCTAGAGGCGAATGGCATCTCCCTTGCTCAGATCAACCCCAGGGGGTTAAGGCATATCATTGGTATCTACGTGCTCAGCAGGGAGTGCAACGCAGAGATTAGTACTGAGCAGCTCTCCTGCCTTTTAGACTTCAGGCCTCGTGGCCGTGCGGGGGAGCTTAGGTATTTGGTTTCTCCGACTCAGGGCCGCACGCTCATCGACGGGTTCCCGAGCAAGGACGACCACTTCGAGGATCGATTCTTCTTCGTTGAGATTTCAGAGAGGACCGTTGAGGCGGATCATATCTCCCTTGTCAGGACGAGCTGGGAGAAAAGAGGTAATTTCATCTCCAGAAATATTTTTTTTTTTTTTTGTATTGCGTCCATGTTTTGTGTAATAATTTCCAGATTGTTTCTTTTTGCAGTGAAGCCGGCATTTCAGACGGTTGGCCGGAGCGACGCAGCGGCCATCCATAGCGTTCTTGCTTCCGAGAACAGCGACTGGGTAAAGTCTTTTACCCGTCAGAGAATCCAGAAGGCGCTTTCCACCAGGATCTTCCCGGGGAAGGTTCTTGGACGGGGTGCTCCTAGGGTTTCCGCCTATCAGCGAGCAGAGAGAGCGAAGGCGGCGTCGTCGAGTGCCGCATTTCCAGCGAGCACGTGCTCGCAGAACAGAGACCCGTCGACCGCAGCGCCCAAGACTCCTGCTGCTCCGGCACGTCGTTCTCATGCTCTTGACCTTACCCCTGACGAGATTGTGATGCGTCGTGAGCAGTCACGGAAGAGAGCCCTAACGTCGAGGGCAAGGCGAGACGATCTCCGATGGAGCACCTCCGGCGGCAGAGGACGGTTTTTTCTCCTGCTTTTACGGTGATCGTCCCCTCCGGCTCTTGGTTCCAGCCGGAGGGCTTTCATGCGAAGGCCAATGTTTCGAGGTTCGGATTCCTTTTTGTGCTTGTTATTGTTACTTAAAACTCTCTTGATTTTAATATGATCCTCCTTGCTCTTTTCTCAGATTTCCGCTCAGCTAGACCAGTGGCCCTTTTGCTTTGAAGAGGAATCTCGCTCGTGACGAGGAGCTTAACGAGGTCAAAGAGACCAACGTCGAGCTTGCTGAGAGGAACCTAGCTCTTGAGGATGACATTGCTTCTGTGAAGAAGAGGGAGGAAGAGTTGAGTAGCAAGCTGTCGAGAGCGTCTTTGAGGCGCGCGAAAGACAAGGAGGAGATTGCTGTGCTTAGGGGCAAGCTGTTGGATGCTGAGGTCAGCAAGGATGCCAAGATCGCAGAGGCCGTTGCTGAGGCGAGAGACGAGGAGGCTCGCAGCTCTGCTGGCCGAGTCAGGCAGGTCGCCGGACTGCTTGATAGGATTGGAGGCATAGCGAAAGACAACATGCTCGACCTTGCTGAGATTGATGCGAATTTGGAGTTCATAGATCGTTTTCGCCAATCTGATGGGCTGACGTTGGATGCTGCGGAGGCGCTTTTGGTTGAGAGGAAGATCCCGATTTACGACGCTCGCGACGTGTTTAGCGAGCTTGTCTCTGGTGTGAGGCGAGCCTTGGAGATCTCAGAGGACGATGAGGTAGTTTGATGAGGATGAGGAGGCTGCTGAGTGACCACCTTTCTTATTTTTTTTTTAGTCCTTTTGTTTTTGTATCGGATTTGATGATTCTGGGTTGCAGTATTGGATGGGTTGTATCCTTGCTGCTTTTTTGGGATGTTGTGTGGGATGACTGTGATCATAGTTTTTGTTTCTTATGATAAACCGTGATGGTTTTTTGCACAATGTACTTGCTTCAGATGTTTCCCTATGCTTAGGAATATTTTTAGGCAGTGTTGTTGCCATGCGTTTGCGAATACCGTTGTTTTATTTTTTGCTCACGAATGGGGCTTTGTTTGCTCATGAATGAGGCTTCGTTTGCTCATAAATGAGGCTCTGTTTGCTCATGAATGAGGCTTTGTTTAGTAGAGAAAACGCATATGCGCTCACGCTCTTTATCTGCCAACGTTGCTGTTGGGCTTTGCAGAATGGTGCTATTCTCTGGACACGTCTGTCCCAGAACATACACACCATAAGTTTTACCAGCGTGGAACCTGGGTTTTCTGAATGACTGTTCAGGGTACATGCCGAACAAATCATTGGCAGCTGCTTTTTACCAACGATGCTTGTTGGGTTTCTGAGTGATCACTTGGGTTAAATCCCCGAAGATTGAACACTGATACTTATATAAGCGCTTTGGATCCGATGTTTGGATGTCATAGTGTTAGATTCCCAGCATCATCACTGGCCAAGCAGCAATGAATGCGGAACGACTCTACTTGGTTAAAGCTTTGAGAGGTCCATGATGGACATAGCTGTTCTCGTGATGAGGTTTGTGCCAAGTGTTTGAAGTTTCTGGTGATGGTGTAGTCAAAGAGTAGAGTACGGGTACCCCACTCCTTTTAGACGAAAGAGGGAACTGAATTTTGTCTAGAGAGATTGAGCTTGTTCGAAGACAAGGCTTATGGAAACATTTATCCCCCCCCTTAAGGCGGAGGAGATCAGTGGAGCTCATCCGGAGACAAGGCTTTGTGAAACGCGTAATCCCCCCCTTTTGACGGAGGGGCCAACTGAACCCGTCCGAAGACGAGCTGCCTACGTACCCTTTGCAGGGATCAAGTCGCCTCGTAGTTCATTTTCCTTTTGTGAGAAGACTAGTGATAGTACTTCTTCAAGTGCTTGGCGTTCCAAGAGTTGAGGATGGGAGTGCCTGTCGTGGTGGCGAGCTCAAAAAACTCGGGACGAATGATTGTGACTTTGTATGGGCCTTCCCAATTGGTGCCGAGCTTGCTGCGTTTGGCTCTCTGTGTTCTCGGAACACCTCACGCAGGACTAAGTCGCCTGTAAACGTCTCTCTGACTCTGGAGTTGTAATACCTTGAAGCTGCGCTCTGGTAGTTGGTGATCCGAATGAGTGCTTGGTCGCGTCGCTCATCGAGGAAATCCAATGCGTCAATAAGCATTGACCGGTTGATTTGTTCGTTAATAGGTAAGAGTTGGCGTCGTACCCCGGGCGAACAGATTTCGGATGGGATAACGCATTCGGTTCCATAGACAAGGGCGAAAGGAGTTTCGCCTGTTGCTCGTCGAGGAGTGGTGCGGTGGGACCACAAAACTCCTTCTAATTCGTCGACCCAACGGCCCTTTTTTGCCTCTAAGCGCTTTTTAAGGCCATCAAGGATCATCTTGTTGATAGCTTCTGCTTGACCGTTACCTTGGGGGTAGCGAGGCGTGGATTTGCTAAGACGGATGTTCCATTTCGCACAGAATGTCTCGAACCGGTTGGATATGAACTGCGAACCGTTGTCTGTAACGATCTCGTATGGAACTCCGTGACGACATATGATGTTTTTCCGCATAAAGCTTTTTACTTGCACGTCTTTGATGTTTGCGTAGAGGCTTCAGCTTCTACCCACTTTGAGAAATAATCTGTTAGACGAGCAAGAATCGCTTCGCTTGGACGGTGCAGTGGTCCAACAATGTCCATGGCCCATCTCATGAATGGGTAAGGCGATGAGAAGGAGAGTATCGTGGTTGGTTGATGGATTTTCGGCGCGTGTCTCTGGCACTTCTCACACTTGGCTGAGAATTTCATGCAATCGCTTACTATAGTAGGCCAGAAGTGACCGTGTCTCTTGATTTTGATCGCAAGTGCTTTGCCTCCTGAGTGATTGCCGCAGGACCCGCTGTGGACTTCTTCCATTATTTGCTTCGCTTTGTCCTTCCACGCAGGAAAGATAGGACCGGAGAAACCCCATCTGAAGAGGTTTCCATCAAGTAGAACATAACGGCGTTTTGCTTCCGCAACTTGCGACTGCCCATTTGCTCATCGGGCAACTTACCATCGGCAATGTACTCGCGTATCTCGTCGATCCATGACTTGTCACAGCAGTATTCTGCTTCTCCAGTATCCGCGTCCATTGGAACTACTTCGGGCTGGTCAGCGTCATGCATATTGGCGTCTGGGATTTCGGGTGCTTCTGTCATTTCTGTGTCTTCGTTAGTCGCTTCGGCGAGGGCGCTGCTATGCTTGCTGCTGAGAGCGTGTTAAGATGGCGGCGACACATCCTGTTGAATGCTTGGGAATTCAATGAACTCGACCGAATGATCCGTTTAAGGCCGGGTCTTCGGCGTAGTAATGGCGGAGGTTAGGTGGCGCAATGCGCCAAGATCCATGTTTTCATCTCCGGGAATCTTTGTAAGAGCGAATTCTTGGAATGACGAGGCGAGGTTTTTTACTATCTTCGGATAAGCCTCCATGCGATCATCCTTTGCGATGTACTCACCGCCGAACCGACCGGGTCACCACCGTGAGTCGAGAACGCGTGGATGTGTTCAATTCGCAGTCCTTGGGCAAGCCTCATGCCGGCGACGAGGGCCTCATATTCTGCTTCGTTGTTAGAAGCTTTAAATCCACGTCGAAAGGATTGCTCAAGGGCCTCTCCGGTCGGCGACACTAAACGTATTCCAATTCCGAACCATTCTTTGAAGACGAGCCGCCTACGATAGCTGCCAGATTCGGCTGTACCTCCTCTGGATTTTTGTCTTCGGGAGCTCTATGAGGAAGTCTGCTAGCACTTGCGGCTTATTGCAAGTTCGCCCTTGTATTCTATGTACGTCGCTCTGAGCTCCACGGCCCACTTGGCTAACTTCGCCAGATTGACTTGGGCTATGTAAAACCGAACGAAGCGGGAAAGTACTAAGGACAATAATTGAATGAGATTGAAAGTAAGGTCTTAGCTTTCTCGATGCCATGAGGACGAGAGCGCATTTTTCCAGATTGAGGGTATCTTGTCTCAGGTCCGTGAGTGTTTTACTCACATAGAAGATAAGCTTCGCCGCTTTTCCTCCCGCAACAAGAACAATACGATCGCTGTTTCTGAAACAAAGCAATGTAGAGGAAGAGAGGTTCTCCAATCACTGGCTTAGCAAGGATAGGTGGGCGTTGCAGGTATTCCTTGAGTTGTTTGAAGGCGTCTTCGCATTTTTCCGACCAAGAGAATTGTTTGTTTCCTCGTAGAGTGTTGTAGAAGGGAAGACACTTGTCAGTGGAGCGTGAGATAAACCGATTGAGTGCAGCCACTCTCCCAGTTAGCCTCTGTACCTCGCGTTTGTTTTTTGGAGAGGCCATCTGGATCAGTGCATCGATCTGCTTTGGGTTGGCTTCGATACCTCGACAAGTGACTAGGTATCCAAGGAACTCACCAGAAGTCACAGCAAATCTACACTTTGTTGGATTCAGCTTCATGTTGTGGAGGTTTAGCTGGTTGAAGAACTCTTCCAGATGGGTGATGTGGTCTTCTTCTTTGAGTGACTTGACGAGCATGTCATCAATGTAAACCTCCATAGTCTTTCCTAATTGGTTCTGGAACATCTTGTTCACTAGCCTTTGATACGTTGCTCCTGCGTTTTTCAGGCCAAAGGGCATTACCTTGTAGCGAGAGATGCCCGATGCAGTAATGAAAGCTATCTTCTCACGATCTTCGGGGTGCATCAGGATCTGGTTGTAACCAGAGAAAGCGTCCATGAAGCTAAGGAGCTTGTTTCCTGCTGTTGCTTCCACCAAGCGGTCAATGTGAGGTAAGGGGAAACTGTCTTTCGGGCAGGCTTTGTTAAGGTCCGTGAAGTCGACGCAGACACGCCACTTCCCATTCTTCTTCTTGACCACGACTGGGTTGGCGAGCCAGTCGGGATACTTGACCTCGGTTATCGACCCAACTCGCAGGAGCCTCTCAACTTCATCGTTAACAGCCTTTGCCCGTTCAGGACCCAACTTCCTTCTTTTCTGTTTGACGGGTTTAAATGTCGGATCAACATTGAGTTCGTGGCTGGTGATGTTGATATCTATCCCAGGCATATCTTCGGCGTTCCAGGCAAAGGCATTGACGTTCTTCTGAAGGAAAGCCACTAGCTTTGTTTTGAGTATTTCGTTAAGGGCAGCTCCGACTTCGACACATCTCTCTGGGTGCTGCTCGTCGATACACACAGAGATCACGGGTTCGCAGGTAGGTCGCTCTTCTTCTGCACGACCGTCTGCGATATGTAATTGTTATAAGAGGTTAGCAAGGTCTTTCACCGGATTGGGATTGTTTTTTGCTTTCTTCCGTGGCCTCTGTGAGGTCGGGTTGTCTATCTTCTCTTCATGAGTCATTGGGTTGGAGTCATCGTTCTCCTCACGGCATAGCTTATGACCGCCAAGAAACACATGCGGAATCTCTTTGATTGCCGAGATTGTTTGTATGCCATCACCGGCAGGAATTTTAAGCACATGTGGTAAGTTGATGGTACGGCTCGGATTTGGTTGAGCCATGGCGTTCCCATAATTGCGTTGTAAATGGCGGGATGATCGACACCGTGAAGTTCACCGTCTTTCGACGCCTTTTGACTAGCGGCGAATAGTTCCCATTGTCAAAGTTGTCTCACCAGAGAAGCCTCGTTATAGGCCGTTGTTCTCTCGACGAGTGAGAGGTCGATCTTCATTTTTTCGAGCGTATCCTTGAAGATAACGTCCACTGAGCTTCCAGTATCGATGAGGACTCGAGCAACGTTGAAGTCGAAGATAGTCAGGTTGATTACCAAAGGATCGTTATGTGGATGGTCAATGCCTTCGGCATCCTCTTCGCCAAAAATGACGGGATCGCTGGCACGCTTTGCCCTCGGGGGTGCGGAGATGTTGGCACAGACCTTGGCGCGTCTCTGGTAAGCCTCGATCGCAGTTACATTGTCAGCACAGTACTGCGATCCTCCCATGATCACGTTGATAGTGCCCTGAGGGTCTCCGCTCACGGGGTTGTCTCCACGACGTTGTCGCCGCGGGTTTTCGGTCCGAACCTCGGTGACATCTTGAGCCTTTTCCTCTGGTTTGAAGTCCGCCAGGCTGATGTTACCTTTGAGAGTGCCCTCTGCCAGCTTAGCAGCCAGCTGTCGTCCTAACTCGCGGCACCTCGCAGTCGAATGCCCTGTTGTCTTGTGGAATTCACAAGTCAGTTTTTCGTCAGACTCCTTCTTGTCTCTAACCCATGTGAAGTTTCCACTTGCCATGACCACCGACATGGCCTCGGCCTCTACCATATCCGGGTGCTTCGATTTGGTAATTGTGAGCTCCTCCTGCTCCCCCTTCAAACTGGACGAAGGCGGGATTGCCTTTCTTTGGTGCAGCAAGGGATGAAATCTGAGAAGGTTCGCTCGCATGCTTAGCTCTTCCGCCTCTCTTGGCGCGGAGCTCTTCTTCACTTCGGGCAAAGTCAGCTGCACGGTGAAGAGCGTCTTGAATCGTTGTCGGAGGATTGATGGTGAGTTCATGCCAAAACGGAGATGGGCATTTAACTGCTCCTCTTAAGGCTTCCAGTGCAGATGTATTGCTTATTCCATCTACCTTTGACAGAGTATTTTTGAACCTCGTCAGGAAAGCTCGCAAGCTTTCGCTCTCTCCTTGCTTGTTGGTCCATAGCTCTGCGTCAAAATCTTTTTCTCAGCGGAAGATGTTGTAGTGTTGTACGTAACATCTCGAAAGTTGGTGGAAGTTGTGGATCGAATTCTCTCTCAGTTTGTTTAGAACCACTTGGAGGCGAGGCCCCTTGAGGCTTTCTACGAACAGTTTGCAGTAGCCGACGTCCTTCTCGGTTTCTTTGAAATTTGCCCTCCCTAGGGCTACCTCGAACTCCATTAGATGATCAGCTGGGTCGGAGGTTCCTTCGTAGCTTGGAAGCCTGATTCTTCCTGGATCAGAGATTTTGGCCCTTGAGATGCTTTCAGCGAAAGGGGTGTTTCGTGCCTTCTCTAGGACGTAGGCGACCCCGGGAGCCTTCCCTGTGCTTCGGTACATCTGTAGCTTAGTAGTCCTTAGGTCAGAAATGACATGGTCTAGCTGGGCTTTTAACGCTGCGACCTCTTCGCTTTGGGAGCCTTGCGGAGCCTTTCGCTCCTGCTCCCTCCTGTAAGGCTTTGCCATGGTTGGAGCTTCTTCTCCATCAGCGACGGTGTTGTAAGCAGTTGCCTTAGTTCGGATGCATCTCCGAGGGGGTTGATCTTCGTCCGATTCTCCCACTGCTCGCTCGGGAGTTTCATCAGATTCCTGATGAAGCGGTGGTGGAGGCAGATCTTCTGGGTCAATACGATCGGTTCGAGGTGGCAGCTTCTCATGTCGAATCCTTCGAATGACTCGGGGCGTGGTGAAGTTGAGGCGCGTTGGACGGACACGAGATCTTTTGCGAGTCTGTCTTCTGAGCGCCTGTAATTCGTTCGTCATAGCCTCATGGTATTTTTCCTGATCCTGTGCTTTCTTCGTGAGCACATCAAGTATCTGCTTGATCTCCGTGATATCCGCTGGGTTGTTGTGAGGCGCGGCGCTTTCCACAGAGTGTTCCTTTTCCTCGCTGCTCCTGTGAGACGAGGATTCTTCGTTGCTCGTGCTGTTGTTACCGGACATCTTGGTGGTGTTGCGAAACCTAGCTTTCTTGTGTCAGAAATTCTCTAGTTCCCCACAGACGGCGCCAAATTGTGGGAGTCGAAACTAACACAATTAAATTTGTTCGGGTTCGTGAAGAGGAAGCAGAGATTTCTAGGGTTAGCTAAGGTCGCAAGAGATGAGAGAAGAGTTTTTGTTATTGCTCTGTAACAGTTTGAGTACAAGATTGTGTATGTGATTGCGGATCCTTTACAAGGGTTTTTACATCGACTATATATACTATCTCTAAGGCGGCTGAACATTCCTGAGTCTTCGCGGAATCGCTTCGCTTGAGTCGGTTGCATCAATGTGGGCTTCGTGTCTGGACCGGGCTATCTTCTCGTCATTGGGCCGAAGATTGTATTGGACCGAGGGTGTGATCAGCAGCATTGGAGAGGCCGTGGTCGCCGTCTGCGAGGCCGTGGTCGCCGACTGCGAGGCCGTGGTCGCCATCTGTGAGCACGTGGTCGCGTCTCGTGGTGCCGAGCACGTGATCGGCCCGACGTGGTCCGAGCACGCGGTCGGCTCCTTCCCGGTCCATTGTCTGCTTTGTCTAGAATTAACTGCCACATGTTCTGCACCGCGGGAAGACTCAGGTGCTGTTGCTCTTTCTTCATCGAGAGTCTGGAGGACCATTTCTTTAATCATCTTGTCTTTGAACGTTAATGTTGAGTGGGTGAAAACCGACCCCAACAGTATCTATAATTATTAAACGTAATAAAAATGTAATTGAAATTTTTTATTATTTTTTTACCAGCCTTGACAAAATCAAAGTTTTTTTACAAAGCCTGTGATGGAGCAATTCAGGCAAATCGGAGAGGTTCTTGGAAGCTTAAATGCTTTAATGGTATTACAAGATGATATCTTAATAAACCAAAGACAATGTTGTTTATTGTTAGATATTTTCAGTTTGGGTTTCAACACCGTAGCTGAAGAGATCAGACATAACTTGAAGCTTGAAGAGAAGCATACTAAATGGAGAGCTCTTGAACAACCTTTGAGAGAGCTCTATAGAGTTTTTAAAGAAGGTGAAATGTATGTTCGTAATTGTATATCTAATAAAGATTGGTGGGGTAAAGTTATTAACTTTCATCAGAACAAAGATTGTGTTGAGTTTCATATACACAACTTGCTTTGTTACTTCCCTTGATTTCTGGTCTTGACCCTTCAGAGATGGAGAGGAGAAGAGTTGTGTTTTCAAGAAAGTATGATAGAGAGTGGAATGATCCTAAGCTGTTTCAGTGGAGGTTTGGGAAACAGTATTTGATTCCTAGGGATCTTTGTAGTCGGTTTGAGCATTCATGGAGAGAAGATAAGTGGAATCTAGTTGAGGCATTACAAGAGAAGAGAAAGTCGAAGAGCGATGAGATTGGGAAGACTGAGAAGCGTTTAGCTGATTTTTTGTTGAAGAAACTAACAGGATTGGAACAGTTTAACGGTAAGCTCTTTCCGAGTTCGATACTTCTTGGTTCTAAGGATTATCAAGTGAGGCGGAGATTAAGTGGTGGAGGTCAGTACAAGGAGATTCAATGGTTAGGGGATAGTTTTGTGTTGAGACATTTTTTCGGGGATCTTGAGCCGTTAAATGCAGAGATTTCTTCTTTGTTATCGCTTTGTCATTCGAATATACTTCAGTACTTATGCGGATTCTATGATGAAGAAAGGAAAGAATGTTCTTTGGTTATGGAGTTAATGCACAAAGATTTGAAAAGCTACATGAAGGAGAATTGTGGACCTAGAAGAAGATATCTCTTCTCGGTTCCCGTTGTGATCGATATAATGCTTCAAATCGCGAGAGGGATGGAGTATCTACATTCAAATGAGATTTTCCATGGAGACTTGAATCCTATGAATATTCTTTTGAAAGAGAGAAGTCATACCGAAGGTTATTTCCATGCGAAAATCTCAGGTTTCGGTTTGATCTCAGTCAAAACTCAGTCTTTTACTCAAGCTTCCACGAGACCAACCACTCCTGATCCTGTGATTTGGTATGCACCTGAGGTTTTAGCAGAGATGGAACAAGATCTCAAAGGTACAACTCCAAGATCGAAGTTTACAAATAAAGCTGATGTTTATAGCTTTGCTATGGTGTTTTTTGAGCTTATAACCTGTAAAGTTCCATTTGAAGATATTCATCTTCAAGGCGATAAAATGGCTAAGAACATTAGAACAGGAGAGAGACCTCTCTTCCCATTCCCTTCGCCTAAATACCTTGTGAGTCTAATCAAACGGTGTTGGCATTCAGAACCGAGTCAGCGTCCAACATTCTCATCGATTTGCAGGATCCTTCGCTACATCAAGAAGTTCCTAGTTGTGAATCCAGATCATGGTCACATTCAAATCTAAACTCCACTTGTTGATTGTTGGGACTTAGAACCAAGATTCTTGAGAAAATTCTCAATGGAGTCATCAGGTTCTCACGAGGAATCTGTGATACAAATACCATTCCAGCTTTACTCATACAGAATTGCAAAGAAAGAGAAGATGAGTCCAAACTTCAACAAAGAAGAGAAGTCAGAAACAGGTGGTGAATCTATTTCCGAAAGCGTTTCAGTAGTTGAAGATCCACCAACAATGCCAATGTATACAAAGTCATTATGCTTAGATGCAATATCTGAATACTCAGATACAAGATCAGTTTACTCAGAAGCTCCAATCAAGAAGACCTCAGCTTTAAAGAAAAGCAATGACACTATCAAACTCAGAAGAAACTCAATCTCAGGTCAGATAAAATTTTATTCAACCAAACCTAAAGCTTAGAATGGATCATTAATCTCTTTGAATTGCAGGTTTACGATCTCCAGTATCATCATCACCTGTAAAACCAAGATCAGCAATGAAAGTGTCATCACCACTAAGTCCATTTGGAAGAAGCAGCAAACCAAAGAAGGATGCTTTATTGCCTTTGAGACCTATGAGTCCGTTGAACCAAGGAAGACGTAGACAACTCTCTGGTCCTGCTTCTGACTCTGAGCTTACATAGCTTTTGAAACTTACTTCTTGTTTTTGCAAGAATCTTTTTTTTTTTTTGTGTAATCCCTTAAATACCGTTTTTGTTTTTGTATGTGTAATTATACTTTTCTTTAGATACTTCTCTGTAGCTTCTGCAAGTTTACATTTTTTTGAAAAAACTACAGCTTTGTTTACCCTCTTCGCTTATAGTCTTATTCCGATTCTGTGTGTTTGAGAGGTTTTGCTCTATTAAAGATCCGAGCTTGCGATAGCACCTGAAATGTCCTCGCAGACGCAATTTCGTTTGATTATCTATGAGTTCACGAGGAAATTTCAAACGAAATTGAATACCCAGAAATTGCATAGCTTTGTTACCAAGTCCAAACTCGCGCGTGATCCGTATTTCGCAACGCAACTTGTTAGACTCTATGCGTTAAACGATGATCTTCAATCTGCTCGCAAACTGTTCGACGTATTTCCTGAGAGAAGCGTTTTCCTCTGGAACTCTGTTATTCGAGCTTATGCTAAAGCTAATCAACTTGGTACCGCTTTGTCTCTTTTCTCTCGAATGCTGAGTTCTGATACCAAACCAGATAACTTCACCTATGCGTGCTTAGTTCGTGGGTTTTCAGATAGTTTTAATACAGAGGGACTGAGGTGTGTTCATGGAGTTGCAGTTGTATCTGGTCTTGGATTTGATCATATTTGTGGCAGTGCAATTGTTAAAGCTTATTCAAAAGCTGCTCTTATTGTTGAAGCAAGTAAGTTGTTTCTTTCAATACCAGAGCCAGATGTTGCTCTATATGATGTTATGATTTCTGGATATGGAAGCTGTGGATTTTGGGATAAAGGAATCAATTTGTTTAATTTAATGCGACATCGAGGACATCAACCTGATTGTTATACAATGGTAAATTTGATGACTGGTTTGATTGATCCTAGTTTGTTACCTATTGCTTGCTCTGTCCATGGCTTTTGTTTGAAAATCAATCTAGATTCTCATTCTTATGTTGGTTGTGCTTTAGTAAGCATGTACTCTAGATGCAGATGCATAGTTTCTGCTGGTAGAGTGTTTAGTATCATCTCTGAGCCTGATTTAGTTGCGTGTTCTTCTTTGATAACTAGTTATTCGAAATGCGGTAATCATAAGGAGGCTTTGTATCTGTTTAATGAGCTGAGAATGAGTGGTAAGAAGCCAGATTGTGTTCTTGTCACAATTGTATTAGGGTCTTGTGCTGAGTTATCGGATCCAGTCTTTGGAAAACAAGTGCACAGTTATGCTATTCGACTAGGACTAGAACCTGATATAAAGGTGTCCTCTGCTCTTATAGACATGTACTCAAAATGTGGGTTTTTGGATTCTGCGATGAGTCTTTTCACGGGGATTCCAGAGAAAAAGATTGTTTCGTTCAACACCGTTATTTTGGGCCTCGGCTTACACGGTTTTGCTTCCTCTGCGTTTGAAAAGTTCAGCGAGATGCTTGAGATGGGATTGAAACCAGACGAGATCACTTTCTCTGCTCTTCTTTGTACTTGTTGCCATTCAGGTCTTTTAAACAAAGGTGAAGAGATCTTCAAGAGGATGAAGAGTGAGTTTGGTGTTGAACCGAAAACAGAGCATTATGTTTACATAGTAAAGCTAATGGGAATGGCTGGAAAACTAGAAGAAGCATTTAAGTTTGTAATGTCATTACAAAAACCAATAGATTCAGGAATTTTGGGAGCATTATTGTCATGTTGTGAAGTTCATGAGAACACTCATATGGCTGAAGTTGTAGCAGAGAAGATATTCGAGAGTGAAGAAGAGAGAAGAAGTGTTTATAAAGTTATGCTCTCTAATTCGTATGCAAGATATGGGAAATGGGATGAAGTAGAAAGCCTTAGAGATGGAATATCAGAAAGATTTGGAGGGAAATTGCCAGGAATTAGTTGGATTTAACTGCCAAGAACATATTATTTGACATAATTTGTAGATTATTCCGGTCTGATCGGATCTGTATCTTTAACCATAACTTGTGGTGAAGGGAGACAAAAACAAACCATTGGATTTGGATTTATTTATTTTTTGCTTCTTATCACAACTTCTAATATTGCTCTTTCTCTCTGCTAAAATTCTCTGTTTTATAATTTAAAAATCTAAATTAGATTTTAAAATCATAATTAAATTTTAAAATCCATTGTTTTGTTTCAGCATTTCCAGGACGGCGGAGAAAACGACTTTTCGATTTCACGTTTACCTGGTAATATTTTTTTTTTTTAACATTGTGGTTTTGCTGCGAAAATGCTGTAAATTTTCAAGAAACAATGTAAAATCGTGGAATTTTGTTTCCAAATTTTTCTTATCGAGATCGATGTTTTGAAGAAAATGTTGGTCTCTTTATTTTGATTTCATCCTCAGATTTATCATTTATCCTTGCGTGAATTGAAGCTTTCTTTACGAAGGTTTATTCTAACTATTCAATTTTACAAGACAAAACTTGATACATACGTTATTTCTTCCATCAATTCGTAAATTTAAAAGATGATTTTCGACTATATATATTGTTTGAACATGATGCTAAACTCGCTATTTTGTGTATTTGCATGACGTTTTATTGATATTTCTTGTTCGGTAAGGTTCAAATGCAGAGACAAGAACAAGCATCGTAAAAAATGGAGCGAGCAAAAACAGGTAAGATTTGTTTTAATTGACTCGTAATGGAGATTATTATTTTCGTCTTTTGAAAATTGTTTATGTAAGGTTTTGTTAGTTCTCTTGTTATCTCTGCAGAAGTGGAGAAGAAAGTTTCAAGACTTTTAAAGTTCATCCAAGCCAAAAACAGAATTCCAAAGGATTCAAAGAGAGAGCTTTTAGGGATTGTTAACGATCTTCAAGCGCAGTGTCAATCTCTCTATTCTTTATTTGATGATTTTCAAAAAAACTTAGATCCAAAAACCGGTGGCAGTGGAAGAAAAGGGAAATCGCGTATAGCTTCATCGAGTTCGGATTTGGAATATTACTCTTCAGAGGAAATAGAGAATGTTGTTGTGGAAGTAAATGACATTTCTAAGCTTCAAAGCAAGCTTGAAGCATTGAGGAATAAAGCTGAAGAGAAAGAACAAGAATTGACTTTGCGTGTGAAGGAGCTGGAACGAGAGCTAGGTGACGCGAAAGCTGAATGCGATAGGAAGAAAGATTTAGAAGAAGAGTTTGCGATGAAAGCTAGTGAAAGTAAACAATTAGGAGAGAAGAACAAAGGGCTAAGATCTCAAATCTCTGGTTTGGAATTGGTTTTAAAAGAGAAAGGAGATGAAATATCAACACTTGTGAACAAGTTTGGGAACAGTGAGTTAGGTTTAACATCGAGGATCGAAGATTTGAAAGGCCAGTTGAAAAATTTGGAACAAGAAATTGGTTTCCTTCGCGCAAGAAACGCGGACTTGGCTAGAAACTATGAAGTTAAGAGAATCGAGGAGAAAGATCGCGTTACGGGGTTGATAGATCAGGTAAATGGTATGAAACATGAGCTTGAATCATTGCGGAAGATGAAAGATGAATCTGAAGCAAAGTTGGAGAAGAAAGTTGAAGAAGTTAAAGAGACAGAGATGCAATTAAAGACTCTTAAAGAAGAAACTGAGGAGGAGATGAATAGGTTGAATGAAGAGATTGATCATCTTAGAGGAGAAAATCAGAAGCTGCATACAAGAATCTCTGAGCTTGATTCATTACATATGGAGATGAAGACAACGAACGATAACGAAATGGAAGATGCGAGCAAGAAACTTGACATTCAAGTTTCTGATCAGAAGAAATTGGTTAAGGAAAAGGATGATATTATTGGGAGGTAAAACAACTAAACATTTTGATTTTGAATATTCAGATTTTAGGTATTTATGTTTCTTGTATCGCAGGCTATCGACGAAAGTCAAGGATCAACAGAGACTTCTCAAAGAACAAAAAGAGACCATTGACAAATTCTCTGAAGATCTTAAGCAATCAAAACGTTGGTCATTAGGTTCGAGCCGAGATTCGAAACTGAATCCAAATGCCTTAGAGAGGAAAATGGAAGAATTAGCTGAAGATTTTCGGATGAAGATTGAAGATCATATAAGGATACTATACAGAAGGATCCATGTAGCTGAACAAATACACTTAGAAAGCAAGAACGACTATATCAAAACACGAGACATGGTTCAAGAAAACAAAGAAAATAGAGAAAGTTTGATCTTTTTCGAAACCCATTTCAGGAAAATCAAAGAAGTTTCGGAAAAAGGGTACTCGAGATCCATGCAGAAGCTAGAAGAAGCAAAGGAAGACACGAACCAAGTTACAAGATTAGTGAAAGATATTGATTCAGCTAAGCTTTGGGTGCGTGAGAAGAAAAGTGAGTTAGAGACTCTAAACGCGAAGCTAGAATGCAGAGAAGCTCAAGAAACTTTGTTGAAGGAGAAGTTATCTAAGCTTGAGAAGAAGCTTGCGGAAGAAGGAACAGAGAAGCTGACACTAGCAAAGGCTTTGAGCAAATTTGATTCGAGAATCAAAGAGCTTGAGAAAAAGTTGAAGGGACGAGAAGTTGAGTTGTTGAGTTTAGGAGAAGAGAAGAGAGAAGCCATAAGACAGCTCTGTATTCTTATGGATTATCAACGAGATCGATACGATGAAATCAAGAAATCAATCTTAAAGGTTGATCATAAAACCTTAAATTAAAAAAAAAAATTAACTCTTTGGATCCATTTTGTTGTTCTTCTTTTTTTTTTTTTTAATTTGTTTATCATTAACCCATCTTGCAAAATATTATATATCGTATTGTAAGATGGTGGATTCATGTTGTTGTAAAAAATATTTGTGTGGAATTATTTTGACTATAACAATTTGGTTTGTCATATAAAAGTCAAAATCTAAATACTTTGACCGGTTTGACGAGAATTTTGAAGAATGCCAGCTGTGAAGCGGAATAGAGTCAGTGGCAAAAACGGTAATAAATACTGAAACGGAAGCGAGAAAAAAAAACGAAAAAATTAGATTTTATAGGCTTGATTCACTAATCAAAGTTCTTTGATAAAAAAAAGACCTCACTATTGTTTTATTTAATTACCATTTGATTGGATTGATTAATATCTACATAATTAATCTACTTTGAATCTATGTTATAGGCTTGCTTATAAGCTTTTATGTAAATCAACGATTTTGAATCTTGTCTTATAATATCTTGCTTTAGCTTCTTCTCCTACTGTTAATTTCTAAAAGCAAAACACCAAACTAATTCAATCAACAGAAAAGAACGTCATCAATCTCTTCTTGACGAGACTTAATCACCAAAGGCTTAATCTCCGTTTCAGCTTCTATCGGTTTTACCAAAGAAATGATGGTTCAGATTTTTTCAATTACAACAAGTTTGAATTTTAATTGTAGTTTTTTTTTTAAAGCTACGTGTCATCAGCTCAGTTGCCCACGTGTCATATATATATCTGGAGAGAGTTCTTGCTCTTTCATAGTATATATATAAGATTAAAAGATAACTAATTAAAATTTTAGATTATGAAAATTGGTGAAAGAGTTTATTGAAACAGAAGAAAGAAAAATATGTCTTGGTTTTTTTCAGATTATTTTTTTTTTAAATAATTTATGTTGTTTCAAAACAAATTTATATTTATTTTATTAAAATACTTATTATAGAAAAACTTCATTTTTAAATACGTCTTACAACACCTCTATGAACTTGGACATAATTCTAGTTATGCAGAAGATGAAAGAAAGCTTAAAATATTTAAATTTTATAGTTTTAATAGTTATGAAATATTTTATATTCTTAAATTAATTATGATTTTTAAAGTTTTAAAATATAATAAATATCATATATATTTAATGTTTTCAAATTATTTATTTATTTATTATGTTTCCAAATATGAAAAGATAAGTTTCCATTGCGTTTCTAAAACAGAAATGGACGTTTCCAGAAGTTTCCACCGTGTTTCCGAGAGTTTTTCGTTTCCAAAACGTTTCAAAAATGGAAACCAGACCTCCGACGGAGTTTCCATCCTACCTAGCTTTTTAGAAACAAACTTAATTTTTTAATATGCATGTTTTTAGAAAAACATCTTATATGATAAATTTATAAAACAGAGGAAATAATATATATAGGCAAATATTAGAAAAAGGACAAAATAAGTAAAATTTGTTTTAACTTTTAACTACAAAAGGAATGAGGGGTAAAACCGGTAACTCAGCTACAACAGAGTTTTTGTATCTGCACGAAGCTTCCTCCATAGTCTCTCTCCCATATGTGATTCGTACCAAGGATCTTTGTCAAAATCCGAATGTTGCTTTACATTAAGCATTTTTGTTTGTTTGTTTATAATATGTTTGTTTGTTTTACTCTACAATAACATGATTAGTTTGATTTTTTCAGGGTATAATGCGACATAGCCAATTTGTCTTACATCATTTGTAATGGGACAACTTGAAAATATTTTCTAAATACAATCTTTCCAAATTATAACACATGCCTTTCTTAGTATTTTTTTTTTTTAAATCGATAATATTCATTCCATGTAAACATCAATGATATATGATCCAATCAAAATACCTTGCTCATACTAAATCAACTGCTAATATAGATAGGTTAATGATTAGTATGATGTTTTCACGGTATAATGCGACGTAGCTAATTTTTCCTACACCATTTGTAATGGGACAACTTGAAAATATTCATTCCATGTAAACATCAATGATATATGATCAAATCAAAATACCTTGCTCATACTAAATCAACTGCTAATAATAGATAGGTTAATGATTAGTATGATGTTTTCACGGTATAATGCGACGTAGCTAATTTTTCCTACACCATTTGTAATGGGACAACTTGAAAATATTTTCTAAATGTACAATCAATTCAAATTATAACACATGCTTTTCTTAGTAAATTTTTTTTAATCGATAACATTCATGCCATGTAAACATCCAGGCTTGGACGTTCGGGTTCGGATCGGGTCTTTCGGATTTTTGGATTTGAAAGTTTAAGACCCATTTAAGTATTTATAATTTTCGGTTTGGATTCGGTTCGGTTCCATCTGGGTTCGGGTCGGATTTGGATATCCGAAAATATTGGGGGGAAATTAAAATTAGATTAATTTGAATAAAGTTTGGTGAAATTTTCTCAAATATAACTAAAAACTTTCAAATATTTTGGTTATTTTTGGGTTTTTAGATATTTTGGTTTAAAAATAATTGATATTTTAGAATTTATAATTGTAATTTTGGGTAATTGGGTTATATAAAGTATATATATAATTAATATATTTAGATATATAATTATATTTTGGGTGTATCGGGTATCCATTCGGTTCGGGTTCGCTTTTTTGGGTTAAAGAGTTTATGATCCATTCGGGTATTTTGTCAATTCGAATTTGGTTCAGTACTACTTTTTCGGATCAAGTTCGGTTTGGTTCTTCCGTTTCGAGTTTTTTTGTCTAGGCCTACATCTAGGGGCGGCCCTGGGTAAAGCAAAAAACTCTTGCCTTAGACGCCAACATTAGATAAAGAAATAAAGGGCATCAATTTTGAAGAGATTGATGTGGTGTAGGGGTTAACTCCTCTTCGGGTTGAAAGCTCTAGGCACGAGTTTGAATCTCAAAATGGTACATTTTACATGTTTTGTGTATTTTAATTTGTAAGTGGGCTTAAAAAAAAATTCCTGCTTTAGGTAGCAATTTGTTTTGGGCCGAACCTGTAAAGCATCAATGATCCAATCAAAAATACCTTGGTCAAACTAAATCAATTGCTAATATCACTGCTAGAAAATGATTTTTTTGCATTAGTTTATCAACATCATTTAGAAAAAGGACTCAACAATGAAAACGATTGTTTAGTAAACAAATAAAAAAAATTGTTTAACACAGTAATTAAGGTTAAAATGTTAAAATTTGTGTCAATCATAAATAAATGATACTAATTATCAATTTTTGTATCGCTTATTTATTTTTGATGCAATTTGTAATTAGTTTTGCAGCATTTTATTTGTAATTGACACAATCTAAATATACTAAAAATTGTGATAACAGCAAATTGCATCATATTATTTTTCTCCTTCTCTGGAGAGCAAATTGCAACAATCTTCTTCGTCAATTCATTTCTTCAGTACTTCTTAATTCATTTGCTAATTTAGTCCCAACAAAGATTCTATGGTAGTTTATGAAGATGATAAATGGCTTCTCCAACTTTTTTGAAATTGATTTTAGTTCATTTTCTCGTTAGTCTATGCATATTATCGTGCATTGATGAGCTTATCGTGTATTTCTTTAGTTTGCTTGAGAATTTTGATGTTCAATTTTTCTTGAGAAACTCTGATTTAAATTTGTTATATAGTTTGAGTTCATTACAGATTTGTTTGAGGAATTTTCTACAAACATTTGGACTGCACTTGAATTCATAACAAGTTTTTTTTTAATTCGTTTGAGATGACAATGATTATGATGATGATTTATGTATTATGGTTTTAGTTCACATATAGAGGTAGATTGATCTGTTCATAAGCTTTTAGAATTAAGATAAGATCAATGCATAATCTTATAACCTGAAGAAACCGGATTGAAGCTTTCAGATCTATTCTTGAAAAGGATTTGGTTGATTCATATGAGTTTTGTCGCATCATTCGTATTCCTTTGATTGTGTAGTTTAAATTAATATTTATAAATCTATAATAGTTTTTATGTTCTTGCAGAGATTAGGAGAATGAGTAGATATCATCATCTTCAATTATTTAAGTTTATATAAATGGATTCAGTTGTTTATATAATTTCAGGACATGTTCATATCCGAATAAAAATAAAATAATGATTTGGAAATTTAAATTTCTTTCAAATATTCTTTGTATTTTTCACTCAAATCTTAGAAATGCTTCTACCGATATATACATATGTATAGAATTAAAATAAAATTCCATAATTATACAAAAGCACTTCACATAATGATCGTGGAGATTTCGATCGTGGAAATGTGGTGAAAGGGAGAAAACAGCTTAATTACAGAATTATCAATTAAAATTTTTATTCGAGGATAAAACCGAAAAGAAAAAAAGAAGAAGAAGAATTATAATCTTTTCTCCAAAAACCCAAATCGTTAAAGTTTGTGATAATTAAGGTATTTTACTATAAAATGTGAAAATTCGTAATTATGTACAAAAATTAGAGAAAAGGAATACCGGTAGCCCAATAAGATTGTTTACCATTTTTTCTTCTCTGTTTTTCCGTTTTTGTATAACAGCACTAGAACTAGGGTTTTTGCCCTTTCGTCTATATAAATCTCTTAAACTCATCTCCTTGTCTTTCACATTATAACCTCGATGGAGCCGTACCAAGCTGTCTCTTATGTTTCTGGGATCCAATGCCTAGAACTCCAGACTGATGCAAATATACATATAGCTGATAGTGTCTGAGAAGAGTGACAAGAATAAAGGTATAAAACTCTTTTGGGATTACCTATAAGATCCAAAAGTTCTATAAATTTATCTGATAATAACACTGTTTTATGTTTCTCGATTTTTCAAATTTGATTAAGTTTAGGTATGAAACATTCATGCAAATTTGAGTATCGGAATCAGATTGATGAACCTGTCCAGAAGAAACAGGTTGTGGAAGAGTTGCAGAGTTTAAATAAAATGGTAAAAGAGCACGAGGGCTTAGCTCTGAAGCGGATTAGTCTCGAGCACTCTGATGCGGTCAAAGAGATAATTAAGAAAAGCCTGGAGGAATGGGGCATGGTTATGGCTGAGTATGCAAGAAGCGTGATCGTAGATTCATCAAAAGAAGAGAATGTAGTGAAACTTTTTGAGGAAGTGAAGGGGACAAAAAGGATAATGCAACAAAGAATTTTTGAAGAAAATAAAGGCATTGAGAAGAAGCAGAAGAAGGATGGGAAGAAGAAGAAGAAGAAATGAGATGCAAGAGTTGATAAGTCAGATTCCTTCCAATTATATGCGAGGCTGCATAAACTTTTCCTTTTTTCCAAGTTTCCTTGTAATAGCTATCTCAAACAGCATAAACCTAGTGAAGTAGAAGTGAAAATTCCCTTGGAAACTCTGGCTGCATTACATTTGTTAACGAATTCAGAAATGCTTTAGTAGCCAAAGCGGGTTTATCTTAATTGCTAGCAAAGATTTTAGAGAGTAATCTACCTTAATGTCATTAATCTCAAATGAGAAATATACAATTTAGATTTTTAAGGAAATAGCCGGAAGAGGAAAAGTAACTAGGATAACCTTTGAGGATGGCATCTGTGCTTTGCATAATCTGATAAATCCATCAGGTTTTTCTTGGTGATGAGAAATCCTAAGCTCAGTTCTTGTAAAGGAATAAGCATATAAAGATTCATGACCAGTTTCACTGCTCATATGAGAAAGAAACAAGCCCTGGACAAACGGAAATATTAATTGTGTTGGTAAAGATAACAAACCTTTTGGTCCGCAAGTTTGGAGAAAGAAGAAGAATTGAAGAGAAGAATAGAAGCTAAGCATTTAGAGGAACAAGCATTGCTTGAGGAGAAGATCCGCAATGACCCACGAAACATATCGCGGTTTGATCAAAGAGAGTGAATTCGACAATACTAAAAACCGGTTCCAATCCCTTTCTGAAAAACTTGAGGAGAAGCACGGAAGCTATGAGGAAACGGTAGTTGAAGCAACAAAGATGTCTTTGAAGGCGAAAAAGTGTACATGTGATAGAGATGAAGAAGGTGAAAGAAGAGATGGAGAAGGAGAAGGAAGAGACGGAGAAGAAGCTTGAAGGTAAAGTAAGAGAAGAGGAGAAGTTGAAAAGATACATTGTTGGGATTAGGAGAAGAGAAGAGAGAAGCAATAAGACAGTTATGTATATGGATCGAAAACCATAGAGACCGTTGTGAGTATCTTGAGGAGGTTTTGTCCAAAATGGTTGTGGCAAGAGGACAAAGACGGTCACAACGTACGAGCTTAAATTAAAAAAAAAAAGTGATTCCTTCTCTTCTCAAACTGTAACTATCCAATTTTCTCTATATCTCTCATCATAAAAAAAAGCCGGGTTAGATTGGTTTTTGTCATGTGTAGTATAGTATTAATTAAAAAGGAAAATCACATGTGAATTTGGCTTCCTCAACAATTCGTCAATCAATTTCCCGGTTTATGTCCCAAGACTTTTGGGTTAGTTTAAGATTTCTTCTTACGTGTCTGTTTGGTTTATCATGAGACAGAACCGCTAAAATTTAATTCTCAAGAACTCGTATAAAGCTTGCTTTATAACGAGAAAATTGGATTTGTCGTTACAAAATCTTACGAAAACCACAAAATTTCTAAAACCGGTTGGATTGGTTTTGTGTATTAAAAACAAAAAAAAGAAATCGCATGTAAACAAGGGAATTTATCATATACAATGCAATTCACTATGGAAGTGAATACTTATGAAGCAGCATTGATTTAGGTATTGTAATCCTCAAAAGGTAAATGGTATGAAACATGAGCTTGAATCGTTGCGGAAGCTGAAAGATGAATCTGAGGCAAAGTTGGAGAAGAAAGTTGAAGAAGTTGTAGAGACAGAGATGCAACTAAAGAGTCTTAAAGAAGAAACAGATGAAGAGATTGATCATCTTAGAGGAGAGAATCAGAAGCTGCTTACAAGAATCTCTGAGCTTGATTCATTACATATGGAGATGAAGACAACGAACGATAACAAAATGGAAGATGCGAGCAAGAAACTTGACATTCAAGTTTCTGATCAGGAGAAATTAGTTAAGGAAAAAGATGATATTATTGGGAGGTAAAACAAAGAAACATTTTGGTTTTTGAATATTCAGATTTTAGGTATTTATGTTTCTTGCATCGCAGGCTATCGACGAAAGTCAAGGATCAACAGAGACTTCTCAAAGAACAAAAAGAGACCATTGACAAATTCTCTGAAGATCTTAAGCAATCAAAACGTTGGTCATTAGGTTCGAGCCGAGATTCGAAACTGAATTCAAATGCTTTAGAGAGTAAAATGGAAGAATTAGCTGAAGTTTTCAAGATGAAGATTGAAGATCATATAAGGATACTATCTAGGCGCTCAAATTTCTGGAAATGAAATTGCGGATTAAATCTTATAAACGCAACACCGATGACGCAAAGGCGAGACTTGGTCTCTGTCCTTAACTCAATAAATCGCGGGTAGTGTGACCGTTCGATGCGATTTTTGAATCCCATGATACAATTGCGAACGACCCTTTTTCGCAACACTCGAAAAAAGAATCTAGCGAACTATAAATTGTACGATACTCTCGAGACAACGACTTACAAATTTAGAAATAAGGCGAGAGGTTTGTTGGTTTCTTTTCAGATCTCAGATCGAATGATTGAATGATTTTTTCTGTCGAATTGATGCGATATATATAAAGGGTGAGAGGGGCGGTTTCCGCTCGAGAAATTCGCGGGCATATTCGGATATTCTAAGGAATATTCGAATATTCCTTTTTTCCGAATTCTTGCAGCAAACGCGCACCTGAAAGGAATATTCTTTTAAAAATTTGGATATTCCTTTTTGCGTATCCGAAAAGAAATATTCCTTTTTTCGAATTTCTTAATGGGCTTCAGAAACTCCTTACGAATTTTCCCCAAAAAGAAAGATACGCACGCAGGGGCCTCTGGAGGCTCATTGCCACGACCCGACCCGACCCGACCCAACCCGACCCGTGCCGAGCCGGACGGCGGCACACGCGTGTGGTTCCCATTTTCTCATCCCATAGTCATTTAAACTCATATATAAACATGACCATATATATATCACTTTAAAACATAACTTCCAAGCAATGTGGGACAATTTCCACATTTCACTTAAAATTGAGGTTTTGCCACTTTTGGTTCATGCTCATTTCAATTCAACTTTTACACAATTTATAGACCCAATATGTCTTGGTAAATTGTGGCCCAAGATACTATACAGAAGGATCCATGTAGCTGAACAAATACACTCAGGGAGCAAGAACGATTATATCAAAACACGAGACATGGTTCAAGAAAACAAAGAAAATAGAGAAAGTTTGATCTTTTTCGAAACCCATTTCAAGAAAATCAAAGACGTTTCGGAAAAAGGGTACTCAAGATCCATGGAAAAGCTAGAAGAAGCAAAGGAAGACACAAACCGAGTTGCGAGATTAGCGAAAGATATCGATTCAGCGAAGCTTTGGGTGCGTGAGAAGAAGAATGAGTTAGAGACTCTAACCGCCGAGCTAAAATGCAAAGAAGCTCAAGAAACTTTGTTGAAGGAGAAGTTATCTACGCTTGAGAAGAAGCTTGCGGAAGAAGGAACAGAGAAACTGACACTAGCAAAGGCTTTGAGCAAATTTGAAACGAGAATCAAAGAGCTTGAGAAAAAGTTGAAAGGACGAGAAGTTGAATTGTTGAGTTTAGGAGAAGAGAAGAGAGAAGCCAGAAGACAACTCTGTATTCTTGTGGATTATCAACGAGATCGTTACGATGAAATCAAGAAATCAATCTTAAAGACCTAATTTTTTAAAATTGAACTCTTTGTTTTTTTCTTTTTTTTCACAAAAATGTTTTTACGAACCCATCTTGCAAAATATTAAATATCTTATTGTAAGATCGTGGGTTCATGTTGTTGTAAGAAATATTTATGTTTTGACTATAACAACAAGTAAAACTTATTACAATGGTTTGGTTGTCATAAAAGTCAAAATCTAAATACTTTGACCGCTTTGACGAGAATTTTGAAGAATGCCAGCTGTGAAGCAGGATAGAGTCAGTGGCAAAAAACGGTAATAAACACTAAAGCGGAGGGTCTTTTTCTCGTGTCTCTGTCTCTTCGGTTTTAATTGAATTTTATTTCGGTTTCATATCATTTATTGAATACACTAAACTTTTCTAAATCTTTTTCGTTTTTTTTGTTTCGTCTCTCGCTTCCGTTTCAGTTACCGACTCACCGGAGCTCCTCTTTCCAGGTAAAATCTCCGATCACAAGCGAACTAGAGATGATTTAACTAGTTTTGATCTTCCATTCGAAGTACATAGCTCATGCGATTTCTTCGATCTGTATAACTTACGACTTAGTTTATGTCGAAGTCTCTGTATAGTTTGTAATTATTTACAGAACGATGATGGATTTTTGTTTTCAGTTTCGAGTAACTTTATTGATGTGGATTTTTATATAAGAGTTTATATGCTAAATCTTGTTATATTCTTGATTTTTTATATAGAGTTTATAGGGTTCTTACATTTCATGATGTTTTTCTCTCTTTTTTTTTTTTGGATCAAAAAAGATTTCACTATTGTTTTATTTAATTAGCATTTGATTGGATTGACTAATCTACTTTGAATCTTTGTTAGGCTTTGCTTATAAGCTTTAAGCCTACAGTCAAAGCCATTAAATCTTGATTTGGACCTTCATGACCCAAAGGTGAGAAAAACTCAAAACTACTCATTGCATTTAGCATCTTCATTTCAAATTACTAATTTTTACATGTACCTTAATTACATTTTTTTGAGGGGTAAAGAAGATTTGGACTTGTATTATTGTATTTTTATCAAGTCTGCATAATAGAGACAGACATAAAAGAAACAACTCATATGATGATTATGATAGCTGTCTTTTTTTATCATTCTCTGTGCTTTCTTGTTCCCATTTCCCTAAAGTTGCTCTGGTGGCTCCACTAGCCATTACTTCTACATTTTCTTAATCAGGAGCTAATAATTTGTTTATAGAGTATTTAGTACCGTAATTAACAAATGATTAGCTCTAATTTAAATGAATTATTGCGATAATCTTCTAAAAATAGTGCCTAACTTTGGATTTTCTTCATTTCAGATTAGATTCATTGCTCAAATTAATTTTTTGTAATTAGTCAAAAAATAATATTAAATTGTTATGAGATTGACTCTGTATTTTGAAGGATATGTTTCTTTTTTTTTTTAGTTTCATACTCCAAACTGGAATTGTTTTTCTTTATTACTAGATCTTACTTAAATTTAAATATTGTAGTTCTAGTATCTATTTGTTTGGTAATGTCAGGCTTCAACTGAATCATCTACTTCTTTATTTCATTCCTGTTACCATCCAACTGAAAATCAGCACCAAAATTAATATTAGTTGACTAGTTTTAGTTTAATATTTTACTAAACATGAAAATGATGGCATCTATTTCAATTAAATATTGCTAATTGTTTTGAACAAGTTAGAGTTTCTTCTCACATGTCTTCTTCTCTGTGATATTGTGCAAAGTAAAGATCGTGCTTGATGGAGTTCTAGATGTCCTGGAGATGACTTTTTAGTTCCAAATCTCAAACTTTTCAAGTGCCTTTTGATTGGAGGAGAGACCAAAGAAGAAATGAGAAAGCATAGTCTTAGAGACTCCTTGAAATCTTTCTTTGAGCCTCATCTTGATACTGACAATAATGAAATGCTCAAAGGAACAAAAACTGGTAAATTTTTTACTTTACTCTATATTTTTATGTAAAATCTATACGTCTTTTGGTTTTAGACTTGTTTTTAATGAAGAGAAGACTATGATCAACAATGCAGAAATAGATGAAAAAGTGAAGAAAATCTTGGGAATTGTTGAGAGTAGAGATATTGAGGAAGATGAATCCAAAAGAGTAGAGGTTGCAGAATTAGTCAAGGAATTCTACAGAGAGTATGAGTCGTTGTATCGGCAATACGATGATCTAACGGGCGAGATCAGGAAAAAAGTTCATGGGAAAGGAGAAAACGAGAGCTCTTCTTCTTCGAGCTCAGACTCGGATTCAGAGAAGAAGAGCAAGAGAAACGGGCGGGCTGAGAACGACATAGAGTTGGTAAAGCAACAGATGGAAGCTGCAAATCTTGAAATCGCTGATCTGAAAAAGAAGTTAGCAACAACTGATGAAGAAAAAGAAGCTGTGGACTTAGAGCACCAAGAGATTTTGAAGAAGTTCAAAGAATCAGAAGCGATTTGTGGTAATTTGAGACTTGAAACTGAGAAATTAACAAGTGAGAACACAGAACTAAATCAGAAACTGGAAGTTGCTGGCGATCTGAATCAGAAGCTAGAAGATGTGAAGAAAGAGAGAGATGGATTGGAAACAGATCTTGAGAAGATGACTCAAGAATTTTCTGACTATGTGAATGAGGCGAAAGATCACGAGAGTACACTGGAAGAAAATAACCGTCTACTGGCGCAAAAGAACGAAACCGAAGCAGAACTTGAGAGAGAGAAGCAAGCGTTACTGAATCAGATTAACGATGTGCAGAAAGCATTGTTAGAGCAAGAAGCTGCATACAATACGCTGAGCCAAGAACACAAACAGATCAATGGTTTGTTCGAAGAACGAGAAGCGACAATCAAGAAGCTGACAGATGATTACAAACAAGCCCGAGAGATGTTGGAAGAGTACATGTCGAAGCTGGAGGAGACAGAGAGGAGAATGCAAGAGACAGGTAAAGATGTGACATCTAGGGACATCGAGATTGTAGATCTTCAAGAGGCGATGGATAGTCTACGTAACCAAGTAGAGATGAAAGGAGAAGAGATTGAGAGTTTAATGGAGAAAATGAGTAACATCGAGGTTAAACTCCGTTTGTCTAACCAGAAACTGAGAGTAACCGAACAAGTGTTAGTGGAGAAAGAAGAAGAATCAAAGAGAATAGAAGCTAAGCATTTAGAGGAACAGGCATTGCTCGAGGAGAAGATCGCAATGACTCACGAAACATATCGAGGTTTGATCAATGAGATATCAGAGAGAGTGAATTCGACAATACTAAATCGGTTCCAATCTCTTTCTGAAAAGTTTGAGGAGAAGCATAGAAGCTATGAGGAAACGGTGGTTGAAGCAACAAAGATGTTTTCGAGGGCGAAAAAGTGTGTGATAGAGATGAAGAAGGAGAAAGAAGAGATGGAGAAGGAGAAGGAAGAGATGGAGAAGAAGCTTGAAGGTAAAGTAAGAGAAGAGGAGAAAGAGAAGGAGAAGTTGAAAGAGACAGTGTTGGGATTAGGAGAAGAGAAGAGAGAAGTGATAAGACAGTTATGTGTATGGATCGAACACCATAGAGAACGTTGTGAGTATCTTGAAGATGTTTTGTCCAAAATGATTGTGGCAAGAGGACAAAGACGGTCACAACGAGCTTAAAGCGATTCATTCTCTTCTCAAAACTGTAAGTTAGAGCTTAGCTGTGTTTACTACTCATTTATTTATATTTTAAAATTTCTGATTGGTGTTTGTTGTTGAATAATTTGTTTTGTGGGTTCTTAGTCGAAATTTTTTTGTTGGGGGTGTGATGATTGTTTTGTAGTTGTAAGGATGAGTGTTGTTGAGGTTTGTATAGACCCATTGATATTGATGTTGCTATGATTTAATGTTTTCAACTATATAAATTAGATTAGATTCATTTATACCAAAAAGATTATACATATCAGGGTATCAAAGTCATAGCTAATACAGTCTGGTCTATAGTTCTAAGACTAGATACCAAAAAACAAGAGGACTAGGGTTTAGAGATCTTTCTCCTACATGTTCATGTCTAAGAGACGCAACTGCTTTGTGATAGCTTCAACAGCAATAAGAAGGATCATGTGGTTGCTCTGTGTCTCCTCTAATTTCATGGAGCCTCGCTTCTTTTTATTGCTCCATTGAACATTAAAGGAGAAACCACTCCAAGGGTTGCAGCTAGAAGAGTTACGTGCATCAGAAACATTCCCTTTCTCCTCCTCCTCTGTCTCAGCTTCTTCTCCAAAATTATGAACTTGGTCACAAGCTTGTTCCTTTCCTTGTCTTCTCTCTTCCAAATTCTTCTTCAGTTCCTTTTGTTTTCTTTTGCGTTGGCTGCGTTTTTTCTTGGGATATACTAGAGCTTATGTTGCTTCCATCTTGTTATTGGTTCTGCTGCATTGGCCTACTTCAAATCTTGATTGAGTTTCACCATTGTTGTAAAAGAAAAAACCTTGTTTTATCTCTGATGATTTGTGTGTACACAACTTCTTGACAAGATTACAAGTTTCTGAAACCGCTCCAACTCTTTTCCTCCGGACATACTTCTTCTTAAAGAATTTGTCGTCGTCACATTAGAAGGATCTCGTTTGAGTGATGCTGTTTCATCACCTCTTTGTTCCTCAGCTCCCACTTCCTTAGACACTTGTCCAGTAAAATAAAACGATGCTACCTTAGCCAGAAACACTAAATCGTCAAAAGACAATTGTTCAAGACCGAACTCGTTGTCTCTGTTCTTATAAGCTTGGTACAATTCAAGACTTCTGTTCAAGTCATCTGCAAAAATAGAATCAGAATTCAGATGATGTAATAAGCTTTTTAATATAACATTTCCATAAACAGGAACAAAGTTTACTCTTTTTACATTTATGTTCTTGAATTTTCGACGGTAAAGACTCATCCGGAACCATCATATCGGAGATTAACCTCCTGCGCATGCATTTAACTTATCAAATTAGTCAAAATATTTTTTAACTCGAGTATTACTGCTCCATTTTTTCACTTCTTTCTCCATTTTCACTTTTAATCTTCCTTTCATCTGGAAAATTTTGCAAAAATTACAGACAAATTAAAATGTGTAAAAGGGTTTAAGCGACAATTTAGGTGAGTGAAATGTGTAAAAATAATGAAACAAATTGAAAGTACCAAGAACGATTTGGTATTGATCGGAGTTGTGACAGTGAAGCTGAGCCAGGGAGGTCACACCTTCTTCCGCCGACTTCTCTTTGGAGACTGACTATGTAAATCTGAAAATTTAACAGTTAAAATGTAAAAGATAAAAATTAAAAAAAAAAGGAGTACACGCAATTGCAAAGTCTCAAATGATGACGCGATCGAGTACATGCTCTTGAGTGGAAATTGTGTAAGAGTATGAAGAACAAAGTTTAGCCTAGTGTTTGATGTTCAGTTTGTAGTTTCCAAGAAAGAGCCTAGCTTTTTTTTTTCTTCTTAGATAGGTTTGGTTTCAATGTTTAACAAGCTCTTCTGCTAACATTATGAATGATTCATTGATTATTTTTGCATATTCTGATGGGTACCTTAATTAGGGTTTTGAGCTGTTGAATCATTTGGAATTAAAGAATTGGCAACTTTAGGTGGCTTCTCTTTCTATTTGACCCTATACATATCTGCTATTGTTGCTTCTTAAGTCCTTTATGTTTCTATCGATTTCTTGTATATATATATATATATACTTTGTCTTATTTCTCACCATCTTTGTAGGCCGAGTTTCAAAATGTTATCGACTCTTGGTAAGCCTTCAAGCTTATATGCATCTGTTTCTTGGAATCCAATATTGAAGGGTGAAGAGCAAGAACCCACCAAAACGGAATTGGATTTGAATAGAGTTTTCACCAAAACGGAACTGAATTTGAATCTGATTCACGTTAACTTATCATTTATCATCATATTAATTAGGCATGTCATTATAACAATTATTCAAAATAAGAAATGTGATCACTTATTAAATAACGAGTTAAATATTATAATAACTTGTTAAAATAAAGCATGTGAAAATCCTTAATTATGTTAAAAAAATTAGAAAAAATAGAACCGCTAGCTGCTTTTTCTTTTCTTTTTTTTTGTTATTTCTGAAATTTAACATTTTAGATTAATTCTGGAAAACTGTATACAAAAAGGTTTATTACCATTTTTATTTTTTTCTTCTATGCTTTTCCGTTTTTCTATAACAGAGTAGAGTGTTCCCTACTCTAGAACTAGCTAGGGTTTTTGCCCTTTCGTCTTTATAAATCGATTTAACTCATCTTTTTTTCGTTCACATTGATCATAACCTCTTCTTGCTTTGAAGGAATGGAGCCGTACCAAGCTGTCTCTTATGTTTCTGGGATCCAATTCCTAGAACTCCAGACTGAGACAAATACAAAGATACCTCCTATAGCTGATGGTGTGACGGAGAAGAGTGACAACAATAAAGGTATAATTAAAACTCTTTTGGGATTACCTATGATGGGATCCAGACGCCAAAAGCTCTAAAAATTTTATCTGAAAATTAACATGGTCTTATGTTTCGGTATTAAACTTATTTGAGTTGTATTATCATCTGCTGTCACCATTCATGCAAATTACTATTTTGGGATTACTATTTTTTTTTTCCCTGTCTTGTAGATAGCCAAAGAAAGAAGACAAGTGTGTGTCTATCCGAGAAGAGTGTTGTCAAAAGTGGATGCTCTGATGTGAAGAGTGACAATGGTAAAGGTATATATACAAGTCTTTTGGGATGACCTATATGATAGGATCATATATGACGCCAAGGAGTAAAAAAAAAAAAAATTGTGTGTTTATGTTTCAGGGACTAATTGCGCTTCCAAGTCAGATGATGATCAACCTGTCGAGAAGAAGCACATCTTGCAAGAGTTGATGATCTTCCAACGCCTTAAAAATGAGCATGAAGTGCTCTGTTGGAAACGCCTTAGCCTAGAGTTGTCTTCTGATGTGGAAAAAGAGAGAATGAAGAATGCCTTGGATATTTTGAGAGAGTCTGTGGCTAAATTTGTAAGAGAAGTGGTGATCGATTCTGCAAAACAAGAAAATTGTGTGGATCTTTTGAATGAAGTGAAGTCGGGAATCAGGATGGTAGAGCAGAAGAATTTTGAAGCAAATAGAGAGATTGAAAAGCTTGAGAAGAAGCAGAAGCAAAATGCAAAGAAGAAGAATAATAAGAAGAAATGAGAGCATGGACCTTATATTGAAAAGATGTACGGTTCAAGAGTTTAAGAGCCAAATCTTTTTCTTTGTTATGTGAGCGTCTCAAACTGTTTAAGACTAAGTGATTTGTTCGTCCTTTTCTCAGCTGTTTTCTTCTTTACGAAAAACTCTTTAACTTGATATTTATTATGTCCATGTGCAGGCTTGAACCATATATTTTTTTAAATGATATTCCGACACTTTTAGGTTTTAAAAAAAAAAAAAATTACTTCAATATAAATCGAAGTTGTTTTGTTGGGGATGTGATGATTGTTTTGTTAAGGTTTCTATAGACCCATTGATATTGATGTTGGTATGATTTAGTGTTTTTCAACTATATAAATTAGATTCATTTATACCGAAAAGATTATATACATATCATAACATCAAAAGTCGTAGCTAATCTAGTCTGGTCTATAGTTGTAAGACTAGATACCAAAAAACAAGAGGACTAGGGTTTAGAAATCATTCTCCTACATGTTAATGTCTAAGAGACGCAACTGCTTTGTGATAGCTTCAACAGCAATAAAAAGGATCACACGGTTGCTCAGTGTCTCCTCTAATTTCATGGAGCCTCGTTTCTTTTTGTTTCTCCATTGAACATTAAAAGAGAAAACCACTCCAAGGGTTGCAGTTAGAAGGGTTACGTGCATCAGAAGCATTCCCTTTCTCATCCTCCTCTGTTTCAGCTTCATCTCCAAAGTTATCACAAGTGTGAACTTGGTCACAAGCTTATTCCTTTCCTTCTCTTCTCTCTCCCGAGTTCTTCCGTTTTCTTTTGCGTTGGCTTCGTTTTTTCTTGACATATCCTTGTTCCCATGTTGCATAAAGACGACCAAACTGTTTCTTTTCTGAGAAAATGCAGCTCCGGTGGCTTTGCTGCATTCGCCTTGTTCTTGTACAAGAACCCTTCTTCTTTATGTGCGGCATCCACATTAAGTAAGCTTATAGTTATTATTTAAACTTTAATCAAATCTTCATTCTTTCTATTTGGCATGTTTATCATACTACTTTAAAATAAAAATGCACAAAATCATAAATTCAGATAATCGATTAAAATAAATAAATAAAATCAACAAAATAGAGATTTTTTGTTCATCAAATTAAATGGTAAGTTTTCTTTTGAATCGTTGTTGGAATCCTTTTCCCTTGTGCATTCAGAATCCTATACAACTGCGTACGTCTTTTTGTAGTGTTGATGGACAAGATATATGTTCATATCATTTTAATATATTGTAAAACAAAAATGTGTGAATTTTACATTGTTGGCCAGGTCGAACTTCTTATGAGGGTTCGCCATATAAATTTGGTAAACCTTGTCGGATATTGCGATGAAAGAGATCACTTGGCTCTCATTTATGAATACATGCCCAATGGAGACTTAAAATATCATTTGTCAGGTGGACAATATCTATATCATTAATATCTATATCATTAGCATTTTAATTTCTTATTTGTTATAAATATTTAAAAACTATATAACTATTTATGATCAGCAGAAGCAGCCTAGCCCTACCAACCTCATCGACCCAATTCATCAACAGGCACATGATATTTCGTGACAATTTTAATTAAAAATAGTGCATAGCAAAATTAACATTATGTTAACATTTTTTAAAAAATATATTATTTTTTGTTTTATTTTCTTTTTATTTAGTTTTAGTTTTTTCGTTATGATTTTTTTTGTTTTTTCTAATTAAATTGAAAAATAATAATTGTTTAACAAAATAAATTAATTTTTGGTAACGGTGTTAGATGTTGACCGTTAGTCAACCCAACCTTATACACATTTTAGATTATTTGAAGGTTTGTTTTGGAAAAACAATTTAGTTGGAGGTTTTAAGTGAAAACACAAAAAAATAGATGTTTAAGTTGGAAAAATGTTCAAAGTTGAAGGTTTTTTTATAGTATTTTCCCTTAATTATATTAGTTTGAAATTCGATGATGACTGCTTAGTTAATTTGGGTGGCATGGCTGAATATGATAAACGTCTTGGAGAACAACACTCAATTAATGATATTTGGGATTTTGTATCATCTGATGACCGTCACGTAATACTACTCTTCTTATGTATTATAATTTTAAGATATATATTATTTAAATATCCAATATTTATATATTACTCACATATTTGCAATTATTTAATAATTACAGGAAAGAAAGTTTGTTTGCAAAGCAACCATTACCGAAATTGTGTTACGTAATGATTAGAATTACATATCATGTTCAAGTTGCTCCAAAAAACTGTAAAACTATGGGTCTTCACTTATATGCGTAAACAAACAATGTGGTAAATCACCAGCTATTGGAGTCATCAGGTATATTATTCATTGTTTTTTTCTCTAATGTCTATTTTTTATATAATTTATATGGATACTAAGTCATTTATTATTTTTCCAGATTTAGAATCGAAGTCATAGTGGATGATGGACATGACTCTGCAAACTTTGTTATATTTGATAAAGATGCTACACATATCACTGGAACAACTGCTGAAAGTGTAAAAAATTATATATATTTGTATTCTATATATACATTGTTTTATATTTCTATTAGTAGCTAAACATTGTTCACACAGATCAGAAACAACTCAGGTGAACAAGAGTTGGAAAGCATTCCCACATGTGTGCAATCAATTATAGAAAACACTTATCTATTCGAGATTCAAGTTAAAGAATATGATTTTGATGCATCCTATCAGAGTTTTACAGTTTCAGAGATTCTCAACCAATTGAAAGTAATTAATAGAATCACTATAGTCAACCGCGTATCTGCTTTCCGAGCAGAAAATCCACTCAAATGATAGGTAATTTTACAACTCTGGCTCACGCAATGAAAATCTACTAAACCGATTAATCTCCCTCGCCAAAAGGGCTTCACTTTAAGTTTAACAAAGTCTCTGCAACTAGGCTTCATTACAACTCCACGTGGGCCTTCCAACGGGTGCTCCACTTCCTCTCTAGGTTAATTTCATTGAATTCAAATTTGATTGTCTGTCTTACTTTAGAATGGGCTTTGTAAACTTATGTCCTCCTTGCCACATTTAAATTAACGAGCATTAATTAATAAAAAATATTATAAGATGTAAAAACTTTAAAAGAAAGGTGGATTAAAAAATGGGATCTATAATATTTATATGTTATGGACTTGCAAAGTATCAATAACTAAAAATTTAAAATTAAATTATTAAAAATATGTTTTCATGAGATACAAAAAATATTGCTATATATTTTCAATTTCTTACAATCATTGTAAAATTATAAATATAAAAAATCATAAATATGTATAATCCAAAAATATAATATCAGTTCTGTGAGAAATTTCATTACAAACAATGTACTTTAAAAAATCTATATATATTCAAACAATATATATAATTATATAGAAATAAAGAATCGTTAAAAAATATGTTCATCGCACGGGTCCTTATCTAGTAGTGCGTATTGTATAAATGGGCTAATAAAATGAACAAAAGGCCCAATATATGTTGGCCCAATTCCAATTAGAAATCGTATTCTCTCACCGGAGATGATTCTCTGAGTCCCGAGAAAATGGCGACGCTAGATTCCGGCACCACATGTTCCTCCTGGAATTACTCCGGCCACCGATTCGCCGCCGGTTACGTCGACGGAAGCCTCTCCGTTTACGACTCTTCTGCGTCGTCTTCTGCTACTTTCACTTGCACTTCCAAAGTTAGGGTTAGTGAATCCAGTATTGTCAAAATCGTCTGGTTACCTTCTGAATACGGTGATGCAGTAGCCTGCATTTGCGAAGACGGGAGCTTATCGATTTGGGAGGAAGTTTCTGCAGGTAACTCTGAATAATCTCCATGGATTCGTCGCTAAGTGTACATTGGATTCTTGTTTGAAAATGTTAAGAATTCATTGTTTTTATTTGGTAGACACACATGCTCTTGAGTGGAAACTGTGTAAGAGTGTCAAGAGCAAGTCTAGCCTAGTGCTCGATGTTCAATTTGGAGTTTCCAGAAAGAGTCTAAAGATGGTGAGAGCTTCTTTAGATTGTGGTTTGGCTTCAAAGCTTAACAAGCTCTTCTGCTAACATTATGATGAATGATTCATTGATTATTTTTCCAGGTTGCTGCATATTCTGATGGGTACCTTAGGGTTTTTGAGTTGTTGAATCCATTGGAATTAAAGAATTGGCAACTTCAGGTGCCTTATCCTTCGATTGAACCTATTAGACATCTACTACCATTGTTGCTTCTTACGTCCTCTATCATTCTGTGTAGGCTGAGTTTCAGAATGTTATTGATTCTCTATCGAGTCTCGGTAAACCTTCAAGCGTATCTGCATCTGTTTCTTGGAATCCAATGAAAGGTGAAGAGCAAGAACCCAGCTTTGTGTTAGCCTTCAACTCTGATTCTCCACATCTCAACTCTTCCAAGGTATATTTGAATTTAAGATCTTAATGAACAGGGAATCAACAAGTATGTATATTTGTGGATTTTGTTACCTAAAATCATGATAGAACTTGTTGTTGTAGATATGGGAGTTTGATGAAGCTCATAACAGATGGTTGGCAGTAGCAGAATTAGCCTTACCAGAAGACAAAGGTGATCCAGTTTATGCTTTGTCATGGTCCCCAAATATTGGCAGGTAATAATTCAAACGAATCTTAGTCCTCTTTTAAAATACTCTGTTTTGAGACGCCATAAACTAATCCTCTTTTGAATACAGACCATATGAGGTTATTGCTGTTGCAACTCATAAAGGAATAGGAATATGGCATGTTGGTCTAGCTCCTGATCTCGAAGGAAGGCTTCCGGTAAAGAAGGTCTCCTCGCTTTCTGGCCATCAAGGCGAGGTATCAAATTCCAAAGCTCTTTACCTTTAGATCTCTCTTCTGATCTTCGTTCCAACTTTTGATTTCCTTTCATACTTCATAAAACCTTAACTAAAACTACACAACACTTGTTTTGATGTTTCCTGGTCAGGTTTGGCAGATGGAATGGGACATGAGTGGCATGACTTTAGCTAGCACAGGAAGCGATGGAATGGTGAAATTGTGGCAGTCAAACTTAAACGGCGAGTGGCAGGAGCAGGCTACACTTGAACCAGTTCCCTCTTAAGATGTACATGTCCATAAACATATGTGTTCCATTTTCCAGACATAAGTTGTTGGTGTTGCTTAGTTTTGAATTTAAAGACAAGTTTTTTATGAGTTTCTGACTCGCTCAAAATAGCACCAAGTCTCTACAACGTATCCTAATGTGCTCAATTATTTATTGAAGTCATCTCTCCCCATCAAAATTAATTCGATTCATGTCGTTCGAATGCCACTTTGGACTCTGTCTGTCACCAAAGTTCCGTAAACAAAATTTATCGACCAAAACAAACAAAAATCTAAACCACTCTCTGGTCAATAATTATTAAATGGGCCAATAAGAGGCCTAAACATCTGAATAGACTGAAATAAACCCACAAAACAAATTATTAAAAAAAAAAAAAAAACCAAACATCATTATTTATACAAAATTCTGTCTCTTTGCATTATTCTAAACTTCTTATACAAGTATAAACCTTAAACAGGGGAAAATTAAGGATAAATAAACCAAGCATGGTTGTTTTTTCCTCCTTTGTTTAACAAAGATTCTTTGGTTTTCTAGTTTTCCTAGCTTTGTTTCACTATCTTATTCTCTCGGTTTTAATTTGACAAAAAAAAATCTCGATTTTTATTAAACTTTATTTATTTATTTTAATCGATTATCTGAATTTATGATTTTGTGAATTTTTATTTAAAAGTAGTATGATAACTATGCCAAATAGAAAAAATAAGGATTTTACTAAAGTAAATAACACCTAAAAGAATATTATTATAAAATGATAAAAGGATATTAGTGATAGTTTACACTAGTGTTGCTTAACTTTATTAATCCAAATTTTAAAATAAAAATGCATATCTGAGTTGTAAATGATACAAACCTATACTTCAAATGTTAAAAGTCGCAAATGTTTCTTAAAACTTCTTCAAAGACTTTGAGAAGAAACTGCACAAACCATGACCAATATGGTAAAATGATAAGATCTTTGAATTAACTTTGCTATGCCTAATTTTAATTAAAATTTTCATGAAATCACATAGAAATATATATATATATATATATATATCAAGAACCAAATGAGAGTATCTTTGTCAATTTGGTCAAATATGAAGAAAAACAAAAGCATAAAGTGCATAGTAAATTTATACCACTCACCGGGATCGTTTGCAGTGCTAGGAACTGGTGGTGGTTGTACACGTTTGGCGTTGAGATTTTGTCTGAGACTAATTACACGCTCAAGGGTGCTTTTGAAATCTCTTGAAACATGCTTAAAAAAACAGACATGTAAGCAATCAAAAATCATTTTTTTCTCAAAACGAACATGTACCTCTCTAATCGTTGGCTGAAATGTTAAAGACAACCCAGATATCAATGTTTCATCTCTAGGTTGTCTTTAACATTTTGAGAAAAATATGATTTAAGCATATATATATATATATATAGATGGTTAAATTGGATGGAAAACATCTTATATTTACAAATTCCCCTATTAACTTTTAGGAAGAAACAAAAAAGACCGGAAAGGATTGTGCAGAAAATTTGGGACGACGAATTGGTGAGTGCTTGGTTTTGGTTTGTAGAAATTTTGATGTCATGAGGATTTAGGTTCAGAGGGTTTTAAAAAAATTGAATGATAAAAGTTTGGAATCGATCATGTAGTCTAGATCTATGGTATTCTCTCTCTCAGAATAAAAGTTTGTGTATTATGATTCCGACGAGTATTTTGTGTTTGAAAGTTGAGAAATTTTGATTCTGAATTGGTAAAATTTGATGTTTTAATTATTGGGAAGGTCTCAGGGATGGCATCAAATTCGAGCTCCGGTGTTGTGCGTCGTAAACTACGTCCGTTGTTGAGATATTATCCATACTATTCAGGGTCAGTGATGATGTTTGTTAATTACTTAGTCCCTTCCCTTTGAGGTTACAAAAGTCTGAATATTTATTGACTTATTTGGTGGTTTTGTAGGAGATGGTTTGGGAAGGATGACATGAAAAGTGAAGTGATGCGACTAGGAATTAGGCTCTCAGTGGATCTAGCTCAATCTATGTACTTGCTTTGTGATGACATTCGTACTATGTTATTGTTCTGCTTTGAGTTATGGAGAGATTTAAAAAGGGCACCAAAACTCTACTAATCCTGTGGTGGAAAGGCTGCTTCTTGTTATGCATCATGTCTATACAAAAGATATCAAACCCGAGAATAGAGTGTTTCAGAGTGGTGGCAACTCGGTCCACTCGGATTTGATCAAGACGATTTATATGGATTTTGCTCAAGGAATCATAGTTTTACACCGCCTTGTTTATCATCTTACAAGACATTGCTCTTTTGATGATCGACTATTATCGTCGGCTATTGCACAATACAAGCAGGTGCTGAGGAAGCTAGAGGGTAAACTGATCTCCGCAGAGGATGCTTCAAAGGCCAATGGCTTTGTGAGGGAGACGATAGCTTCTAACATTTATTGCTTGTGGAAGTCTGTCTTTGATGAAGAAGCCGGATCCAAAGTGATCAAGAATTTGATTATTCTCAATATGTTTAGGCCTCTTTTGAACGAGATACCTATATATTCTCCTCACTTTTTAGGGTCGGTAAGATTACTTAGCCCCTTTGAGAGTTTGCTTACTCAGAAAGAGGAAAAACCACTGCTAAAGTATTCTCCTTACATTTTAGGGTCAGTTATATTTACTTAGCCCCCTTGAGAGTTTGCTTACTCAAGTCACTCGGTCATTCATATTGACTCTTTTATTTTTTGTGTTGCAGGAAGGATTTTCCAATGCAGGAGTTGGAAGAGGAGGTTTTGCGACAAGGAGTTGAGCTCTCGCTACGTGTGGCTGAATTGATGTTTTTGCTGTGTGATGAAATTCGTAGCATGTTACAGTTCTGCTTAAAGATATGGAGAGATGGAGTAATTGGTGAAAGTCCTGTGGTGGACAAGCTGCTTCTTGTTATTTATCATGTCTACACAAAAGATATCAAACCCAAGAATAGAGTGTTTCGTAATGGTTCCAAATCGGTTCAGTGGAGACTGGTCAGGACTACTTGGGAGAATTTTTGTGATGGAATCAGAGATCTGGATCACCTTGTTTCCATTCTCAGAGAAGAAAGAAGCAATATAGATTTTCGACAGTTTACGTATAGTATTGAACAAGCTCTGGAAAAAATAGAGGACAAGTTGAAGTGTGGCAAGGGTGTTTTAGAGGCGAATGGGTTTGCGAGGGAAGCAATGGAGTCAATCTTTTTGGACTTGTGGAAGTGTGTGTCTGACGAAGAAGCTAAGGAAGCAACACAGACTCTAAAAGAGATAAACGAGGGGATTCTCGATGACCTGTTTCTCCCTCTATTGAACCAAGAAGCAGCAGCAGTACCTTAGCTGGGCTACTATGTATTTCTTCTTGCTTCTATCTGATGGTTTATTCGGACTCTCAACTCCTAATCACTCTTCATCAAATTGACAAGATCGTCTGCGGATTCCGAGAGTAGGTCATGAAGATCACCTTCCTCAGTTTCACTTGTTCGAAGCCAGGTTCATGCTGTCACGAAACTCTTCTTCCGACATATTACCCAGCGCCGAGATAGCCTCAGCAACACCAGAACTCGGATCCATGGTGAAGAAAGCGATGAGATTAACCCTAATTCGAGTTGGAAAATATCAATCCAACTGAATGAATCACTCTCGTCTTCTTCCCCCCCCTTTTTCACAACCAAGCCGAGATATAAAGTGATTAAAAACGACACACATTTTGCATACCAAATTTTAAAACGGCACGCAGTTTTTTTTCTCTGATCCTCTTTTTTTTTGTTTTTCTCTCCTTTTCCCTCATCCACAACCTTTTTCCTTCCTCTCACCGTGACAGCAAGAGAAAGATATGATTCTGATCACCTCAAACTCTCCGGCGCTAATCTCAGCCGTTAGATTAGTGGGCTCGTCTCCGTTCAACACTCCACGACTTTCTCAGTCTTCTGTCTCAATCACTAGAAACAAAAGCTTCTTCTTGCACTTGACAGAGACCAAGGACAAGAAACGAAGAAGAGAATCGATCGTGTGTGACGCAGGCGGTATGTTTCCGGTAGACCCATGGGCTCCGACCATTGATTCACAGAGCATTGCATCACAGCTCTTTGCTCTGTCTCTGTTTCCATACATTGGCTTTCTCTATTTCCTAACTAAATCAAAAACTGCTCCTAAACTCACACTTTTCGGTTTCTACTTCTTGCTTGCTTTCGTTGGAGCTACAAGTAAGTTTTACTCTGTTTCAGCATTAGCGTTTTGGCCGCAAACGCTTGTTCTTCTAATTGCGTTTGGCGTTTCTTATTAGCAAATATTAATCCTTTATTCTTTTTTTCTTGGCTTTGGTGATTTTTTTCCGATTTTGAATTTGGGATATAGTTCCTGCTGGAATTTATGGTAAGTTTCTTCAACATTATAAATTTTAATTTTCTATTGGATTTTAATGGTTGTTGAATATTTGATCATATGAATGGAATATTATCAGCAAAGGTGCATTATGGAACATCGTTGTCGAATGTTGATTGGTTACATGGAGGAGCTGAATCACTTCTTGCTCTTACAAACTTGTTCATCGTGTTGGGTCTTAGACAAGCTCTGAGGAAGTCTGAAGATGGTGATGATGATGATAAACTCGGTAAGGATAAAGAAACTTCAACAAGTCAAGAACAAGAGAAATCTTCAGTGTAGTGTAAAAATGGTAATTTGTAATTTTTGTTTCTTTTTTTAATTTAGCATGTAAATTATACAACTCACGAGCATCTAATACCATTTTGGACGCTTGAGTTTAACGCTAGTTAGATGCGTTTGGTTCCTAAGTGATGGTATAAATCCGATTGAGAATGGCACTAAGTAAGTTATTAGTGGAATCTTGTTCAAAGCTTGGTGGAGGGAAAAGTTGAGGAATCCTTTGAATTTGCGTCCACATTATTAGGCATATATTGTTGGTTCTTTTGCAAGAATTAGCATTTAACAGTTAAAATAAAAAATATGGCAATATAGTAGTGTTGAGATGTCGTGAAAGGATGTTCATGGCAAAGACGAATAGGCATGGCCGGCTTTCTCAAGAAAAAAGTGAAACATTGGCTTCGGACCCCCCCAAAATTTTCCAAGTCCATAAACAAAACAATAATATATAAATAGGGTTGCTTTGTGGGAACTCTCTCCTTTGAAAATTTTTGCTTGATTGGGAATGATGAAAGCCAGAAGGAGATGCTTCAAATAAACGGCTGACAAAAGTTTGACTATGGGATTGTGTATAGAAAAACATATATCTACGTTTTTGTATGCATTATTAACGGCTGATCTTAAAAAAAAAAAAAAAAAAAAAACCATATTCTTTTATATGTGGAACTTTCATAACACCAAACTTGGAAACTAATTTATTCCACAACATCAAATTAAAACCAATTGGTACCAAAAGAACTTTGAACAGATCTTTGATCCAAGGAAACAAATATAAATCAATTGCCTTAAGAGTAAAATACACATTTTTAGTGACCATACTTTGGGTTTAAAGTTTGAACCATTTATGTTATTTTCAAGAGTGAAAACTGAACACTCACGACTTTAACTACATTCTCCACCATATATCGAATTTACATATAGCATACCCCAAAAAAAATACTTTCTAAGCGAATTTTTGTTTTAACATACTACTTATCTATAAAGATAGAAACATATATACAAGTCAAAACACAAAAGTTGAAGATCGTAAATCTCATCCACATGAAATGAATCTAATTCATCGTTTTGATGTAACAAAAGGTTTCAAGAATCCAAACAATGTGCAACCGTACATACAAAGTATACCATCACATACAATCATAAATACCTACAAGTTTCATCTATAAATATGGACCCTTGACTCTCGAATTCACCAAGGCAATACATTTTAGCTAAAGAAAAACAAGAAGAAAAGGACGCTTTGCAGGTGAAACGATGTCGTTTAAAGGAGCAGAGAAAGAACCAAAACAAACGGGCCGATACATGTCATACGAGACGTCAGACTCTGAATCGGAACATGAAGGAACCACCATGAAGAGTGATGGTAATTTTTCTTGGCTTAACCACAGGGATAACAACTTGCGCGAATCGAATGATTTTAGCGGACGTGGTTCTAATACCACCGCCAAGGAATCTGGTCCGACCAATACCTACAGCGGCAAAAATTACTCTGCTTACTAAGCATGTAAGAGATTCAAATTCTAAAAATATGATTTATATTCTTGAAAATCACGAATATGTAATGTCATTGCACTAATTCCATTAGTTTTGTTTGATTTGGGTTAATGTTATTCAGATGGGCAGATGGGCTTGGCTACATAAAAGTGGGAAATGAAGACAAGCTCATTTGTTGATGGCTCATAAAAATTATGTATTATGTCTGCATGCATGTAATAAATAATGAATCCAATTAAGGATGGAGGCCTCATGACTCATGAGATATTAATGATGATAATCTCATTTGTATCATGTGGTTTATATGCAAAACAACTATGGAATCATGATGTTTTTACATATCTCTAGCTACTTCTATTACTTTAAACAAGTAACTTACTTTCAAAAAATCAAAATCTAGCATCATTTTATTTTACAATATTTTAAAATAATTGTTACAGTTCTTTATGTTCCTATATCGCATTAAGATGAATATGAATCAAAGAATCTGAATCTTGGACAACTATAATTAAGAATCAATTCTGAAATATACATCCAAATTAGGTAAAAAGAAAATGCCATTAGAATTGATTCAAGATAATGACAGACACTAGCAAATGGAGACTATTAGATTTAAGCAACTCTTATGAAAATATCAATAGTATATATATAGGGGAAAATATCATTTTTAACTTTGAAAGTGACATATGCTATCACTTTAAACCTCGAAGGTATTACATTAACACTTTAAACCTTCAAACTATTTTTACTAACACTTTAAGCCTTCAAATTACCTCCCGCGTTTTATCCGGACATAATAGTTACCGAAAAATTGACGGAATTTTCGATAGTAATCCGACAAAACTTTATGACCGTAATCTGACAGATTTCCGACAAAATAGTTTCGTCAAAATTTTAGAAAATCTTTTAACGACTATATCAATGTGCATATTTTCCAACGGATTTTTGACAGTCACTCAAAAATCCGTCATAAATTATTCAACGGATTGCCGACAGAACTATTATATCGAAAATCCATCAAATTAAGATCCCATCAAAATTCCGTCACTACAAGAAAAAGTTACGGAAAACTGACAAAATTTTCTACAAGATCTTAATTCGAAGGATTTTTGACATAATAGTTCTGTCGGTAATCTGTCGGTAATCTGTCGAACAATTTCTGACGTATTTTTGAGTAACCGTCGGAAATCCGTTAGAAAATATGTACTTTGATATAACCGTTTTAATTTTAAAAGTTATGACATAACTATTTTCTCGGAAATCCGTCGGATTACCGCCGAAACTTTTCGTCATATTACCGTTAAAAATTCTGTTAGTTTTCCGGTAAATATTTTATAATAAATTTTATGGCGGAAAAACAAAAGAAATAGTTTCGAGGCTTAAAGTGTTAGTAAAAATATTTTGAATGTTTAAAGTGTTAGTCTAATACTTTTGAGATTTAAAGTGCTAGCAAAAGACATTTTCAAGATTTAAAATGTTATTTTCCCCTATATATAGACATCTCAAGCTCATTCCAAAATCCACACACAATACAAATATAAACCATAAAGATCACCTCTTCTTTACCACAATGCAGTACTATGAAACCCGCGCGAAAGACTACTACGATATGGCTCAAGGACAACGCAATGGATATGGCCAGAACCAAAACCGTGAAGGATATGGCCAGGGTCAGAGCCGTGAGGGATATGGAATGGGTCAGAACCGTGAAGGATATGGCATGGGTCAGAACCGTGAGGGATATGGCCTGACCCAGAGTCGTCCAGTATATGGGCAAAGCCCGACTCTGAACCACCGTAGCCATGGCGGGTTTCTTGATGAGCTCTTCAAGGGTCAAACTGGCCAAACGGGTCAGAGTGGCCTAGGCTCGTTTCTAGGAAAAAACAAGAGCCAAGAGGCTAATAAGGTTAATAATGGACACGGAAAGCTCTTAGGACAACACCAGAAGAAAACTCATGAGACAAACAAAAGTCTTAATGGCCTTGGAATGTTCATTAACAATGGAGAGAAGAAACAAAAGAGGCAAAGTGAGCAGAAGAAGATGAACAACAACAAAGATGGGTCTGGCAGTGGCAATGAAAGCGGAAGCAGCAGCGGTAGCGACAGCGACTGAATCTGATATGCTCTTAAGAAAGTGATGCTTCTAAGAAAAGACTATATGAAGTACTTAGATGTAATATTAAAAATAAAAGCCATTTAGGTGGTTGTGTCTCTGTGTCCTATATAACCTTGGTACTATGAATCTACTTTTATACTTTTGTTGCAAAACCAACAAATCGACCCAAAAACAATTAAGAAAACTAGAGTGGTAAATGATCAATGACTATCAATAACCCACCTAATTAATTCACTGTAAACTTTATAATAAGTGATCCAAATTTTATGATTGGAGATGGTATTAAATAACTCATTCCATAGGATTTCACAATAGATACACATGATGGCATATAGGGATAAAATATTATCTAGCTAGTTCTTGTTTTCATTATTTGTTGGTTCAAAAACCTAGCTAGATCATTTCATTGTTGCTGTTGATATTGTTTAGTAGCAACAATGAGCAATCAAACATTCAAAATTATAGTGTTTAGAAGAAAATAAAATGAATTATAATATGTAGAGATAGAAATGTTGTCATTTTCGTCTGCTGACAAATTTTTAAAAATGTCAAGATTTAGGTCCGGCCTAGTCATATGGACATGCGTACCACCAAACTACAATTAACCACTAAATACAACATATATAATGATAAGTTTAACGGATTTGTCGTGGCCCGGTTCAGTCTTTGCAAAGTTGATCTATTTTAGGGTCGAATCAAACTTAAGTTCTGATTAGATTTAAAAGCATAAACAGTTGGTATGTTCCAGTTCTGTTAGGGTGTTTTTGGTTTCATAACATAGAAATGTATAAAAGAGAAAACAAATAGTCTTCGAGCATCACATGTAAAGATAGAATAAAAGGGACCAGTTTTAAAGCATTAGACATATAGTCGAGACTGTGACATGTGCTTCTTCTCTCTTTATTATACCTTCCCCACCAATCTTATTTATTATTCCTTCTTTCAAATTTTATTATTACTACAGTATTATTATATTTTTAACTATCAAAAACTCTAGAAGTCAATCCCATTTTTATTTAATAAAAACTATAACATATAAGTACAATCAGAAAGTCCTTGGATGATTAAAATAGAAATCCAAAAAAAAAAAAAGAGCTTTCACAACCTCTTTCAAAAACAACGAGGCTTCAAATTTAATTAAAAACCCTAAATATGATTATTTAACAACTTTCGAATGATTTGTAACAAAAGATCCGGTTTACTATAAAACCCTGCATTCACACCTAAAACTCTAATTTTCTCATCATATTTTCCTAAAATCCCAAACTTGTTCTGTTTCTTGCAAATCTCTAATCAAAAATTCACAGTTTTGTGTAAGTTTTAATTGGCAAGAACTTCCCAAATAAGCTCTGGATCAAACGAAGGCATCCTCGCTAGCAAAAATCCATCAGTGTCCACTTCCATCATCGTGTCTTCCTCCCCTGTCGCCGTCTTCATCGCCGGAATCTCATCGGCAACTGAAACCGATGCCGAAGAACTATTCTCACTGTTCCACAAACCCATCGGCGAAACACAGTAACTATCCTCTGAGTTAACCGTAACAGTCGCCGTCGTCGTAGCTGAAGACGAACAAATCTCCGGCGATGAAGAATAAGAAGAATCCGCCGTCGCCGCCGACGAGTTTTTGCTTCCTTTCTCGCTCTTTTTCGCTCTTTCTCTTCTGACTCTTTGGCAAATCGTTTGGATCTTCCCGTCAACAGCGTTCTTGAGAGCTATTAGCTTAGAGGAATCTCCGAGTCCAAGTAGCTCACTCGGGTCTTTGAGATTCGGGAAATTGAGACGAGCGTATTCTCCACGGAGCTTATAAGCGGCGCGATCATAAGCATAAGCGGCGGCTTCCCCCGTGTCGTAAGTACCTAACCAAACTCTCATTCTGTTTTGCGGCAATCTTATCTCGGCAACCCATTTTCCCCAATGTCTCTGCCTCACTCCTCTGTAAAGTTTCTTCTTTTTCGCCGTCCTTCCAGCCGCCAACGCAGCGGCGAAAGCGGCGGCTGGAGACCCGGCCGGAGCTTGAAGCATTAGCTCCGAAGTTTGATGATCGAGCGATGAGGAAAACAGAGGAGAATGAGAAGTTGCTCTGTTTTGAATGTTGAATTTCTCGATGAGATCTCTTTGCCGGAGATAGACGGAGGAGCCTAGCTGCAGCGGTGGCGTAGGATTGGGAGAAGTTGTGGGAGTGAGAAGTGAGAAGATTGAATCGAGTGTGTTTGGTCCGCCGGCTAATATGATCTGAGACAGAGAAGCTCTGATTTCTGAGATTTTAGGACTGAAATTGGTTTGAAATAAATTATTTCTTTCTTCCATTTTTCAAACTCTAAGAAAAAACAAAGATTATTACAATCAGAAGTTTCTTCCTGACAAAAGAAACAGAGGATCGTGATGGTGGATATTGAGATTGAAGAAGAATATGATTGAGATAATGAGAGATTGTTTATGAAAGAAAGAAAATAGTAGAATTTATTTTGTTTTTCTTGAAAATATCTATTTGATTGATTTTGAGTTTTAAAAGTTTAGAAACAGGTTGTACATATTTATAGTCTTAAGCCAGAGAGAAGGAAAACAAACCAGAAAGTTGCTTTATAGATTTCACATGAAGCTCTTTGACTTTTTCTTTTATTGATTTAAAAAAAAAAAGGTTTGCCAAACTATATTCATCATGATTTTAGTAGAATATTTCCATTTTGAGATAATGTAGACAATATTTTCAACTACAATTTTAGGTTTATTAATCGTTTCATGACAATTATAAACACTAAGATCTTTTATAAATCAGTAGCTCTATGAAATTAGAGTTTATGATTTTATTCTCCTTACCTAAGAAACAAAAAAAAAATACTATATAAGGGTCTGATCAATACATGTTTATGTGTGTGCATATAGTATATGCTAATTTATCACTCCATCTATTTTATAAAAACTGTTACAACTTGATCACTATTGTTTTAGTTTATTAATCATTGAGATAAATGATGTAGTACACATAAATATAACAGAAATTTTAATAATTTGTTCATTTATGTGAATTGTTTTGAAACAACTCCTAAAATAAAACAAAAGAAGCTCTAAATTTTAATAATACATCTTTATTTTTATTCAAAATGTGTATTTTTAATATACATATATTCTTTAATCGTTTTCGAATTAAAAAAAAAACTCTTAAATCGTCATTTTATATAAACATTTCACTTTTAATTAAATGTAAAATTTAGTGAACTTGGAAAGGGTTATTTACAGAGGAATCTTTTTTTTTTAAAAGAGCTTCTTTATTTTTTACGACTGATGTTTATATCTAACCATCACCAAATATAAATTTAACATTCTAAAAACTGGCATACTCTTCGATTTTATTCAAGCTTAACTTCGGAAATTTAAAATATTCTGATCAACTAGAGTTGTGAAAATTTTGAATTGGGATTAATAATTGAAAAAGTAGACGAATCTTGGAAAACTATTTCTTAGAGTTTAGGTGTAGACAGGTGTTGGACTAGCAAGAATCTAGAATTTTTTGTTACAATTCTCTATATTATACCCATTGACTCAAAAGCTGAAATAAGTAAGATTGTTCCTTAACTTTCGAATGTGTAGTAACATTAAATAGATAAAAAAAATTATAATGATAAGGTGGGTAGCTTTGATTATGGCCTTATCAAAATTCATCTCAATTTGTATTTCATAATGAAGGTGGACGTTTTACATTCACACCTCTTTTATGGAATACATTCACACTTGTCAACAAAACATTTACACCATTTTTCAAGTAAGATGTAATTAATTAAACTTTGGATGCAAATGAAAAAGAAGTTGGAGACTTCTCTACCATAACACCTTGCATACAAAATGCAGTAGGAGATCTATGATAAGAAACAACATCGTTGTTACAATTTTGATGAAATGTTAAAACTTTCTTAATATCATCGGAAATTGGTTTGTCAACACCATTTGACCATATATATAGTGTATGACATTAATATTAATTCATATGCATTTGATGCAGAAATTAACTCCCTTCTGGCTTCTCGCATTAGTATTTACACCTTCACATATTAACTGCAAGTTTTCAAACCGAGTAAATTCCAAAATTTCCATCATTTCTTCTTGGGTAATTTCATAATTTGACATAAATATGGGTCCCCACAAACAACTTTTTGAATTTACGAGACAAGAGATAAGAGTCAATACTTCTGTTTTCAAAGGTCCGTATCGAATCATAAATTCCTCTGCCACGCCTTCATTTTCTCGCCCGACTTGTTTCATCTTCTCATCTCCTATACGAACCACAATTTCAATTTGTGCATATATTTTGTGGCACCTTTCACTTAGTGTATTATGCAGTTTGATAGATGCATCAAATTGAACCTTTAGTCCAAATTTATAACACAGGCTAGGGAATTTTAAAATAAATTCAATAGTTACATTGTTTTTTCTTGTTGAACATATACATGTCTTCATTTGCCAAAATCAATTGATAGCTTTTCGACAGTGGTAAACTCAATTTGTACCAAATATCTAAAAGTCTTCTAGACTCAAACTAGCTAGATTTTAAAAGATCTATTTCACTCAAAGATGTAATTTGGAGGTCACAAGTTATATATAGATCGCAACCACACGTTTATAAGTGGGTCTTTTTTAGTACGTGCAGTGTTTGCCAAAATCGGTACGTTTTAATTAAAATCTCAATTCTGCATATGAACTGTACATATACGTATATGATATTATAGGTGTGTGATCAATGACACGTACGTACAATCAATAAATTACTTTTAGAACATATCTCGGGGCCGGTCCATTCATAATAAATCCAAAAAGTTATCATAAATAGGTGAGCTATTCATATGTACTTAAAAAAACTAAAAATTCAAATTTGTTAAAACTAATAATTATATATAGAACGATTAACAAATAATGTATCACCTAAATTAAAATCTCGCTAAGTCTATGTTGTTTCAGTTTAGGCACCCACTAAGTTCTCTATAAGATTCACCGTAACTTTCAATTTTCAAATTTATCAAATGGCTAAAAAAAACATGAAGCTCCAACTACTAAATCATTGTAAGAAAAACTGGTAGAACCCCATGTGAAGTACTTGATGCCATTTAAAGACAGAGATGTAATTGGTCTCTGTTGATATTGAAATTTCACTGTTTAATGGCCTTTCATTTGACAGTACATTATTGTCTACATATAATTTAAATTATTCAGAATAATAGATGAATATAACTTTATAGAATTAATATAAAAAGTTTGGTTGGCAGTACTTATAAGCAAATTGAGATGTTTTATTCTAGCTATTCTCAATATAAAAGAAAAGGTTTAAAAGCAAATAATATCATTGTTTCTTGCACGTAAACACCAACCGTATTAGTTGCTTTCGTATGAACAGTAGAAGCCGAAGTCGAAGTCGAAGAGCACTAGAACTTGTGATACACAAACAATAGAGGCAGGGGCAATATCGTAAATTTAAAAAGTTGATAATCTTATCTGAGATCGAGTAGTGACAAAACACCGTGTGAAAGTAACAAAGAAAAATGATGGCATGTAGCAGTAAATAAAAGGAAATATCAGAGGCATAACAGATATTTCGGGTAGCGAAAAAGTAGTGTTTTGTCGTTATTAGCGTATGTCTTAGAAAGGCGACGCCGACAGAATAGTGGTCCACTGCTCCTGAAGTCGACACGTTACCAAACTTTGTCTCATTTTGAGGTCCCCAACACAAGATCACTTTCTCCAGATCAAATTATTCGCGATTTTCATCTCGTCACGATATATTACGACACGCTGATGTCATTCTTTTGCCTCTGATATTTGAATGATGATAATATGTTGGTATGGCTTTAAATTAGACCTAATTCTTGCTTTTTTCTTTTTGTTCACGTGGTTCGTTCAGTAACGTTGAGAATATAATGAATATATCTAAACAAAAAAAATCAGCTCATTGATTATATTATATTGTTAAAGAAAACATATATTTGATCAATTCAACGGGTCAAGTGTGTTCCTAATATCGATAGGCTAATATAGTTGTTCTATCAATCAATATGGTTTATATAGAACATAAATCTTGACTAAGAGCTTGAATGTGTTAGGCGGTTAGTGCGGTCTACAGGGCGGATTCTATTTATGTCACCATTCAAGAAAAATATAGCAGTGGACCACATATGACACACCACCATGTGTGGTTTGAGTGGTTGAGAATAAAATTTTTAATTAAAAAAAAAACAAATTTTCGTCTATATAAGCACACAATCTCATTGTGCACAAAAAAAATAAAAGATCATTGTGCAGAGAAAAAAAACACAAGAGCATTATTCTTATTTTTGCAAGATCTTAACCTTACGATTTGAAAATTTTCTTTCAGGTAATTTTTTTTTAAGCTCAAGCTGTGTGAGATTGTTCTTATTTTTGTGAAAATTTGATGTGTTAAACTCTATTTTTTATTAAAGAAGAAAAATAAAACAAGTTACGGAGAAATTTATAATTATGTTAATTTTAATAAAACAATTATTATAGTAAATCTAGACTAATAAGAAAATAATTATTTTAATTTAAAATAAAATATTTTGACAATAATATAAAAAATTTGGTTGAGTTATACATGTTACTATATATATTGTGTATTAGTTTTATGATACAATTACGTCAAAATATGAAGTCTCTTAACAATTAATTATAATAAATTTATATTTTAAACAATTATAGTAAATTTTGATATGTTCTATAGCTAAGAGTTAGTTTATATTTTTGGATTTAATATTTTTTTTTGATACAACAAGAAATGCATTTTGTTATAAATATTAGTTAAGTAAAAAAATATAAAACAATATTTTAAATGATCATAAGATAATAAATTTATATATTTGTTGATAGTTAATTTTGTTTAAGGTTAAGTTGTATAACATATATTAGTTTGTTTATGTTAAATTGTTACATTTTTTATCAACGAAATGTGATGACCCAACCAAAATTGGTATTTTTGTTTATTTTATCTAATCTGTATTATTATTTTTGTTACATTTATTTTACTTACCAAATCATGGATTTTGGTTGAATTCCATGTTTTATAAATTTTATTTAAGTTACTCAATATTTAATGTCTTTTGATTGTATGGTTTGTAAGATGTTTTAACTTTTTACGTGGTTTGTAAGATGTTTTAACTTTTTACCTGTTTTGTATAATTTTATAATTTGAATATGTTATTCACTTACATTTAGAATGGAGCACCGGGATCATGTCACGACACAGCTGTGCTGGCAATAGCAAGACAAAGTGATTCTGAGTTTTCTATACCTCCGTTAGACAAGTATTACCTCGTTGATTCTGGTTATCCAAGCAGACAAGGATTTTTGGCACCATATAAATCATCACGTAACAGGGTGGTGAGGTATCATATGTCACAATTTAACTCTGGTCCTCCTCCGAGGAATAAAGAAGAATTGTTTAATAAATGGCATGCTTCTTTACGTTCTGTCATAGAGAGGACGTTTGGAGTAAGGAAAAAAAATGGAGGATTCTATCTGATTTTCCAAGATACAACGTTAACGAACAAAAGAAAGTGGTAATGGCAACAATGGGATTACACAATTTTATCAAAATTTCAAATTATTCAGATGCAGATTTTGCAGAAGTAATGGCAGAGACGGGAAGAAATAACACAGATGAGGAACCTGTTTCAGCTGATATGGAAGCATCAGAAATAGCAGATGGAGAATATATGACGCAAATAAGAGACAATATCATAAATATGTATTGGCAAAATCAATAGTTTTTAATAATTTTATTTTTTGCATTGTATTGTACTTAAAACAGTTTATTTTTTTTTCCAACAAAAATAGTGCTTACAAATTTTAAGTACAAATTTTTATATTTAAATAATATTTGTGTGTATGCTTATTAAATTAAAAAAATTTTATTTTTCATAAATAAATATGAAACTATAATATAGTAATATCATATATGTATCCTACACCGCTATTTGCACTTTTCACCATTCAAAACTTTACTTTTGTACCGCATGTTGCTTTTTTACCATTCAAACATTATCTCGCACCGCACTTGAACCGCACCGCACCTCTTGAACCGCACCGCACCTCTTAAACCGCTCTTTTCCGCACCACACTTGAACCGCATCGTACCTCTTAAACCGCTTGTCACGCACCGCCCAAACAGCTGTCACCATTCGAAGCCTAAGTAATCACCTGATCGGTTTATATAGATCAATCAATATTGGTTTATATGATAAGCCGAGAGTATTTTGTAATTACATACGTTAAAAGTGGCTACTACTATTGAGATCCAAAACTAGAACATACTATTAATTAGTCTCTTTTTATTGAGGAGCTTCGAGTAATCGAACCAATACTCAACACGTTTCTATTAATAAAACGCAGTTAAGATTTCGTGGAATTAAAAGGCATCACTTCTCTTTTTTTTTTGGTTAAACGCCTTGAATTAAACACTCCCTGATTATACTGTTTAAAAATAAAACCAAATATGAAAAGGTTCGTATGAATTCGTACGGATTGAAGGCTAAAAAGGTGAATTATGTATGTATATATTTTTGAAGGTGACTACAAACAAGAGGTTATTTGCCCGTACCTGCCCTAATTCGATTAGATAACTACTACACATAGACATGATTCTATAAATATATCATATAAATAGATGCAACTACAAAGCTACGTAAATCGCTGTGGACCTCAAACGAATATCAATTGCAAGTTTAGACGTATTTATTTTGCAACATATAGGGGATATTGATCATGAATACTAAATTTAAATATTCTCCGAGAAATTTAGTTCGATTAATTTACCGACCAAACCATTTATATATGTTATAATAAGCTATATCTACGTTACGTATGCATATTATTAATACATACACACATTGACATGACATATATATATATATATATATATATATATTTGATGGATCAAACATTAAGATGGGGCATTAGTCAACGGATCGTAGACATTGTGACGAATATCGTTTCTTTGACGGCTAGTGTGGACCATCACACATTGTGATCGAGGAGTATAGTTTCATGAATAGGTTATTATCATTATTATTGTCAAATTGTCTGGTTTTATTCCTTTAAACGGGTCATTACATAAGTAAATAGATACAAACACTAAATGGTGTTTTCAACGACAAGAGCTTTCGATTTTGTATATATGCGTGTGTACCACAGAAAAATGTTCATCAAAAAGATTAAGATAAATGTACAACTATTTTATATATTTCGATAATATTTGATAAATTTTTATATGACCTTTGTTTTCCTATTTGTTTATCCTATAAAAAAAACCAAGAGCTATACAATTTTTTTTTTTTTGAAATTTAACTATATAAATATATAGACCGTTCAATATTAACGTACATAACTATATATCCATAAAATTAAAGTAGCAGTATATTCGGATTTCTAGAAACTAACACGAATGTGATGTATATTCTAATCACACATTTCTCCCTAATTATTGATGTGGGTTGCGTACATATTTAATACATCTATTTCTGTCCAACACATATATATTGCTTTGCTACTTAATGTTTGTATAGATATATAAATATATATATATATATATATATCAATCTACGTGTGCACATATATGAGGTCCCCTCTTATCCCCAAGGTAGAAGTAGAAACTTCAATTTTTCTAAATCATATATGGCCATACTTTTTGTGGACCTACTTGTCTTCTTCTTATTTTATTTTTAATTTTCATTATACGTGACAAACACAGCTAAGAAATGCGGAAGACAAAATATTTCATGCACCCTATGACCAGATCAAATTTTCGTATTTCACATATAGTCAACTATTAAGTGTTATCAGAGCCATACCAAGGGTTTTTTTTAGAGATCTAAGGCAGAAAATCTCTGATATATATATATATTGTGATAAAATATATATCGTAACTAAAATTTCACATATATTTTTTTTAATAAACATTATTTTTATATCTATAAATATATTTTTCTACTATTTTCTTAAGCTATAAAACATTTCTTAGACTATAAAACATTTCTTAGACTATAAAATACAATTTTATACTATTTTGTAATCTATTTTTTAATTAACACAATTTTAAATCTATAAAAATTCTAAAATTTAAGATAAATTTTGTAAAATATTAGAAATAATTAACACTATTTTAATATATAAAATAAAATTTTAAACTCAAGAAAAATCACACTAAAGTACATATTTTATCACTATATCAAAAAATATTTTAAAATTAGAGGTCCTAAAATTTGTCAAATATTTGGGGACCTAAGGCCAATGCCTTTTTTGAACAAGAATAGTCACGTCTCTGAGTGTTATCATGTACCGAATTAGGCAATGATAGTTTCTATTTGTATATATATATGACACACAAATACAAGTTTTTTTTTTAACAAACGATTGATACCACAGCAAAAATCACATAACGATTTCAGATTCTAAATAGTAGTTTAGATCCTAAAAATGAAAAATAAAAACAACTAGATAGTAACTCGTACTGTGCAGCGCGGAAAAAAATATACTTCATAATTTGTTAGTTTATATTGTTATAAATTATTATTAGTGTTTTAAATTAGATTTATGTTAGGTTTTTAGTATCTTATTTATTATTATTATTATATATGGCTTGTGTTGTATTAATTAAAATTATTAATATATAATTATGTGCGGTGTTATATTTGTTGACAAATTTATTTAATAAGTTAGATTATAATATAATTTTGTTGTAAACTTTAAGTGGTGTTATGTATATATTTTTACATTATTCAAAAAATCTATAATTATTTTATCTACTCCAAGATATCAACTATTATCAATGATTAGAAATTTGATATGAGATCCATCATGATCCGTCTTAACCAGTCTTTATCTGCTCTGAGCTGTACTGATCTATTGTAAAAGTTATAATATTTGAAGATTCAGATTATTTAAAGTTGGATAGTATTAAAATTAATTTTATTCCGCCCATTATTAATAAAAAAGAGAAATTGAGTTTAATTTTTTTGTCGAAAGTAATAACTGCTCAAAATATGATTTTCAAATTTTTTATTTAATTATATTAATTTTGTGATTATTGTTGTATTCTTAATGAATTTATTTTAAAACATTAAATACTATATTGTTTAAATACTCTAATAAAAATTATATTTATTTAGGAGATACTAAATAAAAATAAAAATATTTAAATTTAAATATTTTAAATTTAAAATATCTTTATCTTGATTTTTTGTGCTATTTATTAGGAAATTTATTAACTAAATAAGAAATTATTCTGATTATTTTAAAAAAGATTGTTCAATGGTATTTATTGTAATATCTCATGTAAATGCAATGTTATTTTGCTTTTAACATTGCTCAAATAATTATATAGAGATTTTTTTATATTTTAAAAAATGTCTATCGCAATTATATATTGTTTAAAACATAAATGCGAAGTATCTATTTCCACCACTATTTAAAATTTATAATATAAAATGGACGAACTCAAATAATTTATAGAAATTTAGTTTCGCCATATTCAGATAAATTTGATGTGAGAACATATATATATATATATATATTATTTTAATTCGATAAATAAAATTCAGGATGAAAAATTCAATATACCATTTTCAAAAAAAAATCAATATACCACGAAAATAATGTCCATTTCATTTTTTTCAAGGAATATCCAATATAAAAATATAAAAATATACTTTATATCATATATGTCGACACGAGTGTTTTGAAATGAGAATTTGATTATATTGGGCAAATCTAAAACAACACGGATAAACAAAGAATTTGATTATATCACTTCAAGGAATTTGACTTAGTCTTCCTTCTCCACAGAAAATGATTGATTAATAATCAAAACTCCAATAATTAAGATAGAATGGAGCTGGACGTGGACCCGGTCGGTGACCTTCTTTCAATTCATCTAATTTTAAATTTATTTGCTTTCAAATAATTGAAACTTTTTCTCCCAAAACGTTATTTGAAACTTTTTAGCGTGACTATTCATTGTAAATGTTTTTTTTTGTTTGTATGGTCTCTCACAAGACTATTTTCACTTTTTGGTTGTTAAACTCTTAATCATATGCACTCTATCTAATTATTTCTAACACTACCCTAGAATTAAGGTAAGTTGACTTTCTACGTTGACCAGACACGTGGTGAGTTCAGTACCGACGCCAAGTGGAACTTTGACTTTTTTCTATTTAATTTTCTTATGGTTTTTTTTCTTCCATGCAGGTATTAGTTGTCTAGCTGGTTATGTTGGTATTCGTTTGCGTCTCAATTATTACTTCAATTAATTCTATTTATATAAAAAAAATACTATATATATATTCCAATAATACTTTATTTTCAATCGAATTCTTCCGATTAATTGTAGTGTTGTTAAAACACGATACGTATTCAAAAATAATTTTTTAAATTGTTCAATATTGGACATCGTTCTTATAAATTATAATTTGAAGAATTTTTTAGTAATTAAACTCGTTCAGCTTGATATGTCTTAATGTACAACAAAGGTTATAAGTGAAAGATTCGAATAAAAGTTTTCCAAACGATATACTGTATTTTAAAAATAAGGTTCAATTTTCTAAGAGAATAATTAGTTCAACTTTATTAATTTGAAAATAACTTTATAATTTTATAATTAAGAAAAAAATGAAACATTGAGTCTATATATATGAAGATTATTACAAATCAATTCAGGTTTTAATCGTTCTCATTTCTCAATCAGAGGTTGTAGCCAAACTAGCCATGGTGGTTCCGGTACATGACAACTAAATAAATCTACAGGCCCGCACAGATTATTAGTCGGGCTAGACGTTTAAGCCTTTATTCTAAGCCCAAATGGCCCAATATGATTTTTAACGAGGAATTTCCAAAACGGTGTCGTTTGGAATGAACTGGGTAAAGTCAAAGTGGTGTACCTTGGAATATGTGCGACGACTAAAGTCAAAAGTTTAGTCTCCGGTGACTCACTTCTCTCCCTCACAACTCTCGAACCAATCCTTATTGCTTCAATCCGATTCTTGAGGAGCTCAATTTGATTCGAAAAAAAACAGTACTCGAAGATCAGTAGAATCCGAATCAAATCGTTGCGAGGTCAGTTTTGATCTTCATTTCTCATGTTTGTTTTTTTCGCTATTAACACAGCTTTAATTTGCGAAATTGATCAAATTTTTCAGATGGGATTTTGAATTGGGCTTTTATTGTCAAAGATGGAGATAAATCTCGTTTTGCTTCTCTGTATAGCTTTGATTCTCGTCGTTGATTCTAAGGTAACACTAAAATCCCTAGTTATTCCAGAATTTGATTTTTGGGAATCTGTAAATCTGAGGTTTGCTTCACTTAAATTTAGGTAGGAATAGTGGCAGAAGTTGTGTCGAGTTCGATCACCAATTCGAATTTGACAGATACTAGAATTGGTGGGTCTGATAATGTTACCAATGTTATTGATTCTAAGAGTAGAGATCATTCTAAAAACTCGACCAGTGATACACTATTGAGTGATGGAGGAGATAGCAGTAGTAAAAGTGAAGAGAAGATAGGAAGTGATGTTGAAAGTGAAAGCACTAAGGAGGAATCTGTTACCAATTCTTCAAGGAAGAAAGAAGTGTTTCATGGTGAACAATGTGATCCATCTAATATGTGTACAGATGAGGAAGATGAGTTTGTCGCTTGTCTCCGAGTTCCGGGAAATGGTTAGTCTTTGAACAATCTCTTTATTGTGTTTTTGGTTCTCGGGTTTGAGCTTTGTTTGATTTATCATTCTTTGTGCAGATGCGCCTCATCTCTCGCTCTTGATTCAGAACAAAGGCAAAAGTGATTTGCTTGTAACTATAACTGCTCCTGGATCTGTTCGGTTAGAGAAGGACAAAGTTCAGCTCCTGGCTAACGAAGACACAAAGGTAATATCTTTCTCTCTTCATGATGCACTCAATGACTATACTTCTGAAGAAGAGAAAATCTTCATGGTTCATGATCATTCTTATACAGCTAAACTCTAGAGGTTGGTCATACATTGCTCATTAGCTCGACTGTTTATAACGTAGTGCATTTGATGAGTAAAAAGCTCTAAGGGTTATATGTTTTGATACTAGACTATAGAAATTATATTCTCAAGATCCACATGTATAAACAACATTTTTAGAATGATTTCTTATCTTGAAGACTAAATCTTTGCAACGATTGAGGATAGACCTATTTGTGAATTGTGATGTTGCTACTTAGTATCTAAAGCTTAAATCTTTTTGCAGGTGAAAGTTTCTATTAAGAAGGGAGGGTCCAACGATAGATCAATTGTACTAACTTCAAGTAAAGGCCATTGCAGCCTTGAATTAAAGGATTTGGCAGCAGCACATGAAACAGAAAGCGACGAAACAGTTTCTGTTTCTCGTCCTTCAGTGCTCAATATCCGTCCGCGAACACTCATTGTTATTGTCATGATCTCCTTCCTCGTTCTCTCTCTTATCATCATCCCAGTGATGATCCATGTTTACAAGAACAAGTCAAGGGGAAACAACAAATACCAGAGGCTCGATATGGAATTGCCAGTCTCAAGCCCTGCTGCATTGGTGACAAAATCTGATCATGAAACGGGTGATGATGGATGGAACAATAACTGGGGAGATGATTGGGACGATGGAGACGAAGAACAGCCGCATACTCCGGTGTTACCACTCACACCAAGCCTCTCCTCTAGAGGACTTGCTTCTAGAAGACTCGGTAAAGAAGGTTGGAAAGATTAGTTTCACTTTGTTTCCACTGATTTGCTATTTGTAGAAGTTGACCGGTTGTCAGAAAATTTGTTCCGGTTAGGAAGAAAATTAGGGGAATGTTTTGTTTCTGCGGTTTAAACTTTTTTGCTTTTGTAGTATAACAAACGGAAGTTTTCATATTGTTTCTTTACCATATTTAGGCTTTGAGTATTGTGACTATGAGCTTCTCTTTTGGGCTTTAATTGGCTTATTATATATTCCCAAGCTTGCGAATTTGGGCCCTTAAAAAGTGATTTCCGCCTTTCAAATTGTCCATATTATTATTTGAAACTTTTTGGCCCAAAAGCTGTATTAAATTGCTTTGGTTAGAATGATTTTACACTTTTTGTATATGAAAAATCGAAATCGAAATCTGATAGAAGATGATAAAGTAGATTTAACTAAAAATGAAACGGTGCCAAACCGACATTATTGTACTATTTCACATTTTCTAAAAACAAAAAGGAAAAAATTACAACGGGAACTTAGATATTGAATCATGATAGTAAATTATTTAGTTGTCAAAAATAATCATCGGGATTATGTTAACGTCAAGTGAGGCGCCGGCGGAGACCACCACGTGGCAGTGCTAAACGACGTCGCCGTGAAGATCACGTGGTGGGGACCACTTTTCAGCTGTCAGCTGGCACGTGCGCTCATGTGCACGAGAAATATCTTCCCGTCTTATGAACTCGACACGAGTCCATGTTGTCTCGCTGAACATGGAACGTTCGATGCAAACTCGCGGTCGTGGGACCCCAAATTATTGGACGGTACAGATCGAACACCGAAGTTTGTTATCGTGATCTCGGGATAGTGTCGGTCAGTAACATCCAAACGATACACTTCATTAACCGAGTTTAGTTTAAACCGACCGACACATTTCGAGTACCCTACGCATCCACGTGCATTCCTATATTAAACTCGTCCATTTTTTCGTTTTTTCACTCGTATTATTTAATTGCATGATTGTCTCGTGCCTTTTAAACTACTTACTAGTCAGTGATTTTTACCGATTTTACGAATAAATAAAATTTCCATTGTCGGTTTACAATTTTACATAACAGGTAAACCGGAAAATATCATGTGAAAAGTGAATGTTGCCAGCGAGACTAATCGAGCTTGCTAGTAATGTAATCATATGAATTCATTGGCAAGATTATCGGTGATCCATGTTATGATTAAGTATTATTAATTCTTATGTGATTTACAGTGCAAAGTGAAAGTGATTAGCATACAAAAACTATCATTTATTTATTTATTTATCGCGTTTCTAAACTTTGTACAATCAAATTTAACGAGTGTAAATTTACTTGAATTCATCAAATTAACACGAAAGTCAGCCAAATACTCCCATGTTCAAAATCATAAATCAACAAAATACTACATGACTAACGTCAGTGTAATAATGTGTATCGTGTCCATAATTGATAAAGTATATTTTTGTAAATACTTATGGTAGTGGCTACAAAATATCGATTTGATTTTTTGTATAAATCTATGTAGTGCCCACCTTTAGATCCTGACTTTATATAATCTTTATATAATTTAATGCCAATGCATTTGCTGATGTCTTTATCACAAATACCAAATTGAATTATATTTTGATAATTATTTAGTTGTTGTATTGAAAAATCATCAATCATATCTAGCTATATGCTCCATTCCTGCATCCAATATCATTCAATCTCGAAATGTGGCATATCTATTGCCTTAATCAGATATACAAATATGATGTCACAAACTAATAAACTAATTTATGCCTTACATTTAAATTTTTTTCATAACCAATAAGTTATATATAATCAAAATTTAAAATTATGACTGTTATGTCGTATAAATAATAACATATTATCGTTTCAAGTGAACAAATGAAGCTTGATGTGAGCTGGGAATAGTACTATAGATATGAAGAAGCTTCGGACTAAGCTGGAGGGTTCATTTAAACAAGTTTAATGAAGACAGAAGATGCACGTAGAGTCACGTGTGAGTGTTTAGTTTGTTTGTTGTAGTAGTTACTCCGAGTCCTAGGAGTACACTAATTAACGACTAGGGCCTAGGGGTATTTTAGTCCTTTTCAGTACTCCTAAATCCTAATGTAAAGTGAAAACTATGATTCTTCTCGGTAAAACTTTTAAAATCGAGTCCAGAGCTTCTGTCGTAGGTCTGAAAGAGATTGTGAGTTCCCATTGTTTTGTAACCTCAAACTCAGTTTGACCAAAAGAACTTGACATAGCTTCTGTGTTATTTGACATTTATATTTATCTTCTCTTCTCTGATTTTTTTTCTTTTTTTGGTTCATTAGATTAATTGTCAAAGACGTTTACGGTGCGATTTGAACAAAATCCTAGATGACGTTTTCTGTTACAAGTTAATTATATTTTAATATCAAAATCAAAACGTTAGAATGAAACGAATGTTTTTATATTATAAAAACCGTATTAAGGTTTTCCATACGTCATGTTAATTGCTAAAGAATAAATGGAAGTGGGAGAAAATAATCTACCACGTACCACGGTTAAGTCCAGACTTTGTATTAATAAAAACTTTCAAAATATATATATCGAAACAACTAACAATTAAAATGGCCATTTTTTAAGAAAGAATTATTTAAATATACCAGAAAAGTTGTGAAATGACTACCATAGATATTTATTTTTGAAATTACTGAAATATCAGTTTTAGTAATGAAAATGTCAGTTTAGCCAAATTTAAAACTCAAATTACAGATTTTACCATTATGATTTATTTTTTCATAAAAAAAAAATTTTAAGAAGCAAAAACGTTTTTTTTCCCCCAAATTTTTGGTCGTGCCTCCTCTCCTCTGTCTCCCTACATCCGCATTCGTTGCACTATCTCCGGAGAAAAAAATCGCAAAGAGTTATTCATCTTCCGCAATTGAAATTCCAAAAATTAAAAACTCAAATTTCTGCAAATGAAACTCGATTTGGGAATTCAAAAGCTATAAAGGTTTGTGTTTAAGTTACCTTGAAGTTATTATGTTAAGGTTTGACAGTGATTCTTAAAAAAAATCATTAACGCACATTTTTCTAGGTTTACAGGATTTCAATCGAAGAAGATGAAAAATATGGATGGTTGTACAATATATGTTTCGATCATGGGGACTTACTTTTCATCATGGGTGACTTTCGATTCGATCGATTACATTTATTCAGTCATGGCTGACTTACGATTCAGTGGTTGACTTAAGTTTCAGTCGTGGCGTAAGTTTTAGTCATGGCTTACTTATAAAATAATGGGGCTGACTTCAGAGCATCATCGCGAAGTTAAACAGTTTTCTGTCTGATTTTGTTTGAATTTTCATAAATTATTAGCTTACGATAAAATTGTTAAATCAATTGATTCTGAACCTAGGATGAGTCTAGTAGTTTTTAAAATTGCTTTCAGAATTTTTGGATGTGTGTTGATAATTTTTTGAGACTGATTTCATCGAACAATAGTGATTAGTTAAGCAGTTTATGTCCAATATTGTTTGAATTCTCATTAATTATTGACTTGTGCTAAAATCGTGAAACCAATTGCATCTGAATCTAGGTTGAGTATAGTATTTGATAAAAATAGTTCATGAACTTTATGGATGATGATCAGTCTTGATCAGTTTGAAGATTTACACCTAAACCCGTTGGAGAGCTCCGAATTGAAGTACATGTTAATTAAAGTGTCGCTTTCAGCTCAATAAACCTCAGGAAACAAGACACATATGGATCTAAAGATATTTGAGTCTAGTATCCAAAACATCCACGATCACCTCAATCCGCTCAGCCAATCACCCTGGAGAGGTCCAACAATGGAGGCATATCTGATGGATCCTATCATAGCCGAAAATGTCAAGTGGGATACTTTATTTTCTTCATCTCTTGATTAGTAAAGTTTATGTTTTTTTGGCTATTCCAAAAACTCTTTCTCTCTAGACTTGTAAGCTAGGTTCATGCTTGTATCAGATGAGTTTTGCTATTTGTTTGTGACCGATCATCAGCTAGTGTCGCAAATAGGGTTCTATATTTCAGTCATGGCTGACTTACACTTCAGTCATGGCTGACTTATGCTTCAGTCATGGCTGACTTACTCGAAGTTACGGCTGACTTACGCTTCAGTCATGGCTGACTTACGCTTCAGTCATGGCTGACTTACTCGAAGTTACGGCTAACTTACGCTTCAGTTACGGTTGATTTACGCTTCAGTCACGGCTTACTTACGCTTCAGTCACGACTGACTTACGCTTCAGTCACGACTGACTTACGCTTCAGTCACGACTGACTTACGCTTCAGTTACGGCTGACTTACGCGAAGTTAAGCAGTTTTCTGTCCAATTTTGTTTGAATTTTCATAAATTATTATCTTGCGATAAAATTGTTAAATCAACTGATTCTGAACCTAGGATGAGTCTAGTATTTGTTAAAATTGATTTTAGAATTTTTGGATATGTGTTGATAATTTTTCAAAATCGATTTCATCGAACAGTCGCGATTAGTTAAGCTGTTTATGTCTAATATTTTTTGAATTCTCATTAATTATTGGATTGTGCTAAAATCGTGAAACCAATTGCATCTTAACCTAGGTTAAGTATAGTATTTGATAAAAATAGTTCAGGAACTTTATGGATGATGATCAGTCTTGATCAGTTTGAAGATTTACACCTAAACCCGTTGGAGAGCTCCGAATTAAAGTACATGTTAATTAAAGTGTCGCTTTCAGCTCAATAAACCTCAGGAAACAAGACACATATGGATCTAAAGATATTTGAGTCTAGTTTCCAAAACATCCACGATCATCTCAATCCGCTCAGCCAATCACCCTGGAGAGGCCCAACAGTGGAGGCATATCTGATGGATCCTATCATAGCCGAAAATGTCAAGTGGGATATTTTGAAGATCAAACATGAAGATCATCTGAGCACGATTTCTATGACCTTAATAGACACCTAGGAAGTTTCTAAGACCAGCTGAAGTTATTAAAATATGTTTAAAATAAGTGAAAACTAAAGAGAAGATAAGCTCCTTAAATTCCTCTTAAGTGGAGTTTATTGTTCATTTGAATTTTACTTGAGTTTGTGTGTGTTTTTTGACTTTGAGTTTGTTTGTGTTTTTTTTACTTAGAGTTTGTGTATTTTTTTACTTTTGTTTCCTTTTACTTAGAGTTTGTGTGTTTTTTTACTTTTGTTTCCTTAGAGAACTTGGGTATATAATGTCATACTTGTAGTTCATTTTCTTCATCTCTTGATTAGTAAAGTTTATGTTTTTTTGGCTATTCCAAAAACTCTTTCTCTCTAGACTTGTGAGCTAGGTCCATGCTTGTATCAAATGAGTTTTGCTATTTGTTTGTGACCGATCATCAGCTAGTGTCGCAAATAGGGTTCTATGTTTCAGTCACGGCTGACTTACGCTTCAGTCACGGCTGACTTACGAGAAGTTAAGCAGTTTTCTGTCCGATTTTGTTTGAATTTTCATAAATTATTAACTTGCGATAAAATTATTAAATCAACTGATTCTGAACCTAGGATGAGTCTAGTATTTGTTAAAATTGATTTTAGAATTTTTGGATGTGTGTTGATAATTTTTCAAGATCGATTTCATCGAACAGTCGCGATTAGTTAAGCTGTTTATGTCTAATATTTTTTGAATTCTCATTAATTATTGGATTGTGCTAAAATCGTGAAACCAATCCACAAAACATGTTCTTTATATATCTAATCTAATTTAATATTTTTGATTGGAAATATGAAAAGTAAATTAATATTGATAAAAAAACACCCAAAAAAGTTACTAAATCTTATCATTTTTAATAAATTTTGAATAACAGGGTTTTTATAGAAATGATATTATTTATTTTCGGACATTCTAAAATTGTTATTATTTTTGTTATACTTTTAGAAAATATCAAAATTATTTTTAAAATATTAAAATTAATTATAAAATACCCTTTATTAAATGTTTAAGACTTTTTATCTGAAATTTAGTGGCTGACTTATGAAATAATGTAGCTTATGTGGAAATTAACATGAAAAAACATGTCACCAAAAAAACTTATAAATCAGCCACTAAAAATCAGTCATCACACCAAAATCAGAGAAAAAATATTTAAGTAATTATAAAAATTTATAAAGTCAGCCATTAAACACACATAAATCAGGTAAGAGATTTAAGTCGGCCGCTACATCGCGTAAATCTGTCATCAAAAGCATTCTATTATAGTAATTACTGAAAGATTACTTAGTCAGTAATTAACTCGACTTTTAGGTTAATCGGCCATTTAATGGCAGATTTACAGTAAGTCAGTAACAACAAGCTAACATAAGTCCGCCGCTTTAATATAAATCAGCCAAATAAGTCCGCCAGCCAAATATAAGTCAGCCATATCAAAGCAATAAGTCAGCCAACATTTTCATAACTCAGCCGTGTCGTGTACATTTAAATCAGGCAATATCTCATAAATCAGCCAAAATTATTATAAATCAGCCGTTTCCTGCACATATATCAGCCGATATCTCATAAATCAGCCAGAATTATTATAAATCAGCTGTTTTCTGCACATATATCAGCCAATGTTTTATAAGTCTGCTATAACTACAAGCTGATTTACGAAGATAAATCAGCCATTCTTTTTTATAAATCAGGCATTTATAATAAATCAGCATTTTGTCCAATAAGTCAGCCATCAATAGGCGAGATAAATCTCCGGCAGACTTTCATAATACACGTAAGTTTTTTTTGTGCCACGTAGGCGCGACACATGATTTTAGGCTGATGTGAAAATTAATAGTAATGGCATTTGTGTAATAACGTTTTTGTTATCAAATGTTTAGAAGAACATTTTGGATACGCAAAATATTTAAATAATTAAAAAAAATTTTGATTCATTTTCGTAATTTCACCTAAATTATGTGCTATTTAAGTTTTTCTCCACTTTTTTTCAAATTTGAAAAAGGTAAGGAACAAGACAGATAGCGATATTTATTCCGTGATTGGCTCATTGTTCACGTAGTCCTAATCTATTATATACTAATCCACCTTTATACACGCTCGTCAGTCGCAAATAGTACCTATATGCATTTTCAATTGAATAGTGGATATTTTTGTTAAGAATGTAATCATAAAAACAAAAGTATTTATAAACTATACAACTGAATAACATTTGAATATGATACGATACGTAGTCCATGCTTCAATTGCGGCAATCACAACCTCTTTTTTGGAATATTTTGACATATACTCGGTGGAAACATGTGATTTATATACACCTTTTTTTCTTTCTTTTTAAAAGGCGTAAATCTTCGGCAATATGGACAAAATTAGGTATAAAATGGGTCTGCCACAGTTGGACACTATCACATATTTTTAGAATAATAAAGTAATAGACATTAAATTATACCAGCTACAACTCTTAAACCCAATACATTTTTTTTGTTTTCTAAATGAGCATTATAAAAATTAAGTGGGAAATGTTACAAATGTAAAAGAAAAAAAAGTAGGAAATGTATTTCAAATATGTATACTGATATCTTGATGATAAACGGTCATCATTCTATATATATTTTTTAAATACTTGCTTATAGTTTTAGTTGAAAATAATATATTAAATAGATTAAAAAAGTAACAATTAGAAATTTCTAGGAATGAGTTCTCCGTGGATCGTGCATGGAGAAAAGCTGGAAGAGAAAGCCTTAAACCCTAAGGGACATGCTGCCATTAAACCTTGGACCCCAATTGTTATACCTAAACTGATATTTTGTGCGTTTCAAACGCACGAAACGGCCATTTTAATTTTTGACTTCTCCGATTTTTTTTTTTTAAATATAATAATGTATTTCAATGGCGTATAGGCCCTCTGCTACGGTACAATATATAATGTTCAATATTTTTTTGATAAGGTTTACAAGAAAGTTAAGAAGATAATGGAATACGGAAATTAGTTATGTATGAAGAATTACTATTTATATAAATCAGTAAATATTTCACTAGATGTTAAAATATATTTTTCATCAGAGTGATCATTGTAACTGGACCGCGATATTTAGTGAAACCATAATGACAAATTCACAAACAAACAATATAAAATCCGTATCCTCGTACGTTTGCTATTGTATGAATTCTCTAATTATATATGTAGTTATACTTTTGTAGCTTGAAACTAATATGTTATCACTTTCTATTACTAGTCTCATCGTAAAACAAAATATAGAAAGCGTTTTCACATGGTAATTCAAGATATATGATGTTAAAAGTCTGGTTCAAAATTGATTGTCTAGACACTTCTTTACCTAAGCTTGAGAATATTCTTCTATGGTTTGGTTAGAAGAAAAATAACAATAAAGGAGCTAATGTAAAAGAATTGGAAAAGAATCGGAACAGTGTGACATCAAAATCGTAAGAGATCTTTGTAGGGACACATGTCTTTTACTTCGCACGTGTGAACTCTTGTGGGCCTCAAAAGTCCTTGCGCGGTAGTATAACTACCTAAATCACAAAGACACCCACAAATATATTAAGCAACACCTTTTTCTATCACGAAATAATTTATATTTATTGTAAAAGATCGCTAAAGAAATGGTAATTTAGGAATGTAATTATTTGTTATCCCCAATAATTTGATCATTTGGCATTGCATGCGGGTTGTATGCTCGTATATGAGGTGGGGACCTCATAATATCGTTATATTATTAATCACAATATAAATAAATAAAAGTTAAAAGGGAAATAATTTATTTTATATATTGTTGCATTTGGTGATGGAAATCAATAGTGAGTTGGTTTAGACTTGGTTTATGTTTGGTTCAGTGTTCAGTTTACGGTTAGATGTTTTTATAGTTGTTGAAATATAAAGTATGCCTATAAAAACAGAGTTTATGAATTTTCAAAAAAAAAAAAAAAAAAAAACAGAGTTTATGTTGATATTGTATATGATCTGTGAAACCTCGCGTGAGAGATCTTTATATAAAAATAAAAAAACTCATGTGAACAATTTTATCATTGAAAATATAATAATGAATTGTTTGTGCGGATTTTGACAAAAAAAAAAAAGAATTGTTTGTGCGGTCTAGCCATAGGAATCTCTATCAAAATTCGAATTTCGAAAAAAATTAGGTGCTTTTGGTACGAACTGTTGAAGATTGTGCTCGGAGCTTTTAATTTTATAACTTTTTGGAGCCAATTTTTTGGATAGGCTTGTTGGTATATTTGGTCGAAGAATGTGAAATGCTAAGTATGAAAGATCAAAATAATGAAGTTCAAGAAAAATAACAGGTCACCGAAAATATGGAGATCAATGTCTCTCTATGTCCGAGGAAGATTTAAGAAAAAGAAACTACTTCATAAGACAAGCATTGAAATTGATCAACTTCAGTGTCTAAAGGTAAAGGGTCCGTAAATTACTGATTTTGCAAGAATGACTTAGATCACATCTATGAAAAAGAGTGTTATTGGAAACCAATATCAGTATGTGTTATATAGGGTTATATCTTTCAGTGGTGATTTTTTTGTGTGTGTTTATGATATGTCTGTATTTTACATGATTTATGCATATATTTTTCTTCCTATTTGTTTAGTTTCACCTCGAGTTCACAGCATTTCTAGTTCATTTTCCTATGTTTTTACACATAGGAGAATTTGCACTAGCATTTGCATACATGTTGCATTTTGGAGCTAAAACAGGTACAATTTGGAGCATGGATGCTAGGACAGCTCGAGTCCCCACTCGAGCCCTGCCGTGCAACGCTCCCCACTCGAGCCCTGCTGTGCGACGCTCTCCACTCGAGTACGCACTCGACATCGCATCCCCGACTCGACCTCAGCTCCACCACGTACCCACTCAATGCTGCACTCGACGTACCACTCGTGTCACCACTCAATAACATTAACCCGTCTCAACTCGACACCACCTAAGCACTCGACGTCCAACACACTCGACCTCCCAACTCGAGGTGCACCACCCGCGAAGACTCAGCTACTTCTTTTGTCTTTTTCCATTTTAGGGTTTTCCGTATTTTACTATAAATACCACTGTTGGGTATTATCCACGGGATATGTCTTTTATTTTTAGGGTTTTTCTCTGCCTCAGATCTTGTTCTTGGTGTTCTTCATTTTGTAATTCAGATCTCTCTTAATCTAGTACTTAGTTTGCTTTAATTCTTTGCAGTCTTACTATTCTCATCTTAATCTATCTTTCTAAATTATTTTCAATGAATTCTGAAATGTTTGATTTTTCTGGGTTTATGTTCATCATTATGTGTGAGTAGTTTTTAGGGTTCTTGAGGATGTGATAAATTAGTGATGAATCTCTGATTTTCTAAGGTGTTTGAGTTTATTTATGTTTAAATCCCTTCTGAATTAGTGTTCTTAATGTTGGTTTCTCTCTGATCAATTGGAATTAGATCACAAGCATTTCCACACCCAAAAAGTGTTTGATGAAATGCTTGAACAACTAATACCAGAGATTTGCATTCCTAGCCTAAGAGATTAGATGATTAGGGTGTTCATTGACAAAAACAGGTTGGATGTTAATGCCTGCTAGGGTAGATTTCGTCAGAGACATCTGAGTCTGGAACTGCCTTTGCTTGAGGTCATTTATCACGAGAGTGGATTTGGTTGCTTGTGAACCTGTTGTCTAGGGATTAGCTCTGCTCGAGTTTTGTCAGCACCTTAGGTAGATCGTAGAGGAGTCACTGGTCGATTACCCTATCCTTAAGAGCTTGTTTGTCTTGACTGTTTACTTGCTGCACTTGCTTCCATAACAATTTTACTTAGTTTTATTTTACCAAGTTCACTTGCTGCACTAGTGGTTTTATCTGCTGCTCTAGCAATTTTACTTAGTTTTTATTTTGCATATTTCCTGCGTTACTTAGTTTGTTAGACACTCAAAATCAATTTGTTTGGCTTGATTTAAGTGATTTTGATTGCATTTTATTTGCTAGCATCTCACCCATTTGGATTGACACCTACATACTACAATGACATGTTCGCTGTGTAGGAATTGATATACTCATAGCTTACTGTTTCCTATATTCATCTTTTATGATATTTTACTTAGGAAATACATAAGTGGTAAAAGATTTGCATCCAGTGGAACAAGTTCCTATTACTAGGCTAAGTATTGAGAGATACCATACTATCAGTTTACAATAGTCAAGTCTCAAACAATTTCAAAAATAAAAGCAACATGAGAACGTACAAATTTCTGTATGAATGAATAGTTGTCTGTTATAAAAATATTTTAGTTCGATAAAAGAAAGAACAGTTGTGTAAAGTAATTTGGAGTTCGGTTCAAATTTTTACATGGTTTTAAAAAACACTTGATATAGACTTATAGTTAATAACTTAATAATTATCGTTGACAACAGTGATATAAAATAGATTATTCAGTTTCTTAAAATTTGAAACTGAATAAATAATTCATACTTGATACTTGCTACCGTTATGTTATCACGTCGTTCAAACCATTATTTATTGATTAAATATCGTAGTAAAACGTTATTTTATAAATATTTGAGTGCTGGAATTAATAAAATATTTTCCACACCGCACCATGACTTTTGCTTGCATATAGTGAATGTCAAACCTAAAAGTGGAGCCGAAAAATAAAATAAAGTGGTAATAAAAGTGATCAATAAATGCTATCTAATTTACTGACTGGGAAATATATAGTGTATATCTAAAATTACTACTATAGCGGTAGTTTATTTACCTTTCACATTCCACCTAATATCTATTTTCATCCCATTTTTTCAAGACGATCGATTTAGATGGTTGACAAATGACAAATCGACAACAAATAAAAAAAAAAAAGGCGATCCATGTAGATCTTAATTTTCCAAACCATTTTTGTTGTCAAGAAAACCTTAGTCAGTTTTGCATTAAATAAAATAATACTAGATTATATTGTTTCAAAAATGGCAAGTTCATATAATCATACGAGATGATGTATTTATTACTCTGGCAGCTTCTTAAGTAATACTTATCGATTATATTTTGATTAGAGATCGTTAATTAGAGCAAGAGTTAGTTCTCATGACCTTTTACAAACAACTCGAAAAGGTTTGAAGTCGCTACAAAAATTAAAACGAAATTTTATAAAAACTTAAAAAAAGTAATTTTGAGACCGAATGTCAAACCTAATAAAGTAGAAAAATAATTAGTTAACGACAAATGATATGATGCATTTGTGTAATTGACAAATCATAATTTAAAAAAAAAAATCAAAGAAAATAAAGCATAAGTGACTTCTCCAATGAATTACTTGCCTTATTTATTATTGACGAAATATAATGTATGCCTTACGTATTATCATGGACATACACACGTACATGTCGTTTATTATGTGAGTTATACACATTCCTAATTTAGTTGAATATACAACTCAGATTTGTTCCCACTGATATAACTCAGAATTGCTGTTTGGCAGCTACAAATCTATCAAGACTCACACATTAATAGAGTTGAGTGCAAACTAATCTCACTTCACTTGAAACTGCAGCAAAAACTAAATCTATGTAAATGTTGTTCGTTTCTACATTAATAAACTTAAACTACATATATAAATTCTTTGATACGTCAACTCTCTCAGTCCATTGTGTTTTAACCAAACAACTTATAAGATATGTATTCACGACAACCAATTTTGATTGCAATCACATTGGAAAACAAATATCTGATTTTAGACGCATAAATCGAATCATCGACTTTTGCAAACAATATTTCTTCTCATCTCAGGACATTCCAATCTAATTTTCACAATATATAAATAGCTCCAAATGGCTTGTCGTTTTGGGTTTTTTAACTGTTAAATGTTGGAGGAGTCTCTCAAGCTAACATGACACCGACTAAGATCTTGCCACGCACGCAGATTTTCAAGGACGTGTCGACATATGAACTCTCCTTTGTTTTGTTTTTTTTCTTTTCTTTTACCCATACCGTTAAGATTATATTTATTACTGTTGATTAACGTTTTTATTGGTTGGGAAGTACAATAAGAGGGACCCGTACCAAAACGATCACCTGAGTGGAACGGTACCGTGGACGTGACTCAACCGGCGACACTCGGTCAAACCGGAGCTTTTGCCTCTTTGACCTCTTCTTACTTGTCAGTTTACTTTTTCAAACCGCAGTTAAAATAATTTTAGCATTATTAAAACTTCATTTTTTATTAAAGAAACTAAAAGATAAGATGGTACAGGGTCAAAAGAAAAAAGGTAAACCTTGAGAAATTTTATTTATAAAACAAAAGCATTTACACTATAAAATTAAAAAAAAATGAGAAGATTTGTGATAAAGTGATAGGAAGACAAAAAAAAAGAAGAGAAAATGGTAAAGTTGTAAATATAATTTATTCGGCGGGAGACCGTTGATTGCGGTTGGGAATAAAGCCATCTGACAAGGAGGCTTGTCCGTTGTGAATCTTTTGACCCCAATTCTTCTTTGTCTTCTTTTTCTTCTTCTTGTACATGTTATAACAAACTAATTTATAAATGTAATTAAGTTATTTTCTCGATTTGTTTTTAGTTATTCGGTTTAGAAATAATAGTGAACAAAGCGAAACGGAAGCTAATACCGTATGTAATCCAAAGCTATAATTTACATACCTTTTTTAACATGAAGTTTTTTTTCTACAAGATTAGGTTGAAATTTCGGTTGCCTAACATGAAGTTAATAATCCTTATCGTATCCTTCTCAACACTTAACTATGTTCAATCTCTTCTTTTGCTAGCTAATGTTCCGCTTATGTTGTAATTTTACCATAATAGAATGTCCTTTATTAAAAAAAAAAAACTTGTCTACTCGATCGTAAGTGAAACTGAAAAATTAAACTAAACCCTCTTCTTCCATTGTTTTGAATAACAAAAGATAAAATAAAATGGAAGAAGAGTGAAGAGTGTTTAGTTGTCGGTTTGTCGGGTTAACCACTCAGATGGTTAGCAGAAAACCAGATGTCAAAGCTACTCGTTAACGTGTTTTCTGTTTAGTCTTTGAATTTACTTTTATGGTGTTATTTTAAAATTCAATACTTTTTTTTTAATTTATTTCTCAAATGCGCTAGTACTTCTTCAATGTTATAAAAAGTGATAAAAATGGAGCGTGTTAATTTTTTTTAAAAAATTATATAAAATTCTTAAAAGAGGACCTAAACTTTTTGTGGTTGATACTTGATTCCCATATATATAAGGGGTATTTAAGAGATAAGGGGTATTTAATGAAGTGCTAAGTTCACGATAAGGGGTATTTAAGAGAATTGACATAAAGGCGAACAAAATCAGTTGGGCATATTGTTAGGAGAAGGAAATCACCTTTTTCACTTTTTAAAGTTTTTGTTTATTTTATGCCTCAAAACTCCTCTTATTCACACTTACTATCTAACGCCTTGATAATAGTATTAGATTAATTTTAATTAACAAATAAACTTATCTTTACCAGTACTACTGAATGTGAATGTGAATGTGAATGTGAATGTGAATGTGAATGTGAATGTGAATGTAAATGTAAACACATTCATTTTACCACCTCGCCGCCCCTATGTGAAAAGAGACGTAAAGATTCATGGGAACACTCACATGACTTTGTTCTTTTTATTTTTTTAATATTACTATTAAATTATAATTTTCCAAAATAATGTTGTAATTACTCTGAGTTCCTAAAAAAAGCAATTGACATTAATTTTTTTTTTCAAAAAGAATAATTGTTTTGCAATTAGTTTTTGATTAAGGCGGAGGACACAATTTTCCACCTGATTAGTTTACAAAATTTCTAAAAAATCATTGTCTTAAGTCTTAACGTACGTATAACGACGTTTTTTTAAATAACGTTTACATAGATTATGTAGATTTCAAAAGTTCGACCAACACTTAACACGAATTAAAAAAGAAACATTAAAACTAAAAAAAAAATCAAGCATTATAGTAAAAACATAATAATGAATGAAAAGGAAATTAAATTAACATTAAATGAAAGCTAACTGTCATAATTTTGTGTCTCTTGGTACCTTCCTTCTTCCTCCTTCCTCTTCCATATATACTACACTTAAGCTCGTCTCTTCATCTTCACTATCCCCTCTCTTCTTCCTCTCTCCGGTGACATTCCTCAGTCTAATTCAGCGCTTTTTAGCTGATAATCTCGCCGGCATTTCTCTTTTTTCCTTTCTTCTAATGGAGAAGTTTGCGTCCATAGCTGCTATGTTACTCCTCCTCTGTTTTCCGGTAGCGTTCTCCGGTCATGATTACGGTCAAGCTCTTTCCAAAAGTCTTCTCTTTTTCGAAGCTCAGAGATCTGGTGTCCTTCCTCATAACCAGAGAGTCACTTGGCGCTCTCACTCCGGTCTCACCGACGGCAAATCAAGCGGCGTATGTCTCTCTCTCTGTCAAGATTCTGTTTCTAAAAATCGAACATAAACAACAATGTCGTCGCTTATCACCTAATTTTAAGTTTATTCAGCCAACGTAGCTAGATCTATTCTCTGTTCAGACAACATTGTGTCTCTCTGTTCAGACAACTTTGGTCACCGACATTGTTGAGTTCTTGTTTCATTCAGTTAACTAAATTCTTTGTTTTTTTTTCCAGGTGAATCTTGTCGGAGGATACTATGACGCCGGAGACAATGTGAAATTCGGGCTTCCGATGGCATTCACGGTGACGATGATGGCATGGAGTGTGATTGAATACGGTAATCAATTAGAAGCAAACGGCGAGCTTGGCCACTCCATTGACGCCATTAAATGGGGTACTGATTACTTCATTAAAGCCCATCCTGAGCCCAACGTTCTTTACGGCGAGGTACTTTATTTTTTAATTATTACTTAATTAATTAATTTAATTTCAAAACTGACATTTAATTTTAATTTTAATTTTGGATTTTAGGTTGGAGACGGCAACACCGACCATTACTGTTGGCAGAGACCAGAAGAAATGACGACTGACCGAAAAGCTTACCGGATAGATCCAAGTAATCCTGGGTCAGATCTTGCTGGTGAAACAGCAGCCGCTATGGCCGCCGCATCAATTGTCTTCCGCCGATCTAATCCTGTTTACTCGAGATTACTACTCAGTCACGCCTATCAGGTAAATTACTTTTTTTTTTCCAGCGCATTTTTACTATGGGTGCGCACGTTAGCAAAAAGTATGGTATAATTAAATTACCGGCAGTTACGTTGGGAAGTTGCAGACACTAGACAGACACGTTATTATTGCACCACAGTCACTTAAAAGTCATTTTCAGCGCACGTTAAGCGTTATTTATGTCGAGGCGTCATTTAAGTTTATGCTAATGACAAATATGAAAATTATGTTTACCGTAAATTGTTTTTTGTTTGTTTGGTTTTTTCATTCTGATTGCAAAAATGAATTAAAAGCTTAGATTAGAAATATTCTCTTAGATTTTTCTATAATTATATAACTCTATCAGGAGTTTAGTAAATTTGATATACGAACTCTTTTTTAATGTAGAATTTAATTTAAACACAGTAGCTTACTATTTTTAACCAATTAAACGGTGTCGTTTTTCGCGGATTACTTAAGTGGACCCCGCAAAAGATGGATTCTTTGTAGAGGTTGGAGAACGACGTCGTTCTCCATCCATCACGGGTTTTTTGTGTTGTGACCGTACAGATCTTGTCATTGTTACCCAACGATCTCAGCCGTTCATCTTAAATTCTTATTTATTTTTGGTTTGTTTAAAAAAAAATTCGCACGTGCCTTAGGCTGTCGGTGCCCCATACTGTGTAAACAAACTTTCCCCCAATTAACCTCTTTTCTTCAACAATACCACGAATCTGCCACTCTCTACTCTAACCTTGTCTCTACTATTTTATTACCGATTTGCCACCCTAATTAAATTTTATTTTTATTGTTACAGTTGTTTGATTTCGCCGACAAATACAGAGGAAAATACGACAGCAGCATCACCGTAGCCCAGAAATATTACCGATCCGTCAGTGGTTACAATGTAAGTTCCTAATGATGTTATAATCTGAGATTATTTAAGTGCTTTAACAATTGTCTGATGTCTTAATTTGATCTTAATTTCAACGATCAGGATGAGTTACTATGGGCAGCTGCGTGGCTATACCAGGCTTCAAACAATCAGTTCTACTTGGACTACTTGGGTAGTAACGGTGATGCCATGGGTGGAACCGGTTGGTCTATGACCGAGTTCGGTTGGGATGTTAAGTACGCTGGTGTTCAAACCCTTGTTGCCAAGGTTGGTACAGTACATCCCAATTTTGATTTTTTTTGTGGTGAACCGGTTTTTTAAGTTTGGTTTGATTCTAAACCGGTTTATTTGGATAGTTTTTGATGCAAGGCAAAGCAGGACGTCACGAGCCAGTGTTTAGGAAGTTTCAAGAGAAAGCTGAGTTCTTTATGTGTTCGTTGTTGGGTAAAGGCTCAAGGAACATTCAAAGGACACCAGGTGGTTTGATTTTCAGACAACGTTGGAACAATATGCAATTTGTCACAAGTGCTTCCTTCTTGACCACGGTTTACTCTGATTACCTAACTTCTTCTCGAAGCAACTTGAGATGTTCAGCTGGAAATGTAGCTCCTTCGCAGCTTCTTTCCTTTGCTAAGTCTCAGGTTGATTATATTCTTGGTGATAACCCAAGAGCTACGAGCTATATGGTTGGTTATGGTAACAATTTCCCTCAGAGAGTTCATCATAGAGGCTCTTCTATTGTCTCTGTTAAGGTTGACCGCTCATTTGTCACATGCCGAGGTGGATACGCCACTTGGTTTAGCCGTAAAGGCAGTGATCCAAACCTTCTCACTGGTGCTATTGTTGGTGGTCCTGATGGTTATGACAATTTCGCTGACAGGAGAGATAACTATGAACAGACTGAGCCTGCTACTTACAACAATGCACCTCTCCTTGGTGTTCTTGCTCGTCTCAGCAGTGGTCATTCTGGTTATAGCCAGTTTCTTCCAGTGGTTCCTGCTCCTGTTGTCCGTAGACCAATGCCTATTCGTAAACCGAGAGTTACTACTCCAGTCCGAGGTCTGCATGCTTCTTTTGTCTATGTGTGAATCTATGAGTGTCTATTGAACAGAGACTTGACTTTTTTTATTACTTGTGGTGCAGCTTCTGGTCCAGTTGCTATAGTTCAGAAGTTAACTGGTTCATGGGTCTCAAAGGGAAGGACTTACTACAGATACTCAACTACTGTAATTAACAAATCACCAAGATCTCTGAAAAGTCTCAACCTTTCTATCAAGAATCTCTATGGACCCATCTGGGGACTCTCGAGAACAGGCAATTCGTTCGGTTTACCCTCGTGGATGCATTCATTGCCTTCCGGAAAATCCCTAGAGTTCGTTTACATTCACGCAACAACACCTGCGAATGTCGCGGTATCAAGCTATACTTTGGCTTGACCAGACAAACAACATCAAAGGACCAAAAGAAATCAGTGTGTGTATAGGTTGTGAGAAGAAGAAGAAAGTGTTGGTTTTTCCCTCTGGTTAAAAGGTTTGGTCTTTTATCTTCATTTTTTACTTTTGGGGTTCCTCTGGTGAATATAAAAGGGTTGAAGAAGGGATGAAGAAAGGTGTGAAGAGACAGTGAAGACTCTTCAAAAAATTAAAGAAGAGTGAAAAGTGCTCATCCTCTTTCTCCTCCAAGTTCTATGCTTTTATAATTTATATAAAAATTATATATATAGTGAGAGAGAGAAAGGTAGAGAGAAATAGTGTTTGTGAGAACTTCTCTTAAAAGGAGTCTTGGGAGATTTTGCAAGGATTGTTTTTTTCATTCCTTGTAGCTCAAAAAACATGTGTATTGTCTTTGTCCTTTTGTGTTTTTATCTTTCTTGGTGGGTCAATGGCAGTTGTAAAACTCAACAACAGTCCTTAATGATATGTGGTTTGGTTATCAACAACAACTAATGTTAGGTATTTGTCTTCTATCCATAGACTTTGAAAGTGATATCAACTGATATGAAATTAGCAAAAAGAAAACTTGTTTTTAAAACTAGACCAATTAAAGTTTGTATATCACTTCACCAAATTGTTGATTTTCTACAAGGTTGAATTTTTGTAGTTAGCTTAATCTTTTCCTCAATCTAAATTGTATGTCATTTTCTCATCTTATTTCATGTTTTATCTGTCATGATTGGCCACTACTTAGGAACTTTTTTCCCCCAAGTTGTTATTTACTACAAGGTGTTAACTCGCTAGTTAGTTTAATCTGTTTACCATATGAGTAGAGAATATACAGAGTAAATCTAATAAGAAACAGCCAACATTTTATAACTATGCATTATGGGTTATAAAAACAGAGAATTTTATTACAATAGAAATACAAATATACAAAACATGAGAATGTTAAATACACAAAAAAGGCAGAGATATCTTTTGTTACAAGCAAAAAAATAAACTAATGTATTTGTTTTTATTTGGCACAAGCAACTTCTATATTATTAACACAACACAGACATATAACAATATGATTTGGAGTGAAAAGAAAAATATATAAACCATAGGGCATAGATTTGTCCAAAAACTTCCTTTCTTCACAATGTGTCTTGCGGATAGTGGAAGAAGATTCACTTCTTTGCCTTGCTATACATTTCATCAATCTCTATCTGCATAAATAAGAACAGAGAAAACGTTTTTTAGATTAAGATAATATGAATGTGTTGTAAAGTGAATATAAAGAAAACTTTTAATTTACTTGATAGTATTTGAGAAGCTGAGGCCTTTTCTTCTTGTAAGAAGGTGTGATGAGATCTCTTTCCATGTCGAATGGGACTGTGTCCAAGTGAACACCTTTAATCAGCTCAAATCCCTTAAGCTGTAAGAATTAAAAAAAACCCAAAATTTTCTTAGTTAAAAGATTGTTGAAAACAAACAAACAAGAATTTAGAAGAATAATGAACAAAATAAACCTTTTTGTCTTTAGCTACTCTGTTGAATTCTCCAAGGATAAACTCTTTAGTCTTTTGGTTTTGACAGATAGACTCAAAGTCTCCAGAAACATTGTGTTCTCTAGCCCAATGTTCTATCTGAATCTTGCTTGGACATACCACAGCCACTAAGTAAGACTCATAGCTGTTTCCATATACCCAAATCTGAAAAAAATGTTTAACATATCATTACTTAAATTCTTATTTAATCGTATCTTTAAGTTATCTTGAAAGTAGATTTGCCTATTACCGATTCAATGGCGGCTACGTGACTGTAAATGTTCTCTAAGTTCTCAACCGCAACATATTCTCCTTGTGAGAGTTTGAAGATATTCTTCTTACGGTCAATGATCTTCATGGCTCCATCTTCTTGCCACTCACCAACATCACCAGTGTGAAGCCATCCATCAATAAGAACTTCTTGAGTGAGATCTTCACGTTTGTAATATCCAGAGAACAAAGTCTTTCCTCTAATGCAAATCTCTCCACGTGGCTTGCTTGCAAGAGCGTCATAACCCATCTCTGGAACTGACTCGAGCCTTATGTCAACGTTTGGAACTGGTGGACCAACTGTTCCAAGCATTGCTAGCTCATTTGGAATCGACACAAATGTTCCACCACAACTCTCTGTTAGACCTGAAAATGTAATAATAAGATTTTCTTGTTAGCACCAAGACTTTTTGATGTCTGTTTTTTTTTAACATTCTTGTGTTCATTATTACCGTATCCTTGTAAAACATGAGCACATGCCACAACTCTAAGGAAAGATTCAATGTGAGCTGCAAGAGGAGCTGCTCCTGAGAGGATTAGACGCACATTTCCTCCTAATCCCTCTTTGACCTGAAACATAATTTTTTCTTTTATAATTTTCAAGATTTGGATTTATTTCAAGAGAATGTGGATTTGAATTTCACCTTTTTAAATACAACTTTGTCAAACATTGGAGATGCTTGTTCATGATGCTTGCCTTTCAGCATGTTCTTATGTTTGCTGAATAAAAAAAGTATCAATGGGTTAGAGATTTTTTTACAAAACATTAATTTATGATCTTAAAAATGTTGTTGCACACTTACTAGTTGAATGCAAAGTTGAATAATGTCTTCTTTACGTAACCACCATCAGAAAGTTTCTGCTGAAGACCTGAAAATGTAGATAAAACTGATGAGACTTATTTCAAAATGGTTTTCAAGGTTTTTGTTAATGGCCTGGCACTGTATTTACCGGTGTATATTCTCTCTAACACGCGAGGAACAGCGCAGAAAATAGTCGGTTTCAATGCAGCAATGTCTTCTATCAATATCTTAACATCCTGATGAAGAACCAGATTATGAAATATAGATTCTGGAGACAAAAGAAACAGATTATAAATTTATATAACTTACCCCTCTCCAGAATCCTATTGAGGCTGCTTCATAAATAAACAGTTCCTCAATCACACGATCGAAGATATGAGCCAGAGGTAGATATGAGAGATAAACATCTTTGCTGGTTAACTATAACAAATTTTCACAAAGAATACTTTATTTTAATTATCCAATTCTTGATATATATATTGAAGTAGGACAACATTAATTAATAAGTTACCTCTTCATTGATGGATTTAAGCAATTTTTTAACACCTTCAAGTAAATAAATAATGCTCTCATTTGTAAGCAAGACTCCTTTAGGATCACCAGTTGTTCCACTTGTATACATTATGGTGCAAATATCGTTTCTTTTCTTCTCTGGTAATTCATAATGTTTACCCTCACCCTGCAAGTAACAGTAACACATTTACATATATTCAGGATTCTGATTATTATGATGATTAAGTAGAATAAAAAATTCTCTTACTAGCTTCAAGAATTGGTCCCATGAATATATTTTTAATCCGTGCCTTTCAGCTTCTCTTCTTTGCTCATTTGTAACCTCACCAAAACTTACAATATCTGTTCCAAATATATTATAAGAATTGTTTCATTCACTGGCCTTTCATCAAGTATTCAAACACATTAGTAGCTTACTTACTCTTCATATATTTAGTTGACTTTGGAGCTGTCTTCAATAACTAAAATATATTAAAAAACGAGTAGTTTAGTGTTAGAAATGCCAAGTTTGAGGTGAAGAGGAAAAGTAATATAAGAGATATTAGTCACTCCATTCATTATCAAATTGGTTTTGAATTAGATCCAATGAAACATAGTAATATTTATGATATATCTGATACCTCAGAGATCTTTTTCTCCTCTGAAAAAATAAGTGACACTTCAGCATGGGAAATGATGAATTCTATAGCTCCAGCACCTACCAAAATTGCAGCATTAAAAATATTATATACATACATGTATTTGATTGTAACAAAAATAAATTATCGATAGAATAGACAATGTTACATACCTAGAGTATCATATAGAGGTACACAGTAGAGTCCATGAGCATTACAGGCCTGGAAAATCAAATCAATAAGAAATCATCAAAATTAATTTTTTTTTAAAAACCATAAGTTTCTGCTAAGTAAAACTTAAAACTCAAATCAATATTACCTCCATGCTTATAATCCATTCAGGACTGTTGGCGCCATAAATACCACATTTATCTCCCTGTGGATCACAAATCATTGTAATTTAGACATTTTTGAAAATTTAGATGTATCACTATATATGGTTTAATTTAAAACCAATGTTTAGAAAAAAGAAAAAGAATTACTTAGAGATTACTTACTTTTCCAACTCCAATAGTTCTGATAGAGTTTCCAAGCTTAATTACTACATCATATACTTCTTTGTAAGTTTGCCATACATAATTCCCAGCCTATCGGAAGAAAAAACAAATATTATATTAGTTAATTGTTGATTAACTTGAGATAAATTAAGTTGGTGAATTCTTACTTTTCCACCAACAATTTCTCTACGACCAAGCATAGGATTATTTGGAGATCTCTCCACAGATAAACTGTAATCAAAACAGAACACACACAACAAAAATTTAGATCCATGTTTTTGTTATTATCACTCAATATAGCTCCATGAACATTGGCACAAAAGCAACATTGTCTGAGATTCTTAGCTGACATCATTTGAAGATAATTACAAATGAAAATATAGAAGTCAAAGTCAAATAAAATAAGACTTTTGCAATAATAGTTTGACTTTTCTAAGGTAACATATGAATCATGTTGAAGTTTTACATTTTGATTTACAAAAAAAATAACGCAACCACAAGAGTTTTTTTTTAGCTCAATTTATAATGGATATTTATAGAAACACATAAAACCAAATTATACGATTTAACAAGATTTGAGTCCAATCTTATAACATTCACATAGAAATCGCTTTTGGTGAATTTCTACACTAACATCAACAATGAATAACCAAATAAATAAATAAAAGAACAAAAAGCAAAGTCAAAGAGAGGTTTAGAGAAACTCAAACCGGAAAATATCCCAGCAGCTGAGGAGATCATCGGCCGGTTCAGGAAAACCGTCTTTAGCGTAGATACTCCGGTAAACCGAACCGACGGAGGGACTTCCTCCAACGACGCCATTCTTTCCCTTCTCAACCTCAACGATGTATCCTCTCGTCGCCATTGATTATATATATTTCTGCCTTTGTATTTATGTGTATATATATATATATATATATGAACGGTTCGTTTATTTTGAGGGAGTTTAAAATGGCTTGTGAATGTTATAATGACGCTAGAAAAAAAAGATTTTGAAGGAACACGAGAGTAGCTGACCAGTCCTCTTTATATTTGGTGCTCTTTTTAAAGAAAGAAAAATATTCAGCTTAGATTTTATTTTTATTTATTCTTAAACGACTATTTTCGACTACTTATAACGAGATGATAAAAATTTGACCAAGTCTACATTTTCTAGAAAAAAAAAATCAAGACAATTGAATAAGTATAACATGCTTTACAACACTTTTAGATTCTAATTTACATTTTTAACTTTAATGATCTATTTCTTTAATACCTAAAAAACATTTTGAGATCCAATTAATGGTGTCCATCAGTTCATGTTATTCCTATACGCCTAATAACCCAGACCGGAATATGTAGTTAAATATTATAACAAAAATTATCAGAAAATTAAATTTAAATGATTAAATTACCAGGGCTCTTTTGAGGGACAGCACACGAGTGCAAGATCATTTCTTATAATATTGAGATTTGACTTTCATACAACAGTAAGATAATATTGATGCTATTTGAAAACTATAGTCTATAGAGGCCATATGCCATTTCAAAATAATCAATATACAAAAAATACCATACTTAGTGGTTAACCATAACCATCAAAACCCTTGACATTGTATTTATTGGAAGCGGCATGAGATTAGATAATGGAAGATTTGGTCTAATCTTAGTTTTTTTTCGTATTTGGTTAGTCAGTTGAGTATAATAAAACGAGAGTATCGTCGTCATTAATGAGACTGATCTCGAATAAACTCCATTGAAGGTTGCTTATAAGCTTATATATCTTTTAAGCTCTTGTTCATTCAACGAGTGAAATTCGAAAACATATTGTTATTGATTCAATTGGGATGATAACTTAATAAGATTTTAAACTACTTGCATTCATAATTTTGTGTGGACAACATTAGAGGAAACAAAAGTAGAAACTTTAGCAAGAAAGCGAGATTTGTAGATGGGGTCACTACCATTAATTATTTCCATTCCATCACGTCTCATTAAGATTATTAGTTCGTAACTAGAAAATTTAAGTTTGATGGAAAGAAAAAAAAAACCATAGAGGATCATAGAGTTGTCCGAGTAAAAAACAATTCCGGTACGAGAGAAAAGGACCAAATGAAAATTCCTTGTTGATTTCGTCACAGTTTCCTTAATTTAATATTTGTCGTTTCGACAACTTATTTGTCGTTTTGGTCTTCATCTGAATTTCATATCGTTGACTTTGAATTCTTCTAAAGTCAGACTTTTTGTGTCTTCGTTTTTAAGAAAAAAGTAGCCTTATTCTTTTGAATGTTTCAAACCATATCCTTAAGATTCTTATTACATTTATAAGATATATATTGAGTTGGATTACGAAATTCTATAGATAAACAAGAAGCTACTAATGCGTAATGGACCTATTCTGATGAAACTATGAATAAACACACAGTCAAAAGTCTTATGGTTTTGAAAATTTGGTAACTTTAATTAGACGAACAAAATCAACCACACACCGCAAAATGAAAGATTTACTTCTTTTATTAATGTTTTGCGTGGCGAAATGATTGGATACATAGTTTGACATAACTCGTGATTTTGTATAAAATACGAATCACATAATAGGATCGATCTCAATGTCAATCTTGGGTCAGTTTGATGTTCGAGAGATAATATTTAAAATAAGTAATTTAAGATAGAGCCCGCTTTCACTTCATCCTAGGCTTCATCCAAGCCCATTTATATTATAATTTGGCCCATTAAATTCTTTTAGAATGAAATTAAGTTACAACAATAATATGAGTTTTGGTTGTAACTTAAATGAAAACAGCAAATAAAACAGTGTAAATATCAATTTAAAGAAATTCTAGGTCAATGGTTGTTCTCGGAAATTCAGAGATCATGAATCAGACAACTATTCAGGAAACAAATAAGCACCTTCTCGAACTCAAACATGAATGTATAACCAATCCACTTCCATGGTATCAACTACTTTATCTAACAACCTAAGTATCTAAACTTCCGTTTGAATTTAAAATCATAAACAAGCATTAATGAGCAGGTTTGATAAGTTCACGGAGTGCCTTAGCATCAACTTCCGTTGGCTAAGGACACACCACTCATCTATGTTTTTTCAGGTCTTTAAACAAACACTTTCGGTGCGTTAAACAACCTAAAATCTGAAACTAGGTAGCTAATCAAGTTCCAGCAATAAGATCAACAATAGATGAAGAATCCTAAGATAAATCTCTATCTATGTCTAATTCATTTATTCATAAATTCCCTTGAAACCCTAAACCTAACTAGGAGACTACTCAGCCATAGAAACAAAGAAAACACAAGGAGATGAAAAATAAAATATGATTAAACTGTATAAATAAAGAAGAAGGGTTTAGAAATCTTCTCCAATTGTCAAGAGGATGGATTCCTTGCCCAAAGTTGCATACAAACCAAAGAACAATGTTTTTAACTTATAAGTATGAAGAATATCTCTAAAAAATTGAGTCTAGGGTTTTTAAAACATTAGGAGACGAGTTGGGTCGGGTCCGGAGTGAATCAGATCAAAATTGGGCCAAAAATATGCGTCTATAGATGGGATCGATTTTTCTATTGGTGGATCGATCGATCTGGGACTCCCAGGATCAAAATCTGCAGCTGCTCCAATTGCTCGCCAAATTGACATACATATAGTAAATCTAGCATAACTTTTAAACCATTGATGGGAATGACCTCAAACTAATTCCAAATGAAACCTAACTCTTGTGGCTATCTTGTATCAAAATTTCATCAAAATCAGTTCATGGGAAGCCATTCAACGGATGGAAAATTTCTGACGTTTCAGCATGATCTTCATCTCCAATTGCTCTATTTTACTCCAAATGACTTATTTTTCTCCACAATCTATTCAAAACCTGAAATGATTCAATTGTAAACTACAAGACTCTAAAAACATGGTTAACTCAATAAAAGATATGAAATAAGAAAGAAAATAAAGACTCAAAACTGATAAAAAGATAATTTATTTTGTAATGAAATAATTTGGAATTTGATGAAAGAGTTAAGAACAGCAAAATTTGTAAAATTTATACTTTGTTTCATATTAACTGTTATTTTTGACTTAAAATTTGTTTTATAATATATGTCGTTTTATATTTTTAATGTAGATAATGATATCTCTACTATTTTAATGTATTATAAAGTATATTAATAAGAAGGTAAAACAGAAAAGTTTAATAGTTTTCTTAATTTTTGTGGCACATTATTCAATATTTTTTTAACGTCTTATCAATTTAGTTTTGTTTAATGATCAGTGATGTATGTAAATTCCGGAGGATATATTAGTGTTCACATTTGGTCCAAGCATGTGATTGGATTTATACATTGACGAAACTAAATCATCAAAATAACAAAAGTCTATGGGTTTGAATTATTTATTCTTACATAGTGTGATATAAACAAATTTGTTTGTGTTAAGATTAAAATTAAATTTTAAAATCTGTTATATTTTATCGTTCATTAAAAGCTGCTTCTCAAAAGTCTTTGCATTGTGTCCGTGACAATGTCGGGCAATATGGGTCCGAACGGTTGATGTCGACATTAACCTAACGGTTGTCGTTTTATGAGAATTATTCAACTTAAAATGGGTTTAGTCTAAAGTTTGTATATTTATTTAATCTTTATATAAAGCATTTGAATGATCAACATCTCGATACGTTAAATGCAGTATTAATTGATCCATGCAAATAAATAATTCATATGCTTTCTCAAATATGTCATTGTCACTCAGAATAATGAGAGTCGTTGGGAAATTTCAAAGGCTTTTTGAAAGAAAATCAGTAAAAAAGATTTGATTGTATTAAATTATTTGACCATCTATATATATATGTGCTTTCACACTCATGCCAATCACTTAAGTTCAAAGAAAAAGAAAAGCAAATCCTTTTTTTTGGTCTTATTCTTGAGATTTTTCATATTTTTGCGAGGTAATAATGGGGAATTGCATAGAGAGCTGGAGGCAAGCAGAAGGAGACGGAGGAAAGATAGATGCGACTGAAAGGGCACAAGGGTCATCCAAGATTGATGGTGGTGGTGGTGATGATGATGAACATGGTCATGGTGGAATGAAGGTGAAGATAGTGCTTACAAGACATGAATTGGATAGGTTTTTGCTTCAGATGAATAGGAATCATGATGGAAACTTGATGATGTCCAAGGATGTTATGATAGAGCTAGAGAAGAGGATCATAAGAACATCATTATCATCATCACCACAATCATCAATGGCATGGGAACCTTCTTTAGAGAGGATTGTGGAGTGTCCTGAAGTCCAAGAGATGGATAGATGAAGTCATGAAGATGCTAAAAATAGGATCTATGATGATAATGAGAGTGATCATCGTATATCGCTTCGAGAGAATTATTTTAGGTCATGATGATCTGAAATTAGATGACATTTTTGTATCACTTCACATTTTTAGATAGGTAGTATTTTTGCCAGACTAACTTCAAAGCCAATCTCGAACCATATATATTTATACTAATAAGTATTGTCTCGTATTATGAATACGAATAATAAATTAAAAATAAAAAATTAATATCGTCACTACAAAACGGTGTTTTGCATCAAATAGTCACAAAAGTAAATGATAATAATTATAATTACTTTTTAATAACTGAGACAAAATATTGTACTCATTTTAAAAATATTTTATTTAAAAAATTAATTAAAAATGATATTAATTTATTCAAGTTAACATCAATTAAGATCAACTTAACAAAATAAAAATTCGACATCTTAACTAATTAATGTATATACTTTTAATATCAATTAAACATGACAGAACCTTATATATCCTGCATTTTCTGTTCGAGAATTATGTTATTAGTCTTGATATCAAATTTTTTTGCATAAATTCATGCATTTATCAATCGTGCTTCTTTTCCGCATCTTGGCAAAATAAGTATTGAACTTATGTTCAATGCTTATTTTGTGCACAATGTCCTATATCAAATGAGAAGTAAATATTAAAAACAATATTTAATTTGCTAACAATGTCATCTCATTATGATTACGAAATGTAACCCAGTTGATTTACCTTTTGTTTTTTTACATGAGCGATTTTCTTTCCAAGAAATCACACATTGTTTTAGTATAAACAACAATAAGACTTCACAAAATGTTTTCAAGAGAAGTAAGTATAATAAACAAAGATGAGTCTTGAGTCTAAGTTGTCTCCAGGTTCCAATCTTTTTAGAACATACCCTATAACAAGTATCTAGATGGGTATCTTACTAATATAAAAAAATGAAAAGAAGAGAGAGGAATGGAGAGTCACTACTAAAACAAATATTTTTTTTTAGGAAAAATACCATAAAAAAATTTTAACTTTACAATTTTTTCCTATTAAAACCTCCGATTATTTGTGTTTCCAAAACAGATATTCAAGTTTATTAATTTTTTCAAAAAAAACTTCAAACTATTTTTGTTTCCAAAAAAAACTTCCAAATATAAAGTTTTGCTTAGTTAAACCCTCAAGTTTTTAATATTGATCACAATGAAGGTTAATTGACGGTCAACGATAACTCCACAAACGCATGTTAACTATTTGTTAATTTTGTGAGTTTCGAATAAAAATCTTATATGAAAAAACTCAATCTTGAGTCTGACTGAGGGTTAACTGACCATCAACGATAACTCTCGTTTATACAGCAAACGCCTGTTAAATATTTGTTAACTCCGTCAGTTTCGAATATAAACCCTAGATGAATAAATCAATTTTCTGTAATTATAAACCCATTTCTCCTTACTAAATAACAACAAAAAATACATAAAAAATGGAAATCATAGTTAACATATAGTTAACGGGAGTTATCGTTGACCTATAGTAAACCCTCAATGTGATTTAATATTGGAAACTTGAGGGTTTAACTAAGCAAAACTTTATACTTAGAGGTTTGTTTTGGAAACAAAAATAGTTTGAGGTTTTTGTTGAAATTTTCTATTAACTTGAATGTTTGTTTTAGAAACACAAATAGTTAAAGGTTTTAGTTGGAAAAAGTTGTAAAGTTAAAAGTTTTTAATGGTATTTTCCCTTTTTTATGAATGGTTTAACTCTTTTATTTATTTAATGTTTAATTAAACAATTAAATCATATTAATAATAATATAGTGAAACCTCTATAAATTAATACTTTATAAACTAAATTTTTATAATCCTAAATTGATAGTTTGATCCAAATCTCATATCTATAAATTAATAAACACGATAAATAAATAAAATCTTGTAAAATATACTGGTTCTAATGTTATTAGTTTATAGAGGTTTTACTGTAATATTAGATTAGGGAGAGAATAATTTAGTCTTGCCCAGTATCTTTGACTGTGAGTTTAGTTTTATTTATATAATGTATAATTATATTAATTCTTGAAAATTTAACATGTTTGGGGGTGTAGCTCATATGGTAGAGCGCTCGCTTCGCATGCGAGAGGCACGGGGTTCGATTCCCCGCACCTCCAAATTTTTGTTTTATTAATCTATGTCATGCTCAACCGTCGGATTAGTTATTTTTTATTTTTTATTTTTCCTGGCTTTCTTCCGATAAATCAACGGTTCAGGATCAATCAATCAACTCACTAAAGACCGTTGGTCTTTTTCCCTCTTTCTTAGCCTCTCATTTCTTATCTTCAGAGAACCACCGATGCTCCTCCGTCTTCTTCACCGGTGTCTTTGAATTCCGATTAAATTCAATGAGCCTTCGTTTAGTTTCCTCCGTATTCTCCGGAATCTATCGTCTCCCTAACCTCCACGAAACTTATCCCCTTCTTCGGTCTGATATCTTCTCTATATTCTTCATCCACGGGAACAAACCGGCGTGTATCAGTCGTCGAAGACCGGTTTTGTCCTCTTCTTATGGCGACCGGAGCAGCGAAAATGTCAGCTCCTCCGCCGATGTTTTATCGTCTTTTTTCGACGACGAGCTTCTGAGCAGCGTATCCGCCGTTAGAGATGCGGATGAAGCACTCGAGATAATTTCTGATCGATTCGGGTCCAATCGCGGTGGTGGAATCATTGAAGTTGAAGATTGCCGTTCGATTATCTCTGCTGCTCTCAGTCGTGGCAATGTGGAGCTTGCGTTGTCGATTTTCTACGCCATGCGATCGAGTTTCGATTTAGGTTCTCTCAATTCATCAAGAGAAGAAGATGAAGTTTACTGTGATTGATTGATTAAGCAAATTTAGGAGTGATTTTGTATGTTTGTTGCAGGTGGAAGTGAAATTGATCGATGGAGATGGTCAAGGCCTGATGTTGAAGTCTACAAGATGTTGGTTAATGGTCTTGCTGCTTCCTTAAGGGTTTCTGATTCTCTAAGGATCATCAGAGATATTTGCTGTGTTGGAATCTCCCCTGCTGAGGAGGTAAGTAAGCAAGAACTTACTTAAGGTTCAATGTAAATAGTCTTGGCTATAGTATAGTTGTAAGTATGATATCGAATACATTGCTATTGATTTAGGTTCCATTTGGTAAAATTGTGAGATGTCCGAGTTGTTTGATTGCCATTGCTGTTGCACAACCTCAGCATGGAGTTCAGGTAAATGATGATCTGATCGATTGTTAGTGTTTAACATATCTTTTTAAGAATAACTGGATGATTTGCTGTCTGTGTTTCTAGATTGTCTCTTGCGCTAGTTGCCGTTACCAGTACGAGCTTTTCTCTGGTGATATAACCAGCATTGAATCAGAAGAGCTTGGGTTAGTTCTCTTCAATTTGTTTTTGTTCTTTGTTACCTAGCTTTAGGGAAAAAGTGATGCAGCTTGTTTTTGTTCCGAGACGAGTTGTGTTTGGTGATTTGAGCCTGAAAACATTGAGATGTGTGTGGTGTTGATGCTGAGATATTCACTTTTTCTAAGGAGCTACATCTGCCGAACGCAGCAAGGACATTCCTTTCTGGGAAAAGGGGCTCAGGCTTATCCAGATAAAGAAGAACAAAGTCACTTCTTCTGTACACTCTATTGTGGTAAAGTCCCCATTTGAACACAGTTTCATTTTCAAAAGAATAAATTTTTTGTACAGCAGATATTGTAACCTTTGCATTGGATTTCAGGTACAAACTCCATCGGGTACAGCACGAACGCACTGGTTTGCCACAGAGACAGCTGAACTCCCTGCGCAAGAAGGAGAAAGAGTGACAATTGCATCTGCTGCTCCTTCAAATATTTACAGACAAGTGGGACCTTTCAAGTTTATCCCCAAAGCTCCAAACTTTTACCCTGGAGAACCTATGAGCCTCACAAAGCACAAGGACGGACGCGAATCGCTTTTGCTAAGACCTCCTAATAAAGACGGAGATAAAGCCTTGCAACCCTCGTTTCTAATTCCTCTTCTTGCTGTTTTGGCTACTGGAGATGCTGCTTCTGGTATTATTGATCCCAGTTTGCCTCAGTTACTCTCAGTTGCTGCTGTTACATCACTAGCAATAGGAGCAACACTAAATTCTTTTGTCCTTCCTCAGCTAAATCAGGTACTCTATCATGTGAACAGTGCTAAGTGAACATGTGTTACTCTCTTGGGTATGAATTTCATAATTTCTTACACGGTTTCAGCTCCCTGAACGAACAGTGGATGTGGTTGGTATCAAGCAGCAACTATTGTCTCAATATGATGTGCTCCAGCGTCGTATTAGAGATCTAAAAGAAGCAGTTGAAAAAGAGGTACTAAGTCTCATTTATTCATACCTTTTGAAACCAACGATACATAATCAAAAACACAACTGAAACTTCCCTGTGTCTATTTCAGGTGTGGATGTTGGCTCGAATGTGCCAGCTCGAGAACAAAATTTTAGCCGTGGGAGAGCCAGCATACCGGTATAACCCTCTCATCATCTGGGAAATTGTTAACCCAAAGATATCCATCATATAACATGTGTATCTTACTCGAATTTAGTACTCGAAGAACAAGAGTAAAGAAGGTACGAGAAAGTCTAGAGAACTCCATAAAGGGAAAGATTGAGCTTATCGATAGTTATGCCAGAGTAAGAAAACGAAACCATTTTAAATCTTCTCCTTGTTTAAAACCTCTCAGTACGATTTCTTTAACGTGTAGATATCTTCAATGATTGAGATCGAGGTGGAAATGGACACTGATGTTCTTGCAGCCGAGGCAGTGAACAATACTGTGAGTTATTTCTAAGAGTTTACTTATGAACCTGATGTGATAAAATCTGAGACTAGTAAGTAAAACTCCGTTGTTTCACAGGAAAACATTGCTCAACAGATAGAGCAGATCATGGAACTCGAAAACCTTGAAGAGGTATATTATATAGTTGGAAACTCATTTACGTTGAATCATATAGATTTTCTTTTCCTGAGATTTTTACACAAGCTTACTTACTACAACTTTTGTGTTTAATGGTCTTTATGTTTGTAATGCAGAAATGGAAATTTCAGGCTGAAGCAAACGACGAGGCCGAAAGACTACTCAGCTCCCAACCATAAACACCCCTGTCAACAAACCCGGTTAGTTAATCATCATCATCATCATCATACATCATACATCATCATCATTACAATCATCATAGAAAGCAATTATCTTTCGGCGGCATATGTATGACATGAATAATGTCTGCTGTCAAAACTACAACGTAGATTCGTCAATGATATGAAAATGTGGACGAATGTTCTGGCAGAGTGGCAGTTACACCTTAATTACAATTTATTAGATTTTAATTTCCTATTTAAGAATCTTTTTCTTTCTCCAGAGTCCAGAGTTGCATTGGGAATTTTGCACTGTAAAAATACTACTTTTGTGAAATTTAATGGTATTGTATTAATGGAAATGGTGATCATCTGGTACAGGTCAAAACCTCTGGGGAGCATAGCTAAAAGTTAAGTTTCTTCTGTCGGTCGCTATAAGTTAATTTTGATAAATTTGTTATGTAATAATATAGTTTTATAATCACCGATATTATTATTCTCTTTCAATATAATTTTTTTTTTTGGTATGCTTAGGGATTGTTTCTTGTCCCTTTTCTCATTTATGCAAACCTTTGTTAATTACTAGTATACTAGTTAGTTGCTAAACACGCAAAATGACTTTCTTCAGAGAATGTGACATTTAATTTATTAATTAAGTAAAGTAACAAATAAGATTCTAAAAAAAAATGAAAAAGCCACGTGTCCTCTCTTCTCCACTCCTCTTTTTATTGGGAAACAAGGTTAGTTATTATTTCCAGAGAAGCTTCTCTCCCTCTATTTCTCTTTCTTCATCGCCTCTTGGAGCTCGATGATGAGGAACATTCTGGTGACCGGCGGTGCTGGTTACATCGGAAGTCACACTGTCCTTCAGCTTCTTCTCGGTGGCTACAGCACCGTCGTTATCGACAATCTGGACAATTCCTCTCTCGTTTCGATCCAACGCGTCAAAGAGCTCGCTGGAGATCATGGAAAAAATCTCACATTCCACCAGGTTTTGCCATTTTCCCCCTTACTCTTCTTCTATTGCTCTTATGCAAACGATTCGTTGGATGATTCTGTTCTGAGAATTTCGGTGATCATGACCTGAATTGAGAGTTTGTATCTCGATTCGCTTATGGTGTTTGATTCCATTTTGGGAGTTATTCTGATCTTGTTCGATTGCTGGATCGAATTTTAATCTGATAAATGTAGCATAACTCAGATTGCTAATAGCCTAATGCATCTCTTACCTGCAGATGGACCTTCGCGATAAACCCGCGCTTGAGCGGCTTTTCTCCGAATCAAAGTGAGTTCGTAGAGTATCCTCATTTGGTTTCTTCATACCGATTTACACATTTCTAGGCAATCAGATGTTACGTCTTAAATCTCATGAATTCTCAGATTGATTTCGTGATCTAATAGAATGTTGTTAACAGATAATTTGGATCTGATCTAAAGAATGTGATTCATTCTTAATCTTGCAGAAATGTGATTCATTGCTCTTTATTCCTGTAATGTAGATTTGATGCGGTAATGCATTTTGCTGGATTGAAAGCAGTTGGGGAGAGCGTGGCCAAACCGACTCTGTATTATAACAATAACTTAATTGGGACTATTACGCTTTTGGAAGTAATGGCTGCTCACGGATGTAAAAAAGTAATCCTCTTTTATTCTGTATAGCACATTTTTTGTTATTCCTGATGTAAGTGAAACATTATTTAACTTTATATCATTGATCTCAATCAGCTTGTATTTTCTTCGTCGGCTACTGTGTATGGCTGGCCAAAGGAGGTTCCTTGTACAGAAGAGTCCGCCCTATCTGGAATGAGTCCTTATGGAAGAACAAAGGTACTTGGGAGTTTTCGGTATCAAAGTGAAAGCTTTTTATTTGTAGATTTAACTGGTATTTATCCTGAAATGTTTCTCATTTTGTAGCTGTTCATTGAGGACATTTGTCGTGATGTACAACGTGGTGATCCTGAATGGAGAATCATAATGCTGAGATACTTTAACCCTGTGGGAGCTCACCCTAGTGGTCGCATTGGTGAGGATCCTTGTGGAACTCCAAATAATCTCATGCCTTATGTCCAGCAAGTCGTTGTTGGGAGGCTGCCTAACCTAAAAATTTATGGAACCGACTATACCACTAAAGATGGCACCGGGGTAAGACTTTCACATCCTTATACAAGGATTCTTCATTTTAACTGTCCTTTAAATCCCTGTGTCGCTCTCACATAGACCTGCTTCTTATCGCTCTCTCACATGGATCATGAAAAAATTCTTGAATATAGGTCCATAGATTAGGAATCCAAGGAAACGTTTGCTCCAAATCCTTTATGTAATGGCTTAACAAGGCACTAGATATATTCGAGGCACCAGTAGAACCTCTTAAGTTTCATGGTCATTTGTTAGGTTCAGTTGGCTTGCTTCAATAATAACATGAGAATTAATTTCTTACCTTAAAAGTCAACTTCGCCTTTACCAGTACTTTGTAATGTTATAAATTATCTTGCTTTGCATGTTGCTCCTCACTGTTATTATCTGATTGATCTTAATGATTGTTTTTCTACTTCAGGTACGAGACTATATTCATGTTGTTGATCTAGCAGATGGCCATATATGTGCACTTCAAAAGCTAGATGATTCTGAAATAGGTAGGTTTTCTTAAATAGCTCATTGTCTCGACAATACGTATCAGCCTGTATATTCAAACTCAGCTGTTTGACTTGGCTATTTGTGCTAGGTTGTGAGGTATACAACCTAGGAACTGGAAAAGGAACAACGGTGTTAGAGATGGTTGATGCATTTGAGAAAGCTTCTGGAATGGTAAGAAGATCACTTCTCTCCTTCTCTCTCTTGGTTTATACACACAAAATCATAAGAATGTATGTGTTTGCTCTTTACATCACACAGACTTAATAGTTTGAAATCATGTGTACAGAAAATCCCACTGGTAAAGGTTGAAAGGAGACCAGGTGATGCAGAAACCGTCTATGCGTCAACCGAAAAAGCTGAACGTGAACTAAACTGGAAGTAAGTAAAGACCCTGAGAATGTTTTTTTTATCAAGTGTCAAGTGGCTTTTTTTGTTTCTTGCAAAGTCTCTGAGACAAAATCTATGGACAGGGCAAAATATGGAATCGAAGAGATGTGTAGGGATCAATGGAACTGGGCAAGCAACAATCCTTTTGGTTACGGTGCTTCACCAAACACAACATAACAAAGCTAAATCCAACACTCCATTCTTTTTTTTGGGGGGGCTTTGGCTCTTTACCTTCATGTTACAGTCTCAGGTTTAAGCTTTGAAGCCAAAACACAGTGAGGGAGAAGTTACTTCTCTATTCATATATCTGCTTTCTCTCCTTGTTGTAATTTATATTTATGTATACACACGCATAGGTTTAACTTAAGTGGATTCTTTTGTTTATTGGATTTGTATCATCTTTCTTAGGAAATTAGTTTTTAATGGGATTATATTTGTATTAAATAGAAATTGAATTCAATTTTTTCTTATGGTTTTGTTTGCTATTTCAAGGGTTCATTTGTATTAATCTCGAGTGTCGCATTTTCTTTCTTTTTCACCGTTCTTCTTAATAATAATGAGCAGAACAAGAAAAGACCATTACACTGGCAGCAGTGTCAAGGAAACAGAACCAAATAAAGCCCATAAATTGTCTTTTTGCTTTGAATGACTTGTGTAGCTCTCTAAAACTATTGAAATGAAGAAATTAAGAGAAAAAGGACAAATGATATTCAAGGAAATACACAAATCTCAAGGATAGTGGGAGCTCTCCAATGATGTGACTTCACTTTTTCTTTATTATTATCTTCTTTCTCCTTTTTTTGACTTCTTGAAATTACAAATACACACAAATACAAGATCTATTCAAATACATAAAACACTACAAATAGTCAAATACAAACTACAAATTCAAAATTATTTACTTTGTGGTATATTCTCTTGCTTTCCGAACATTAAACACTTTTTCTTTAGAGATGCAATGAATTTCATTTACTTTATGAATAAACCTTTTGTAAATGGAATACAGATATTCAATGTTATGTCAAATGACTCTCAAACCCATACACTCCCACTTTCAAAACTAAAAGAAGAAAACAAAGGTAACCCATATTCTCAGTAAACCCAGCTTTTGTTTTTTTGCACAATTAAAGGAGAAAACGTGAGCATTTTGCTTAAAATAACATTAATAAACTACTCGTTCTCTCCCAGTTTAATAGATATTTAAAGATTTTTGTTTTGTTATATTTTATTAGATGTTTTGCATTAAAGTTAAATTTTGATTGATTGAATGAATTTAAAATAAAAAATAAGTGATATTTTTGTAAAAAAAATAGATACCAAAACATCTATTAATATGGGATAGAAGAACTACTTGCCAATTGCCAAGAGAAAAAAAAATAGTGAACTTAATCTGTTTAGGGGACAAAATAGATTTTTTACAATTTCTAATTAATTTCCTCAAACTTAAATGAGCAAAACAAAAAATTAGTGAAAAAGGGGGAAAAACTAAATAAAACACCAAAAATGGAAAATAATAATAGAGAAATAAGAGTAATTAATTAGCAATGAAAGCCCAAGACGGAACCATCGGCAATAGAGACGGTGACCCGACACTCCGATTTAGCAACCACGTGATGCGTGAACACGTGCAGTACTTTGACCCGACCCACTAATTCCATCTTCGACTCTATCTCCATTGTTGGTCCGACCCGATTCCCATACCCGAAACCCGGATTCGCATATCCATCCCCTAGAGTTGGCCCTGTCCCTCCTCCGAATCCCACCGGCGTACCTGGAAATCCAGGCGGAGCTCCGATTCCTGGAAAACCCGGAGGACCCATACTTCGCGGATTACCCGACCCGGGATTCCCTGGGAAAACCGGTGGATTTGGGTTTCTCGGAAACGCCGGAGAACCTGGAACTCTCGGAGGATTTCCTGGAAATTCCGGTGCGCCTGGATTTCTTGGAAATTCCGGCGAGCCTGGATTTCTCGGAATGCTCGGAGGACCCGGATTCCCTGGAAAATCCGGCGTTTCTGGATTTCCTGGAAAATACGGCGAATCTGGGTTGTTCGGAGAACTCGGAGTCACGGTGAAATCAGGCGGACCCGGCATTACCGGAGAATCTGGAACAACGGCGGCGGAGACGGTGGAAATGGCGGAGGAAGGAGGAGAAATAGGGAAAGATTGAACGGTGAAAGTAGCGGCCATGTATTGAGTACGACCAGAGTCAATTTTACCGGCGGGTATAAACATAAACCCGACTTGATTACCCGAATAAAGGAGCTGAATAGAGCTATCGTAATGAGAGAAAACGGCGCGGTTAGGATTTCTAACGGCGACGTACTGAGAAAAGGTGAAGTTAGCAGTGTTGTTTGAGACGGCGAATGACGGGAGTTGAACGGCGTTAACGGAGATCTTTGGGTCTTTTGGTTTGAAGACGGTGAAGTAAACGACAAGGAGGACTATGAGTAAGATGAGCAAGAAGATGGTGGCGACGGCGCAAGAAGCTAGATTTGTTCGGCCGGAAGGACGGCGACGACCGTGAGGCTTGACCATTGCAGAGATCGAAGAGTGTTTGGAGATGAGGATAGAGTTGAAATGTAGAGAGACTAGTGAGTGTGAGACTGTGAGAGTAAATGCAAAATGCTTCAAACTTAAAAAGCGACAACATTTATTATGTCCTTAGGATAAACAAATTATCAAAGCTTTCATCCACATATTTTCATTTTATTAAGACATTAACCATAAAAAACTATAAACGCTTCACTAAATTTGGGAAAGATTTATGAAAAATCAATGAGATCAGCTTATTGCCTGCGTTAATCAAGAATGCTTCATTTTTTGTGCTATTTAATGGGAAATATATACAAGATTCCAAAGTCACATTATCTTTTTTTTTTGTGAGTATTTTTTCCACATAAAGTAGGTGAGACTCTGTCTTAAACTCTAAAGTCCATTTTCAGTGAGATTTGCTATTTTATTTGAAGCCTTGTTTAAGAGAAGGAAAAAAAAAAACAAAATTACCTCAAGTCATGGACTAATCACAGCACAATTGCCAAATTTTGTTACATTGGTTGGATCCAACTTGCAAAAAATATCACTACAAGGAAGTGACACAATTACCCCCTTTGTATTGTAGTAATATACTATTAGGTCCAACTTTCATTTCATTGGGCCAGAGATAAGCCACTAGTTAGAGTTTCATCATTTTCAAACTATAATTTGAGTTTTTCAACGGTTTTGGTTTTGGTGTTGATTTTTATATCACTGAACAATTGACAATACGAACAAAAGCAGCAACAACGTTTTATTTAGGTTCACGGAAAAAAAAAACACAAATGTTTAAAGGCTTCTTTCATGGAAGAAAAAAATGATCCAAGAAGAGCCCCATCAATGTTTTTCTCAACATAAACATATATAGATACATACATACATACGGTAAAACCAACTTTATTTATGTACTTGAAAGTTTTATTACTTAGTTAGCTTGTCCTGACGACGATCCATGACCACTGACATTAGCTTGTCCAGACGACGATCCATGGCCACTGACACTGCTTCAAGAAACGTAGCCTCGCTTGACGCAGGTAACATCGAGTTATGAGCTTCTCTCACTATCTCTTCAATCACTGAGTCTTTGTTCACCGTTTCTCTACACATTATGCTTCCTATTTGATACGGTGTTAGGTTTCTCTCAACGCCTTTCTTCAGCAGCATCGTGGAGATGCGTAGTGTGCGTGAGACGGCTTCAGGAACGTCCCATCCATGTGATTGCAGAAGGGCAATGTCTTGTTCCGAGTCTAGCGAGTTTATGTAGTCGAGAGTGTCTGCAGAAAACGGGACTTTTGCTTGGGGCCAGTAAAGCCAATCAAATGTGCAATCTTCAAACTGCAAATAAACATTTTAGTAACTTAGTTTAACTTATAACAATCTTGAAAGGTCAAAGTAAACGATATTGTAAAGAGAGAAACTTACATTTTCGGGCAGACAATAACCATGGTCGATGGGAATTAGAACGGTGTTCCCTTCTTCAGTTTTCCTGGTCAATATGTTTCCGGCATGTCGATCTACGTTTGCCATTCTTAAGTCAAAGACACAGATTTTATGCACTTCTTCAACAGGAAAAGCTCCAGGGCCAATGTCTTCGCAGCTTCCATTGTTCTTCATGAACATTTGCAAAGAACCAACTTTAGCATCCTTAGTAGTAGAGCTGTCGAATCCCTTTGGGTAATTATACACTTTGTGTGAGCTTCTGACCATAGCAGTTGGTGGCACACCGGCAAAACCCATAACTTCTTTAGACAAAGATCTTGGTCCGCTTTTTGGATGATCTAATAAGTACGCTGCAACTTCTCTTGTTGCCCCTTCTCCTACTCTAGTTCCTCTCTTCAATCCTTGACCATCTGATGATACAGGAAGCTTCTGAGGATTGTTGACAGCCATTGGCTCCTCATCCATGGGTTTGAAGACAGATACATAGTTAAGACCTGAAGAATCTTGCATAAGATAAGTCCCTCCCGTTCCTTCAGCTGATCTCACTGGTGGATTACCATTGTTTAACCCATCAACCGTTCGCTCAACCATATCCTCGAGAACCTTAGGTAACTTCACAGCAGGGTTAAGAACAACAGGTTCTAACAAGAAGTCTTTACCAGAAGCAGCTTCTTCTTCTCCTCTTTTCACAGTATCTTCGACAAGAGCTTCTTTCACGGATTTCTTAACCAGCAAATGGATAACAGAGTTTCCATCTTTGCAAATCCCATCAATGATTCTATTGTCATCAAGCTTCTCTCCTTTGAACAAGATCTCTTGATCATCAACTTCAGGAAACCCTTTACCCTCTTTCGAGATCCGTTTCTTCAAATACCCAACATTTCTACGACGATCCACATGAAACTGAAAGACCTTACCACAAGTAGTAATCACAGTAACAAGCAACGGATCATAGAGCTTAAGCACCAAATGCAAAACACTACCACCAGTCACACCATAGTCCTTGACACGCGACGCGTTCCTCGCTAGCTCTCGACCACTGAAAACAAGTTTCTGTCTTCTAACCCTAAACCCATTAAAAGTCTGGATCCTAAGTTTAACTTCAGCTATTGAATCAGACTCCAAGATGATCATAGGCATCGTAGAACCAGAAACACTAAGAAACACCAAAACCGATTTGACAGAGTAATGATTCGTCGTCTTCTTCGATTGTTCGTGACCAAAAGAAAAACCCGATCCTCTTTGAACCGGGCTCAAATCAACATCAGCTACTGACATTTCCTTGAAAAAAAAACCTAAAGCTCTCTAATTCAAATCTAAACAAACAATCAACATAGATCTCCTCTTCTGGGCATCAATTAGAGACACCCTTTCATGAAAATCGATTCGTAAGATCCAAAACCCTAACAACAACAACAACAACTAAATCAACCCCTACCCCAAATCTAACAGAGACGAAACAACAACAAAACCTATAAATCCATGAATTTCCCGAATTGGAAACGAAGATCGGAAATTGAAAATCGAAACCACAAATTCTGGAAAGATCTGCGTAGAAATGGTTCTTCTGATCGATGGATTTTGCAAATGGAATGATTTGTATAAAAAATCGGAAGATCGCTAAAGAAGGGGAAGATTTTTTTTTGTTAGAAGCAAAGCTCTTTCTTTAAATAGACGCGCTTCTTAGCCTTTTCCGGATTTTGTATTTTTAACGCCGTTACTTTTCACTTTCACGACCGTTTCTTCCATTTTAACGGTGTATTTGTAGACTTTTAGTAAATAACCTTCGAATTTAACTTTTCATAATTAATTCACGCGCAAATTTGTGTGTATACGTGGCGTTAATCGGCACCGTTTACATTTTCTCCACTAACAGATGGAAATTTATTTTGTTTTTAAGAAAAAAAAATCCTAATCATATTAAATTATTCATTTAACCCATTCTTATCTGATTAACGGAGTTAGCATTAGCAACTATGTAAAAAAAAAATACCGTCATCAAAATAACGGAAACATTAACGTGGCTTTTGACTTGCCGACCAACGACTGTATTGTGAGTCATTCTTGCAATCATATCTTGCCACGTGGTGATTCTTTGTAAGGAAACAAAAACCAAACATTAATTAAGGTGATAAATCTTCTTTTTTTTAATGGAGATGGGATTAGACGAAGTTAATTAATGGAAACATTTAACTTTTAGGAAACTTGAACTGGTCGTAAACCGAGATTATTGCCGTTGCACATGGATGGGATCCTCTTTCCTTACAACAACAAATCATTTCTCATCTCAAAAGCCTAAATCATTTCATTATTTTGTGTACTATGATATTCATTTTTAATATGTAAATACATAATGAATCATGTAGGTTCGTAGAATCCTCCTGTGTGACTGTGTACTAGAGATTACCATAAAATAAAGAAACAATAACTTAATAAAAAAGATCTAAATGGCTAGCTTTGAATTATTTGATACACCAATAACATAATATATTATTATAAGCATTATGATGGTATGATAATTCTGTATAAAAGCTAGATGAATTACTAGGATGACAAGGTGATATATATCTTTTAAACAGATTATCATGTTATTATAATGTTATGAACTTCAACAATGGTAACGTTTCAACTCAGTTGTGTCACCAAGGAAACTGAGTCATTCATCATACAAATCATTAAAGATTAAAGATACAACGTTTCTTTCGACAAGGTTCGATGAAGTTCATTTGCATTAATATCTATCCTTGACTTAAATTTCGTAACCTTTTTTTTATATAATTTATCCTTGCTGTTATTGTAAATACGATTACATCGTAGTATTATAAATTAAATACATCCTTAAGAAGAGAAGATTGGGAAAAATATTCATCACAAATTATTTGTCATTTGCACACAAAAAAAAACATTTGAGTCCGAATTCGAGCCTGGCGTGACAAAAAATTGGTTTAACCGGCTGAGCTATCTTTAAATTGGGTAAAAGACTTATTATTAATTCTATTGTATAAAACCAAATCAACCAAATAGCATCCAAGCTTTAAATATATAAATGAGTTGATGAAAACGTCTAGTAGGGGGCGGTGGCTTTAATCTAACAATAAAATAATATGACCTGACAGTATTATTTCTGAAAAGTATTAAGTTAATGTAATCACGATTATGGTATTGGTGCATGAATGAATCCAAGTAAATAATAAGCCGAGAGAAAGTTATCTAATTTAAAATTCAAAAGCAATGGGCCGCACATACAACGACACACGTGTGGACCCGACGCTGCTGCAGTGCTAGCTCCTCTAGCCGTTGCTCACCAGTTACCGTTACAGGTGGACCATGTTTGTATTACAAATTTACAATAATATACCATCAGATTATAATTTCATAACGTTTTTGCTTATCCATATTATAAAATTGAAAACCTTTGAAGAGTTGTTAAAAAATGTTATTTCATTGTAAAATTCTCTTATAAATGAGTCATCAATATTAACTAAAACGAACGTGAAACATAATAACAAAAATTGCAAATCAGTTTGTTGAGTCTTGTACCAGATATTGTTGATGTTCCGAATTATACAGAAGAAGGATTAAAAAAAAAAAAAAAAAAACTCAAAAGTATAAATCGTAGAGTCTTTCTCCGAAGGTTTCCTCTAGTCTTCTACTTCGGAGTCGAGCACAAAGCTTGGAAATGCTAAAGTCACTTCTCTACAAATCATAAAAATAACAATGTGTTAATTAATTTAGTACGAGAATGTCAGTAATAACAAAAGAAAGATATATTGTTTTAAATAACACAGATAGTATACTTGAGGTAAGGTAGAGTCATGTTCTTGAGGATTGAAGGATTCTTAGCAACGAGCTCTTTCCACTCTTCTTCATCGATCTTCCCATCTTTGTTTGTATCAACCTCCAGCATCGTCTATATATTGGTAATTAATCCAAAAACAGAAAAATCAATTTATTTGTTTAACATATGAAATAAGAATATTAAAGCTGTTACAAACAAATTAATAAATATATATTTTAAAATTAGACATGCATGACCTGTTCCACGATAGCTTCAATGCATTCTTCAGAGAGTTCTAATTCTGTTTCACCAAGTAGTGCGCCTACCATCTTCTTCAACTAATTATTCCGATCAAACATTACATGTAAATTTTTGTTGGTGTATGCATTGACACATACACAATATACATATACGTATTTTTTTCATTTTCACGATACCAAACAAAAAAAAGTAGCAGTACCTCGTGGGGCTCGATGAATCCGGTTTCATGGAGGTCATAAAGCTTGAACATAACTACAATGTTACAACATTATAAACTATTTAGCTAATTAATCACTCAAATACATACATAAATTAACGTGTACTTTCATGATCGTGAAGTATATACATAGATACGTACAAGATGACTTTTCATGTTCGGGAGTATGTGGATGGAAAATGCTAAGGGAACGAACAAATTCTCCAAACTCAATCACACCGTTGCGTTTCCTATCAAACATATAAAACACCTGCACACATCTATTTCTAATTAGTACCATAAACGATTGCTTTAATATCGATCTAATTAGGGTTTCAAACACAATATAATAATACATATTGATACAATACTGTTTATGAGTATGCATACCCTGTCCGCAAATAGATTTTGCATACTGCTGTTTCTGAACAAAGCCAGAAGAAACTCTTCCTGCTCATAAATAAGGTCATATATATTTATGCAAATTATATTCCAAAATAGATTAATTAAATGTACAACCCTTTCTTTCTTTATTTTTTTTTAGAAATAAAAAAGCTCATTAAATAATTAAGTTTTACCTTATGGATAAGACCATCGTCGATAATGGATGTACTTAGCTTCTTGAACAGATTGTGTAAAGCCTCTATCTCATTGACCGTAACTGCATAGATCAATTATATACTATATATTCTCCTTAATATTGTATATGGCTTCATAAGATGTATGTAAATTCGTTATATTATATTATATACTGCTCATATTTCATATGTGTCTCGTCTATTAATAAATCATCTTCTTTCTTTTATTAAATGAAAGTCTAAATCTTCTTCTTAATTAATAAATTTTATTTATTCAGTTTGGGGTTTATCTTTTTGACTTACAGGGAGTTTCGGATGCAAGAACATGAGGGTCCTCATATCCACGAGGATGCTTTGTTCGCTTCAACGAGAAGCATTTTACGAATGCCAACATTTTTCAACAACTTTTGTAAATATAGAATAATTTAATTGTGCTGCTAAAATAACCCAAAAACAAAAAAAAGAAGAAAAAGTTTCAGGCTCCCGATCTTAATTTTCTATCAATGATCCGTTCGGATTATCATAATAAATATAACAGAAAAGAAATGATCATTGGATTAACAAAAATTAAAAGAGAGATTGATGAATCTGGTTTTGAGCTTTATGATCTGATCATTTTAATGTTTAGATGTTAAAATAACGACAACGAATTAAAGAACATGATGAGAGATATAACAACTACGTCGACGAACACGACAACACAGACTTGAAACTAAGATGGTCAAACCTATTAACAAACTCTTGAGATTCTCATAAAATCCCATCCTCATTTATTTTTGATATGATCATATAGTAAGTAATCCCAAGAGGCCAAGATCCAAGAAAAAAAAAAGACAATGAAAAATAGGCCTACGAAATGAAATCCTTTTGGCAAGACAATAAAACAAAAGTTGAAAACCCCATGTAGAGATCTCTATTGACGTTAAAAAATGGAAACCGAAATAGTCAGAATAAAGATTCGATCTTTGTGATTTCAAATCATAAAATTTTAAAAGTGTTACCTGGATGATCCTGTGTTCCAATTGGTTGGATTTAGAGTTGTTGATTTTCCATTTTTTTTTTTGTGTTTGAGATGACTTTCTAAATTTTTGTATGTTACAATATGATGATGAACTGCTTTTGTGATCGACGGAAACCAAACTGTCAAAGAATTATTGCTGTTTAGTTAATAAGTACTTCATTAAAATTCAGCAATCATTTTAAAAATTCAAAAAAAGTTGTGACCGTACGATTTTCGATTGGACCCGTAATAAAGAAATATTTTTTTTTGGTCGGATAATAAAGAAATATTTAATTTCATAAAGAGGTAGACTATAGATTTTTAGGTATATATTAAAACAAACATTATTTTAAAAATAGTATATATACATATATATATATATATCTAAATTGTAACCTGAAAGAAGAATGTGGATAAGTTTTCGAGTTGAAAATTGGAACTTTTGTATCGTTTACTATATTAAGTAATTCATTTTTCTTGCTAGTGTGGATAAGTTTCGAGTGGAAAACTGGAACTTTGTATCTTTGTATTTTGTAATAATTAAGTAAATTGTAATTGATTTTTGTTTTTGGCAGCTCAAGTTATGTATTAAATCAACTAAAGAAAATATATCCTTCAAACATGCACAACGACGATAGACCCATCAATTTATTTATTTAATCTGAACCACATCTGAATTCCTATGTGAGAAAGAAAAGTTTTATACAAAGTCCCTTGTCTTTATAATCGATATATATTTAACAAGATAAACAATAAAAAAACTGATATAGACCTTTACATTTCTACGCCGGTAAAATGATAAAACATGTAAACTTAAAGAATCTGTGCATTTTTAGCGTCATCTAATGCACATCACATGTGTTTGTTTCTCGGTGCCTTATTATAAACTAGGTGAGAATCTGTGCATAAGATTTGTTCATAACTACTACTCCCTTTGTTTATAAGTAAGTGTCATTTTAGGTTTTTTCACACATATTAAAAATTTATTAAATTTGTTATTTTACCCTTAATTAATATAGTACTCCTTCTGTTTATAAATACATGTCGTTTTAGATGATTTCACACATATTAAGAAAATCATTAAATTTTCTATTTTACCCCTAATTAATGTAGTCTATCAATTTTTTCATTGGTCAATATATTAATACATAAGGGACAAAACTGTAACTATTAGCTAACATTTGCTTTGAAAATCTAAAACGTCACTTAATTGTAAAAAAAATTAATTCTAAAACGTCACTTATTTCTAAACGGAGGGAGTATAGAAATTTTGTTATTGGTCAATATATTAAAACAGTAGGGATAAAACTAGAAAATATATCAAATAATTGCATTGAAACTCGAAAACGACACTTAATCTTAAACAAAAATTTAATTCTAAAATGTCACTTATTTATAAACGGAAAGAGTACATTTTATGATTTTTAGCATATAATTTTTTTTCTTGTTATTATCCAAATATAATTTATTTGTGGTCATTCGTTCTACGTATATATTTATTTACTTGATTGAATAAAACTTTCTTTAGTTTGTATTTAAAATTTTCCTAAAACCCCAAAATTATTATTAACGTTAAACTAATAAAAGAGAACATGGTTATGTAGGTAAACTAGGGCACAAAACAAGTATTTACTAATTTTCAAGTATTTGTGACTTGTCTTAGTGAATAACAGAATATTCGACTTGATACTTGACTTGTCCAAAGCAAGTATTTGCTATATCAAGTATTTTCTCAAAATCTTATTACTAGCAAGTAATTTGACATGCTTTGTTACTTGCCAAATAATTTAATTCGGTTTGATACTTGCTACTTGAACTAAAATACTTGAATATAATTGTCTAATTAGGTTTATTTGACTATAATAAAAAATATATTTGGCATGAAGTTTGAGTTTAAAAGTAATTAGACTATAATAAGAATTATATTTGGGCTGAAGTTTAATTATTTAAGATCAAAAGAAATGAACAAACAAGTCAAGTCACGAAACACATGACAAGTAACGAATCACGGGACAAGTAACGAATCACAAAGTAAGTACGAGGCAAGTACTAATTTTTTTTATTATAATTGATATTTGACCCTTACTTGCAAGTAATAGAATTAATATACTTGTCATTTGACTTGCTTATAGCGGATACTTAAATTTTCAAGCCGAATAGCGGGTACGAGATGGATAACGAGTACTTGTGTCCAGCCCTAACGTAAACATACTTATTGCATCTATACACACAAGTATAATCTCTTGACTGTTGAGATCCTGTTAACATTTATATGATGGAGTTAAATAACAGTGAAAAGAAACTATATTATATAGTTAGGAAAACTTGGAACTCAAAAATAAATGAATAGATCTTAAATTAAAAATAGTAGTAATTAATTAAAACGAAACAGAGTAAAAAGTTTTCTGCTCTGAATAATCTTTTAAAATTCAAGTCGGCAAAATTTATTTATAACGTTGTTCGTTTTGTTTGTTTGTTTGGGTATATTCAGATGTTCAGGCCTGAACATGTTTCTGGCCCATTAAAAGAATCAATTGGCCCATTTAATTATCGATCAGAGAGGATTTTTTGAATTCTTCTCTTCCAAAAACCCTTGTTGCTGTCTCGAAGCTAGCAGCACGCCCCATCAATGGAGGAAGAAGAAGCGAGAGATGTGGCGATCGATAACGATCTAAAGAAGAAGATTAAAGAAATAGTGAAAAAGATTCTGAAACGGTCGAGCTTATATAAGATTACTGAGATTAAGGCGCGAGAAGAAGCTTCAACTGAGTTGAATCTCGATCTTTCACAAGATCCGTATAATCTCATCGTGAGAGAAGCCGTTGATAGTTTCATTGAGAAGGCAATCGCCACAATCGAGACTGAAATGGGAAAGCTTAATACTCAGATTGTACAAGATGTTGAAGGAGCAACCGAGATAACGACGACGACGATTAGGAAGAAGAAAAAGAATAAAAAGAAGAAGGAAGAGTCATCAGCTGCTTAGGTATATTTCAATTTCAGATATTTTTCATCTCTGTGGTTTCAAAATTCGAAACGAATTTTGTGTAATTTTGCTTTAGTTAAGTGTACCAAAATGTAATTCGTTTATCATCCAGTGTTACATCTTGTCAGCATTGCTACGACGATCCACATGAAACTGAAAGAACTTGCCGCAAGTGGTAATCACAGTGACAAGCAACGGATCATAGAGCTTAATCACCAAATGCAACACTCTACCACCAGTCACACCATAGTCCTTCACACGTGAGGCGTATCCTCATATCCAGGAGGATGCTTTGTTCGCTTCAATGAGAAGCATTTCACCAATGCCAACATTTTTCAACAGCCATTAACAAAGCTGTTAAAGAAATAAACAATCTGTATAAGATAATGTAATTCCGGTTTAGTGTAAACCAAGTAAATCCAGTGATTTCGAGCAGTCTGGAACGATATAAAATTGTTTTTATGATTAACCGCTAACAACAGCAAACACAGCGTTTGCGGGTGATAGCAGAAGAACAGACACTCGGCTAATTTATGCATGAACGTACACCATGTATTTATAAATTTATACATGAACTATACTCCGATGCGAATCTATACATGAACTATTAAATTATTTGAATTTGATACCCGAACTTACAAACTTGAGCTATCTTATACATTTAGACTAACATCGTTAAGTTGCTGTTAACGATTGATGATGTGGATCTCACGTGGAATCTACGTAACACATAACAACTCCACGTAATGAAGTCTTAACCAGAGAAAATCGGCCATTTCATACCTCAACTAAAGGTATGTGTTCGATTTGTACCTGAACTATTCCCCGAATATTTTCATACATGAACTAATCATATTTTTGAATATAGTACCCGAATTTACAAAATTGAGTAAATACATGATAACAAATTTGTGCAGAGAGAACCTTCGAATCTATGCCCTCAAACATAATTTTAAAGTTCAATACCAATTATGCTATATAATTATTAGTAGTACCATTAACATACACATAACTGAGTATACATCATCACTTACGAAAAATTAAGGTTTGAAAAACAGAAATTGATCGGCGTAATATACCTCTTACTGGTTGAGGACGATGAATTAGTATCGTTGCATGGGTTTGAGGGTTCTGTCTGCACAATTTTTATTTATTTGGACTTGTGGAAGTCTCTCTTTGACATAGAAACAGAGGAAGCGTGATGAGGGATGATATTATTTCTGACCTGTTTCAGCCTCTTTTGAAAGAAAAAGAAGATGAAGAAGCAAAACATTAGACGGCTACTAGTTTCTTCTCGCAAAGCCATGTCAGTGATATCAAAGGTTTGAGGAGAGACAGGTGATGCGATGCTAGCCAGTACAAGAGAATGTCTCACACATTGAGATGTCGCTGGAGCTTTAGGAGGAACTGAATAAACAGTAGTTTTCATCAACTATCTTGTCTTCAACTGATAATAGAAGATCCCAAAATTGATGTTATTGTCTTCTATATGACCACAAGATCAAGTTATTACCAGTCAAACCAAAGAATCATTCCCTCTTCTTCTGCTTTTTCTTTAGAATCAAGTTGTTCCCAACTTCAAAGCATCTAAAACACAAATGAACTTCTGATTAGATATGGAAATACTAAAATAAAAGTTACCCACATGTGTACTTACCCTTTTAGTTGGTGTACGGATTCGCTCTGATCGATGTAGAGGCTTATCATTGTTCTGCTGCTGCTGCTGCTTGTTTGGTCCATCGAGCTGTTGCTGGTCGTTTGCTCCACTGAGCTGCTGCTGGTCATTTGCTCCGCCGAACTGCTACCAGGGGCGGATCCAGCCAGATATTGGACTGGGTGCAAATTAATATTAAGGAGGATTCGAACCCATGTCCTCGCAAAATTAATGGGTGCACTTTTGACCATTGTGCTACTTTAATTCATTAATTTAGTTTAAAAAAACTAAATTGTTATATTTAACTGGGTGCACGTGCATCCACCCCAGTGGGTGTGGGTCTGCCCCTGGCTGTTGCTGCTGCTGATTGTTTGCTCCACCAAGCTGCTACTGCTGCTAGTCGTTTGCTCCACCGAGGTGATGCTGGTCGTTTGCTTCACCAAGCAGCTGGTCGTCTTCAACAGTTTCCAGCTCTGTGATTTCCCCCAAGGGTTGGCGTTAAGATAATCGATGTCCAAAGGAATTTTTGAAAAATCTTCCTAATCTTCAAGCTCGTTATCTTCAAGTACTGCATCAAGAAGCTGGTATTGCAGGTTGTTTTGTTCATTAAGCTGCTGGTGGTTATTTTCTGCAAGCTGGTTATTATTTTCAAGCTCTCCACCTACAAGAAGATGCTGGTTATTGTCTTCAAGTTGTTCTCCAATCTGCTGCTACTCATTGTTAACAATGTATTCAGGCTCTTCAATATGCTTATTTTCTTCAACTCCGTCATGAGTTTGTGGCAAGTGTAGTCCGTAGATGATATTTTTTTTTATCGTTGCATGGGTTCGAGGGGTCTGTCCACAGATTTTTTTTATTTGAACTTGTGGAAGTCTCTCTTTGACATAGAAATAGAAGAAAAGTTAGAGGCCAAAATAAATAGAGATAATTTGCTACGGTATCCTAAATTTTGTTAAACTTTTGCAAACTACACTCTAATTTATTAGATTGGAAATATACCTTTTATACTAAAACAAAATGACAGTTTTCTCCTTTAATAATTTAAAATTAAAAAACAAAACCAAAAAATTTTGATTATTGAATTTTTATAAATAGTTTAAAAATAATTTATTTAAATATAGTAAAAATTTAATTTTAACATTAATTCGAATTTCAAAATATAATAACAGATAATATATTTTTTTAATTAGATATAGTTAGTTTAAAAAAAAATTTATATAATGACTAATCCAAACATCATAACTGATTTTTATAAATTAATTTTGAATTTTAATATATAATAAAAATTCTAGATTTTTTAGATTTAGTTAAGATTTTAGATAATGATATCATAGCTTCTATTAACGATAAATAATCCATGAAAGAATAAATTATAAACTAATAATTAAAATTATTTAAAAATTAAATGTAATTATTAATATAAAATTATATTCTATATTTTTTAGTCAACATAATTATTTTTAATTAATTACGAATTTAAACTATAGGATCAAAATAATGTTATGAAATTTATTAAAATTTTTAATATAAAATTATATTATATATTTTTTAGTCAAGATAATTATTTTTAATTAATTACGAACTTAAACTATAGGATCAAAATAATGTTATGAATTTTATAATTTATTAAAAAATTTAATAAAAAATTATATTCTATATTTTTAGTCAAGATAATTATTTTTTAATTAAGTACGAATTTAAACTATAGAAATAATATTATGAATTTTATAATTTTATTTAAATTTTTACATAAATTAGTTTTATAAATTATAATTATTTTTTGCTAATTTAAAATTATTTATTTAAATATAATTTTATGAATATAAAAAATTAAGTCAACAGTTTAAATATGTCGACTATATAAACAAATCAACCAATAATGTATAAGTCGACTGTTATAAAATAAGTCAATGGTGAAAAAAAAACAAGTTAATAAAAATAAAATATAAGTCGACAGTTCAATAAATCAGCTTTATTAACAAGTAAAAATAAAATTTAATAAGTCTACCAAGAATAAATAAGTCTACAAAAAATATATATAAATCGACAAACAAAAATAATAAATCAACAGTTTAAATATGTCGACTATGTAAATAAATCAACAAATCAAGTATAAGTCTGCTATTATAAAATAAGTCGATGAAAAAAAATATTAAGTCAACATAAATAAATAAAAAAATCGATAGTTCCATAAATCAGCTTTATTAACAAGTCAACATAAAATTTAATAGGTCTCCCAAGAATAAATAAGTCTACGAGAAAAAAATATAAATCGACAAATAAAAACAATAAATCAACAGTTTAAATATGTCGACTATGTAAACAAATCAACCAATCATTTATAAGTCGACTGTTATAAAATAAGTCGATAGTGAACAAAATAAGTCGACAGAAAAAAAAAAAAAAGTCAATAGTGTAATAAATCAGTTTTATTAATTAGTCAACATAAAATTATACAAGTCTATCAAGAATAAATAAGTCTAAGAGAAAAAAACTTAAATCAACTAACAAATCAAATAAGTCAGCACTATAAATAAGTCAACTATGTAAGTCAACTGTTTTAAAATAAGTCAATGATAAAAAAAACTTAAGTCGATAGAAATAAAATATAAGTCGACAATTCTATAAATCAATTTATTTATAAATCAACATAAAATGATATAAGTCTGCGATGAATATATACAAAATTATTTTTATTAGATGTTAATTTTTATAACAAAATAATTAATTTTTAATTTATTATAATTTTTATTTATATTATTGAAAATAAATTAAATGTTAATTGTATTATTTAAAATTAAAAATTTTGTTTTGTAATTAAATAAATAATAAATAAGGGTAATTTGGTCTTTTGTTTATTGTAAAAAATGTATTTTTCAAACTATGTAAAATTATGTGTAGTTTTCAAAGTTTTTAATAAATAAAAGGTGTTTATCCAACTTCCCCTATAATTTAAGTGATTTAATTCATTCCATTTTTTGTAGTGACAATATACCTTTATTTTGTGAACTTTGAAACTTATATCAAGAACCATAATCTTCGAGCCAAATCAGAGCATAATGTTCGAATATTCCAAACTAAAAGATCAGTCATTCAATTATAAAAGACTAAAAAACCAGAAAAATCTATGAAGGAGATGGCATCATATTTATGAAGTTCAAATTCTGCATATAAAAAATAGCGCATAAAACACATTTTGTCAAGTTTATAAAGTTCACATACTTGAGATTTCAAGTTTATAAATGTCTCAAGCTAAGTTTGGTTTGATGCTTTATCTTGATCTTTTTAATCAAAGTTTTTCAAAAATCTTCCACAACATCCTCCATAATATATGAAAGTGAATGACAACAATTGTTGTTGGAACCACGACTTAGAAATAGCAATCATAAAAACCATAGAGCAAGATCGATCATATAACATAGACTCAATATGAAACACACATTCGTAGAGAACACAAACACAAAATTTCTCAAGAATCCTCCTTTGGTAATAATATATACGCATTTGATTATTTCAGTCTATTAAAACATTTAGGCTTTAATATATCGTCTTTTGGCCCATTTCAGTTTTGAACTTGTTTTCTCTTCGAAACCCTTATGTGTGTGTGTTTCTTCGTCTACCCATAAAAAATCAATGGCGAGACATGTGGTGATCGATACAGATCTAAAGAAAAAGATCAAAGCTTATATGAGATTACAGAGATCAAGGCACGAGAAGAAGCTTCCTCTCGATCTTTCGTGAGATCCGTTCAATCTCATCGTTAGAGAAGCTGTCAATAGTTTCATCGAGAAGGTGATTACGACGATCGAGACTGTGATGGGAAAGCTTCATACTCAATACTCATATTGTAGACGATGTTGATGGAGTAACGTAGAACACCACGACGACAACGAAGAAGAAAAATGGAGAGTCATCATCTGCTTAGGTAAATTTAAATTTCAGATATATTCATCCCTCTGTTTCGAATCGAATTAATTTTGTATAATTTTCTTGTGATTTTGTTTAATTTCAAGTTTTCAACGATGATGTCTTGGGTGTTACCAAAATGTAACTGGGCCTCTCTATTCGTTTATTATCCAATGTTACATTTTGTGTTATAAAAATGCATAATTTTTCTAACAATCCTTCAAATTGATTATGACATTTAGTCAAGAATATGATGGTCTCACCACGTTGCTTGCACTCAAACCACTAAACACTTTGTGGTCGAAATCTCACATATTCATGGACTCAAATAAATGCACAATATTTATAAGAAATTGTCATACTAATCATCTTAGGAACAATACAAATTTCAAGCAAATATACGGATAAGAGCAATCTCGAAGACCACACAAAACTTGACCCATCATTTTCATGTTTTCTTCATATAATAAACACTTTAACACATACAAAATAAAACTAAACAAAATTTGAAGAATTAAAATGGGGTGTACATCGTCTAAGCAAGTGAAAGCCAACGTCGTCGCCGACGTTTACAAACCACCGCCGTCGAGTTTCGCGGTGTTTGATATCAACGCCATCGAAGAGCCATGGCTAAAACTCGAACATGAAGATGATGAAAAACCGCCACGCGCCGCCGTGCCAATCACCGTCCTCGACGACGATGATGATGATGCTCCTAAAACATGGGATGAAGTTAGCAAATCTTTAGAAACGAAACTTAAACCCGCCGCCGTTAAACCGCGGGAAGTGGTCTCCCTTAAACCTCCTGAGACTCCTCCACGGCGGCTTCCACGGAAGAGTGCGTCGTTTCACACACTCGACGAGCTAGAAGCGAGGTCCAAAAAGATCATCGCCGCGCAAAACCCGACGACGACGGTTAAGCTTAAGAGAACCGAGTCCATGTCCGAGCTAAGACCCGAGTCAGATCGGACAAAGGCAACTCCGTCGTCTCACTCGGGGTCTCGGTCAGTGAAGGAGAACATATTCGTGTTGAGAGACAGAGAACGAAGAGAGAAAGAAGGGAACAAGAAACCGGTGATGAACTGGGACCCACTTAGGGAGTTCCCGGAGAAGTGTCCTCCCGGAGGAGGTGATGGCTTGGTGGTTTACACGACGTCGTTGCAAGGAGTGCGTCGCACGTACGAGGATTGCATGCGTGTGAGCGCCATCATGGAGCAGCAAGGAGTAGTTGTGGACGAGAGGGACGTGGCTTTAGACGCGGGAGTGTTGAGCGAGCTTAAGGAGCTTCTCCAAGACGAAACAACGGCGGCTCCGCCGAGAGTGTTTGTGAAAGGAAGGTACTTGGGAGGAGCGGCGGAAGTAACGGCGATGAATGAGAACGGAAAGTTAGGGAGAGTGTTGAGGTGGGCACGTGTGGAGAGAGTAGGGGAAGAAGGGAGGCTAACTTGTGAAGGTTGCGGAGGAGCGAGGTGGTTGCCTTGTTTGGAGTGTGGTGGTAGCTGTAAGGTGGCGGCGGTTGCGGCGGCGAAAGGAGAAGGATGGGAGAGGTGTCTTAGGTGTAATGAGAATGGGTTAATACGTTGTCCCGTTTGCTATGTTAATTAAGGAATTGAACACCCAAGATTATATATTTGTTTGTGACATGTTTGCTTATTTTCTAGGTCTCTCACTTGTATATGTTTATGGATTTGATCATTTACATAAAGTCTTGTGCAATGAAACAGTTAATAAGAATTTGATTATATGGAGATTTAAGGTTAATTAATATCCTTTTTTGAAACATAGCTTAAGATTTTCTCACTCTGTTACATAAGAAAACAGAGCAATGCCCAAAAAAGATGCATACAAACAGAACCAAATAGAGATAGATTTACTTTAGTTATTCAAAGAAAAAAGAATCTGACATTTTTATGACACACATACACAAATGTTGATGGTCTCTTCAGTTGTACTTCCTCTTCTTTATCTTGAAAGAAGAGGATCGGATAATGTCATCGTCCGCAGTGAGAACAACCTCGAGCGGAGTTATTGACTCGGGTTTGGTGAAGTAAGTGAAGAGAAGGTAGATTCCATCCAAGTAAGTGTTAGTTTCTCCAGCTTTGTTCTTCTTCCTGATGCTGTAAGCCAATGGAATCACTCCTCTATTGAACACTTCCACATACATTCCACCTCCTGCCACAAGCAACTGCCACACACCAAAAAAACAGCGATACAACGAATCTTTCAGAGTCTGCGCTGAGTGAAATATGCATTATCGAAACACAATATACCACTAATACACCATGCAATATAGCCTAAAGAATCCACACATATACCACAAATGAGAAATGTGTATTAGCTCGAGTATTCACAGCCCACACGAGGATGGGATTGTTCTTATAAAGCTAAACCCTTTTACTTAAGTTTTAACTACGAATTGTCACAAACATTTCAATTGATAAGAAAACATTAAATGAGAATACTCTAACTCTACATGGAAACTGTTTTCTACTATTGCTTTGTAATCAAAGTGCAAGAACAGACACAAGATGCAACTTTTAATGATCTCTTACCTAAACTATGACATAAAGTTTTGATTCTGAAAATTGCAATATGATATTAGTTTCTAACTGAATCCCAAAAATCTCCTTGGAATATCAAACAGAAAAAACAGGGAAATTTAGAGAAATTAACCTCTTCGTATTTCTGGGTAAGACCAAGCCGCTCATCTTCAGACATGTCTGGTCTCAAAACCGCCATTGTTTCATACTGTCTGAGTCCAGGTGGGCACTGAGGTTCCGGTTTATCTTCAAGGGCAGTTGAGACTCCTGACCCGGAAGGAGAAGTCGGGTCATCGTCCGACCCGAATCCACCTTCAAAGAAAGTTCCAGAGAAATCAAGAGTCTGAGATTTCACCACAAATTGAGAGTTCTCTCTCTTCTGCTGTTGTAGCGAGGTAATAGGTTTAGACTTGGAAATGAATGGCCTGAGGGAATGGGAGAAAGAGAGGAGTGGCTGTGACGAGATATTAGGTAGAGTGTGAGGGCAAACTGGGGAATTTGATAGACATAGCGAAGACGCCACCATTGTTGTGAAATTGGGAGCTTAAAAATAATCAAATAAACAGCAGCTTGGAGAAAGCAAAGAGCCGATGGGTGGATAAGAGATGATGATGATGATGATGATGGTGTTTTTCACAGTGTGTACACGTTAGTCAAAATGCTAATGTGCACCGTGGGCCTTTTAAATGATTCAGCCCATTTAAGGCCCATTTTGTAATGACATGTTACTGCTTCTCTCTATCTATCTATTATTTTTCTTCGCGATCAAGCCAGTTCGGAGCAAATCTATAAGAAAAGAATCGTCGCCGGTGAAGAGAGAAAAAAAAGCTCAAGCAATGGATCCGCAGCTAACTGAAGTTTCACAGCAGTTTGAGAGATTCAAGGCAGCGTTTGTGAGGAAGGATTACAATAGCTGTAGCGATCTGTTGTCTCAGCTTAAGGTATCTCTCTACTTTGAACCCTAATTTGATTCGATTTCACTTCTTTGAATATCTGCTTAGTGAACGACTTTTGGGAAAATTGATGGTTTATGTCGTGAGGGTTCGAATCTGTGAGAATTTAGCTTATTAATGTGTTCTGAGAAATTTAGTTTCTACTTTACGGGATTGTTATTGTGAGTAGAAACATGAAGGGATTGGTTTAGATTGCAATTTACTGGTGAAAATTTCTGATGTCGATGGGTGTATTTGTAATGCTCTTTCAGGTTCTTCTGACTAAATTCAAAAGTCTTCCTCCATTGTTCGAGAATTCACCAAACGCAGCTCAGGAGTTGACTATTGCAAGTAAGATTCTGTTTTCATTATTGGGTTTTCATGTGAGTTATTGTTAGTTGAATGGAAGTATTTCGATGTTGACTGTTCTCATGACTTATTTAGCTAGCTTTGGTTTATACCTCTGAAGGGTCACAAAACCTTAGGGATTGTATCAGGTTTTCATGTTCTTTAGCTTGTCTTTGGACGAATTAAACTAGTAAATTGCTGTTTACTGGGTCTATTTGAATCGTTTAAATGCTGAATTCGTTTGCTTGAATGATTGGTAAATTTGCTATTGCTATGGATTATTTACTTCTATAGAATTGACAATTGGGAAATTTTAGGGGACATTTATGAGCATGCTGTTGTTCTAAGCGTGAAAACCGAGGATCAAGATGCTTTTGAGAGAGATTTCTTCCAGTTGAAACCTTACTATGTGGATGCCAGGTAAAGAAAAAACCAACTGTCTAAACACTACCCTTTTCATTTGGTTGGATGCAATGTTTTTTTTTTATACTAAGATATCTTATTTTTTCCTATGCACCAGGAACCGTCTTCCTCCATCTCCACAGGAAAATCTTATCCTGGGTCTGAACCTTCTGAGGCTGCTTGTACAAAACAGAATTGCTGAATTCCACACCGAACTCGAGTTACTTTCATCTGCTACACTTGATAATCCTTGCATCAAGCATGCAGTGGAGCTTGAGCAGTCCTTCATGGAGGGTGCTTATAACCGTGTGTTGAGTGCTAGACAGACCGCGCCTGATGAAACTTACGTCTATTTCATGGATCTCTTGGCAAAGACCATAAGGTAACATCATCAATGAGTCAGTCCTTCTCTGAATTAGTTCAGTCTCATGCCTTGTCGCTTGTTATCTCACCTTTTTATTGTTATGACTGAATTATCAGAGATGAAATAGCTGGATGCAGCGAGAAAGCTTATGATTATGTCTCTATCAGCGATGCACGCCAGATGTTGCTCTTCTCTTCTGATCAAGAACTCTTAACCTATGTCAACGAGGTAAAAGAAAAAAACAGTTTGTTCAAATTGTTGGAATCTTTTTTAGTTTCATGAAACCTTGACACGATCTAGAATTGATCAAATCTTATAGGAGCACCCTGAGTGGGAAGTGAAGGATGGGTTAGTTGTCTTCCAGAAAGCCAAAGAAACTGTACCTTGCAAAGAGATTCCGTCTCTGCAACTCATCAACCAGACTCTAAGCTACGCCAGAGAGCTGGAGCGTATCGTGTAAGATCCGACTTCTCTCACCATTCTCCCTTCTCTTCCATTTTGTTCCTCGAAGTCTCCTGGTCTTAAAATTTCTGTTATCATGTAATGACTGATTTGGAGTGACTCAGTATTTCTCAAAGAAGTGATTCAGTTAATTGGATTTAGCAAATGAGACTTTGTTGCGATATCAATCTGTTCTTCCTTATCATCTTCCTAAGCCTCTTATATTAAATTCTTCTCTTCGATGATGTACTTGATTTTATGATTTAGAGCTGTTCAAAACTAAGGCATATGCATTTGAGATATCCTCCATGGTCTTCTTAACGTATGGCTGGGCTGTATGAGTAGTATATGTTATTCCAGGACAAGGACACACTATTGTCCATTGCCAAACACTCGTTCGTCAACTTGGCACGCAACTTGAAACAAGTGGTGATTTACGTTGTAAGCATTTCTTCTGTTTGGGGATTAACAATTTAATAGCATATAATTTACATGACTAGAAGAAGAAGGATTAAGGCTGTTCATATCTTGTATTTTATATATTATTTAGATCTGGTGGACTGGAAACGAACAAAATAAATTTGATTTAGTAATTAGTAAACTCTCCACTACGTAAACATATTACTGTTGATAAATAATATTTTGACTAATTATGCATCGCAAAAGGGCTTAAGTAATGATCCACTTTGGGTAAGTAGTTGAAAGTGGCTGAGTGGTTTCTAGCTTTTTATTAATTTCCCAAAGTGAGATTCGGTTTTAATTATTGCTTTGTTTAATATAATTATTTGCTAAGAACATAATTATTATCGAATTAAATATAAGAGTCGTTGTTATTCTACTCACCCACAACAAGCACTTAGTGCCTAATTACGTCTTATTTTAATATTTTCAAGCTTTTAGGCGCTTAAAAAATGTTATGACAACTTGGTGCTGAACGTGTAAGAAACGTCTAAACATATACTATGACACAATAAATTAAATCTTGAAATATGATATAAAACTTAAATATATAATCGTTTCGGTCATAAACTCTTATGTACAACATATCGAATGTTGTTTAGCATTGAAAATGATTGAATTATTATTCAAATAAAATCCATTATATATATCGACTGTTGTCAAGCCATTTCTAGAGATGGTCAATCAATATAATTTTAGAAACTTCCACAATAAATACTAAAAAGGGTTTCATTTGAATTTTTAGTAATTTATACAAAAGAAAGATAATTTGATTTGGCCAATGTTCCATTTGAATTTTGAGTAAAAATAGAAATTGGATGCTTTGTGCCCCATAAAATATTGAAAAATATAAATATAGAATTTGCATGAATGGGAAGATATTCTAGTGGTTGGGGTAAAATGGTACAGCGTGGAATCAAATGTCTTTATATAATCAAATATATTTTAATATTCCCAACTTGCACTCTCCTCTTCTTAAGCTTCCTCTTTCTGTGTACAAGAACAAAGCATGAAGCTGAATTAGACTTCTTTTTTGTTTTTTCTATCCCTCGGAGATTTGAAACTTCCGGCGAAACTTCACACGATATTTTTTTTTCTTTCGTCTTCCATCACCACTGCTACTGTTGATGGAACTTGACGATTTGGATTTCAGCGGTTCGTGGCCGTTAGATCAGATCACTTTTGCTTCAAATTTGAAGTCTCCGATCATTTTCTCATCTTCCGAACAACCTTTCTCTCCTCTCTGGTCCTTCTCTGAAGCTGCCGGAGATATTGGCGGCGAACTTTACTCCGTCGCAGTTGCTCCCACTCGCTTCACCGATTATTCCGTTTTACTTGCTAGTAAGTCTCGATTCAAAATTTAGATTCTAGAATCCAATTCGTCGGAAAATGTAGTGGATATGCTGAAATCTCTAGATTAGATTCTCGTTGGAATCGAATCTTAACAAATTAGGAATTGCATTGATGATTTCGATCTGGAATTTGATAGAATTGACGAAAAAATGTAGGTTCAGAATCAGAAATCACAAAGGAGAATAATCAACAAGTTTCATCTCCCTTATGGAGGAGTATAATGCCATTGGAGAATGCAGATAGTAATTGTGCAATCAAAGCAAAGATGACTCAAGCGCTTAGATATTTCAAGGAATCAACAGGACAACAACACGTTCTTGCTCAGGTTTGGGCGCCTGTAAAAAACCGTTGTGGACGATATGTTCTTACAACTTCAGGGCAGCCATTTGTTCTTGGTCCCAATAGTAATGGCCTTAATCAATACAGGATGGTTTCCTTGACGTATATGTTTTCCGTTGATGGCGAACGGGATGGAGAGCTCGGACTTCCCGGTCGTGTTTTCAGGAAAAAGTTACCTGAATGGACTCCTAATGTGCAGTATTACTCTAGCAAAGAGTTCTCACGCCTTGGTCATGCCTTGCATTATAATGTTCAGGGGACTTTGGCTTTGCCTGTGTTTGAACCATCCAGGCAGCTCTGTGTTGGTGTTGTTGAGCTTATTATGACTTCTCCTAAGATTAACTATGCACCTGAGGTTGAGAAAGTTTGTAAAGCGCTTGAGGTTTGGTTTTGTTTCTCTCTTTCTTTTTTTTTTTTGGTTTTCATTAGTTTCCTTTGATCTTTCCGTGACATTATTGTTTTCTGTTTGTGTTGCAGGCTGTGAATCTTAAAACTTCGGAAATATTGAACCACGAGAGCACTCAGGTTATCTGCGACTCCAATCTCCAAATCTCGAGTATTCTTTCAGAAACTTTCAAGAACTGTCTTGAGTTCATTTATTGCTGTTCCTTCTTGTTTTGATCTCCATTTCCTTTTTGACTTATTCTATACCAGATTTGCAACGAAGGTCGCCAAAATGCATTGGCTGAGATTTTGGAGATACTGACTGTGGTTTGCGAGACCTACAAACTACCTTTAGCTCAGACATGGGTCCCTTGCAGGCATCGCAGTGTTCTAGCCTTTGGAGGTGGTTTTAAGAAAAGCTGTTCGAGCTTTGATGGAAGCTGTATGGGGAAAGTCTGTATGTCTACTAGTGATTTAGCTGTTTATGTTGTGGACGCTCATGTTTGGGGTTTCAGAGACGCTTGTGCTGAACACCATCTGCAGAAGGGACAAGGTGTTGCTGGGAGGGCGTTTCTGTCTGGAAATCTCTGCTTCTCCAGAGATGTTACTCGGTTCTGCAAAACCGACTACCCATTAGTACATTATGCACGCATGTTCAAGTTGACGAGCTGTTTTGCGGTCTGCTTAAAGAGCACGTATACTGGGGACGATGAGTATGTTCTTGAATTCTTTCTTCCTCCAGCCATCACAGACAAGAGTGAGCAAGATTGTATGTTGGGTTCTCTGTTTCAGACAATGAAGCAGCACTATTCGAGTCTCAAGGTTGTCTCTGGAACTGAACTTTGTGAAAACGAAATGTCTCTTGAAGTCGTGGAAGCTTCAGAAGACGGAATGGTTTACTCGAAACTTGAACCTATCAGAATACAACATCAAGCATCAATCAATAAAGATTATCTTGAGTTTAATCCACCTGAACAGAAGCTGAGCTTAAACTCTGACCTTATGGAGAATAATGAAGTTGCTGATGGCTTTGAGAGGTTCCAAACGCTTGATCCTTTACTGGAGGCCAAAACAGTGAAAAAATCAGAAAGGAAGCGTGGGAAAACCGAGAAAACGATCAGTCTAGAAGTACTTCAACAATATTTTGCTGGTAGTCTAAAAGATGCAGCAAAGAGCCTCGGTGGTATGTTCTTAACTTTGTCTATTAATTGTGATTGTTGATAACAAACTCAAAACCTTTTGTGCTTTCTTTTTCAGTTTGTCCAACAACAATGAAACGCATTTGCCGACAACATGGGATCTCACGGTGGCCATCTCGAAAAATCAACAAGGTGAACCGATCGCTCACGAGACTTAAACATGTTATAGACTCGGTTCAAGGCGCTGATGGATCAATCAATCTAGCATCTCTCTCCCCTTGCCCTTGGTCTCACCAAATCGCTCCAATCGAAAACCAACCACCAAAGAACTGCCCTCCAGCTTCTACACCGCCCACAAGTTACCTCCAAGATATCAAAATCGAAAACCGAGATGCAGAAGACAGTGCAGGTTCATCAACATCGCGTGCTTCTTGCAAAGGTAAAGTAAAGCCTTTTATCATCATCATTATCATCGTATCATTTACTTCATACTGCAAAATCTCAGTATTCATCACCATTGTTCTCATCTGTCTTCACAGTGAGTCCTATTTGCAAGACGCGTTTTCGGCTTCCAACACACAACCAAGAAGCATTTAGACAGTCGGCCTTGGACGATTCAGACAGTAGCTCTAAAAACATAGCTAATTTTTGGACACACTTAAGCTGCCAAGATACAGCTTCTCCAACAGCACTCCACAATATACTCGTGAGTATAAAGGCAACGTACAGAGAAGACATCATCAGGTTCAAGATCTCACCAGAGTCGGTAAGTATTACGGAACTTAAGCAGCAAGTGGCCAAGAGGTTTAAGCTTGAAACAACGGCGTTTGAACTCAAGTATCTAGACGATGACAGAGAATGGGTCTCGGTCTCGTGCGAGGCTGACCTCAGCGAGTGCCTTGACACATCCGCAGCGAAAGCGAACACTCTGAGGCTCTCAGTACATGACGTGACTCTTAACTTTGGGAGCTCATGCGAAAGCTCAGAGGAAACTATGATGTGCCTGTGACAATGCTTCACCTTTTTTTTGTTTTGTTTAAACTTATGGTAACATGTCTTGTGGAGTTTTAGTGTTCAATTTTGTAAGATGTATAAATGAACATTTTTCCACATCAATAGCTGTTGATTGGACTAATAGTACTCCATCTACAATTTTATATATTTTTAGTTTATTTTTCTTAAATTAATTTGTTATTAATCTATTACTTTGAACAATAAAAAAATATTAAAAGATGTGTATCTTAGGTTCATAAAAGACATACTCCAAAAATATAAGCTCTCTCCATATTTAAAAGATTGATTTTTAGCTTTATTTTTTTTGTTTCTTAAAGATTGATTTTCTAAACTTTTTAATTTATTTTTATTAGCAAATTGTAAACTTCAAAAAATATTAATTGAGAATGTTTGAGTTGTTTAATTTTTATTAGATAATATATTGTATATGGGAAAGTATTTAAAGTAAAAAGTTAATGTATTTATTACAAAGTATTTATTATTTTTCTTAATCTGGGTGAAAACCTTAAGAAATAATTATTTCTAATACGGAGGGAATAATTGTTTTGGTTTTGATATTATATTATTTGTAAGATCATAAATAATAGAAAATTCTGAATGAAAGAAAAACAGAAATAAAAAATGAAAGTAAAGATGATAACAATGAAACATTCACCTCCTTATTATTTCGGGAAACGAAACATAAGATTCAAGTTTTTGCAAGGCAATATAATGGAAACCATGAGCTCCAAAATCATATTCTCATGTTTATTTTTTACCAAAAAGTGTAATATCAAATTCTTGTGCATCGTTTATTAAAAAGGAAAAAAATATTTTGCATCGCAAACACGCATGATTAGATTTCGGATAATAGTTTCATCCTTATTATAATTAGACATGGTTATATTTAGTAAAGATAATTATTACACTTAAACGAAGAAAAACAACAATGAATAATTTTACAATACTTGACATGACACAATTATTTTTTTGTTGAAATATGACACAGTCATAATGTTACCGACTTAAAAAATCAATATCTCACATCATAAACACTTATATTTTAATTCTATTCATATGCATGCATGGAAATCTTTTTTTCATAACTTTAACCTTGCCCAAAAGCTACCCGTAACAATAAATATATATATGTATGCATGATATTTTACATATTAAAAGAAAACCTTATTGGTAAAAATAGTACGTTTAATGAAACTCATTATTTTATGAACAATTTTAATTTTTAAGGTCTTCCTTTCCCTGGTTCATGATCTTGATTGGCTCCGGTTCTTGCATAGTCAAGATGAAACTCCACAAGCTCTCTCTCCTTTATTTCACTAGTACTCTCCTTAATATCAATACCCTTTTTGTTCCCAAAAATAAATAAATCATAATCCGATGTTATCATAAGTAAGTGTAGAAAATTGGCAAGAAGATAAGTAGGATAAACGACTCATGTTTAAATTTACGTCACACAGCTAAATACAACGTAAACAGACCATTAGATAACCATTGTTGAACCGCAAACAATCATTTAATAAAGTTTTAGAGCCATTATGTGTAATCCATTGTTATTCTCAAACTAAGGTTCTATGCATACGTGGAATTGTCGTCATCGATGAATGCTTTTATCAAAGAAAAAGTTTACATGATCAAATATCAACTTATGAACTGCGGCACACCAATCATGTATCATATAATACACAAATGTGTTTAGCTGTGTGAGGTTCATAAAATAGTGAAAATAAGAAGGAAAATTTACCTTCTCCGATCCGAGATTCACAAAATGACGATGGGTAGCGTCTGAAACATCAATGGAAGTGATAGTGAAAATAAGAACAATGAGAATTACTAACTCTTTTGTTCTGTAGCTCATATTTGATTTTTTTTCTTAAACAACTTAAGCTTTGCAAGACATATATTGTGGGATTTATATATAGAGACAAATGAGACGAGTTATATATAGAAGCAAGAGGTGGAGACATTGTGATTAAAAGTTGTTATTCATATTTGAAACACGATCAAAGGCTATGAATTTTTTAATTGTAAATGTGTATGAAAATATATATTATAATTACTTATATACATATATATATAAAGATAATAGTTTTTTCAACAAATTAATGAATGAGAAACACATTATCAAAGTCAACTTTATGGATACTCTTTTGTCGCCTCCCTACATCATATATATTTCAATTTGCTTTAGTTTGCTCGTAGTTTAAAAAGTCTATACGAAAGTACGTAAAGATAAACATATACCTACATATACATTTTGCTCGTTAATTTATATTATATTTTCGGTATTTGATACATGTTGCTTAATTCAAATAATAATTACTATTTTAAGTTCAGAAGTACATATTGAAATCATGATATCACCACATAGATCATATCTTTTTATAGTTAAGGAATATAATTTATGTACTTATATAAATGTATATTTTATCTATTTTTCGTATTATATAGTGGATGCTAGTTAGGGTAGTGGCAGACTGGCAGTGATATATCGTAATAATGAAGAAGAGCACCATATAATTGATATGTTCCTAATAAAAGTTGAGTGGTTCATATTTCTCCATTGTTTTATATCTCTTTCAAAACCTTTACCGAACCCATAAAGCCTAAATATTCGTCTTTACATATGCTACAACTTTTTTTAAAAGCAAATACTATCTGTGATTTTATTCTAAAATTATTCGATCTTATCAAATAAAAATGATTGGGCAACAATGGGTTCCATTAATGCGATAATTAGCCCATATAAATTCATTTTATTGGGCTTAAGAAATAAGAAAGAGGCCCATTATCTTAAAAACAAACGGACGGTCAAGATCAATCCAACGCAAGATCACAGAGCTAATTGGCCGGTGTTGCACATGTCCCGATATGATTGGTTCTCGTTATCTAAGATGACATGGCCTCTCTTTCTTCGCATTCAATGGTATTCACCGTGTAAATGTCGCGATATGATTGGTCCACGTCATCTAAGATGACACTGGCTTAACCGTAGCCTTCGGGCTCTGAACCTTTATAAGCCTCGATGCGACTTAGTTCAAACCAACAACATTAACAAAAAAAACTCATCAGCTCAGAGATCAAACCGAACGATTCCCAAGATGGCACGCGATACGGTGGTGCTTGCGATCGTCTTCTTAGGTGCGTCATTCATCATTTACTTAGATCAAGCTTGGATCTGTATTTTTGTGTGTGTGTTTGATGGAACTAATCAAAATCTGATGTGACGATTCATTTTCAGATTAGATCTCATTTTGCTCTGAAATTTATAGTGCATTGGGATATAATCGATTTGGCTACATTGAAATTTGGATAGTGATATGTTAGTGTAAAGCGTAATATATCTCTGTTCTGTTCATATATATTGTCTTGACGATTTGAATTATGAATCAGGATGTCTTTTTGCGATTTCAATTGCGAAAGAAGAGGCAACGAAGTTGGGATCTGTGATAGGAATAGATCTTGGTACAACGTACTCATGTGTTGGTGTTTACAAGAATGGCCATGTTGAAATCATTGCCAATGACCAAGGAAACCGTATTACACCTTCATGGGTTGGTTTCACTGACTCTGAGAGGCTCATTGGTGAAGCTGCTAAGAATCAAGCGGCTGTTAATCCAGAGAGGACTGTCTTCGATGTCAAGAGATTGATCGGAAGAAAGTAAATACATTTTCTTTGCTTTTTGGTTTATGTGTGTTTGTCATTTGGATGTTACATTAAATTTTCTATCTTTATGTTTGGAAATTGCAGATTTGAGGACAAAGAGGTGCAGAAGGACATGAAGCTTGTACCTTACAAGATTGTGAACAAAGACGGCAAGCCTTACATTCAAGTCAAGATCAAGGATGGTGAGACCAAGGTTTTCTCTCCTGAGGAGGTCAGTGCCATGATTCTTATTAAGATGAAGGAGACAGCTGAAGCCTACCTTGGCAAGAAAATCAAGGACGCTGTTGTCACTGTTCCAGGTGAGCTTCAATTTACTTAACACTGTGTTGCTTTGACCTCTTCTTTATGTATGTTTGGTTGATTTAACCTTTTATTGTTTCCTCTGTGCAGCTTACTTCAATGATGCCCAGAGGCAGGCCACCAAGGATGCTGGTGTTATCGCTGGGCTCAATGTTGCTAGAATCATCAACGAACCCACTGCTGCTGCTATTGCCTATGGTCTGGATAAGAAGGGTGGTGAGAAGAACATCCTTGTCTTTGACCTTGGTGGTGGTACCTTTGATGTCAGTGTCTTGACCATTGACAACGGAGTGTTCGAGGTTCTCTCCACAAATGGTGACACTCACTTGGGGGGTAACTTAACCTTGACCTTAAATGCTTTTTCTGAATTTCATCACCTTTAATACATTTTCTAGAGAATACATTAGACAGAACAATGCACTTTGTGATAGGCTTGTGGAATTTGTGCCAGAGGCATGTATATGATTGTTGTGTTAACCTGTTTTGTCTGTGTGATTGGCGCAGGTGAGGACTTTGACCACAGGATTATGGATTACTTCATCAAGCTGATCAAGAAGAAGCACCAGAAGGACATCAGCAAGGACAACAAGGCTCTGGGTAAGCTCAGAAGGGAATGTGAGAGAGCCAAGAGAGCTCTTAGTAGTCAGCACCAAGTCCGTGTTGAGATTGAGTCCCTCTTCGATGGCACTGATTTCTCTGAGCCACTCACCAGAGCCCGTTTCGAGGAGTTGAACAATGACTTGTTCAGAAAGACAATGGGACCCGTGAAGAAGGCTATGGATGATGCTGGTCTACAAAAGAGCCAGATCGATGAGATTGTTCTAGTCGGTGGAAGCACTAGGATCCCAAAGGTACAGCAGCTTTTGAAGGATTTCTTTGAAGGGAAAGAGCCCAACAAGGGTGTGAACCCGGATGAGGCTGTCGCTTATGGTGCTGCCGTTCAGGGTGGTATATTGAGCGGAGAAGGTGGTGATGAAACCAAAGGTACGTATCTCTGCCATGTATAGCTGATTCTTTTCTTAGGTGTAAATGTTGTGTCTCACTCTATGTGTTGTATTTGTAATTTCAGATATCCTTCTTCTTGACGTTGCGCCACTCACTTTGGGTATCGAGACTGTTGGAGGAGTGATGACGAAGCTGATCCCAAGAAACACTGTTATTCCAACCAAGAAATCTCAGGTGTTCACGACATACCAAGACCAGCAGACCACTGTCTCCATTCAAGTCTTTGAAGGAGAAAGGAGTCTCACCAAAGATTGTAGGCTGCTCGGGAACTTCGACCTCAACGGAATCCCACCAGCTCCAAGAGGGACCCCTCAAATCGAAGTCACATTCGAAGTGGATGCCAACGGTATTCTCAACGTGAAGGCAGAGGACAAGGCGAGTGGTAAATCAGAGAAGATCACAATCACGAACGAGAAGGGACGTCTGAGCCAAGAAGAGATTGAGAAGATGGTTAAGGAGGCAGAGGAGTTTGCAGAGGAAGACAAGAAGGTGAAGGAGAGGATCGATGCAAGGAACAGCCTTGAGACTTATGTGTACAACATGAAGAACCAAGTGAACGACAAGGACAAGCTTGCAGACAAATTGGAAGCAGATGACAAGGAGAAGATCGAAGCCGCGACCAAAGAGGCTCTAGAGTGGCTTGACGAAAACCAGAATGCAGAGAAAACTGAGTACGATGAGAAGCTCAAGGAGGTTGAGGCTGTTTGTAATCCAATCATCACTAAAGTTTACCAAAAGTCTGGTGGGGCACCAGGTGGTGAATCAGCTTCCACAGACGACGATGACGAGTCTCACGACGAGCTCTAGACCAAACTCAGATATTGTTTCTTTTTTTCTTTTCTTTTTTTTGATTAAGACAAAAAAAGTATGTGAAAGTCAGATATTGTTGAATTCTGTGACTTCTAAGTGGTTGGAAAGAGTAGAGAAACTAGAGAGACATATTAGGTGATCTTAAAGTTTTGAGCTTTCATGCAAAAGAAAAAAAGGCCTCTTTTTGTTTTTCATGTATTTATCAAGGAATGTTTTATAGATTTGAAACTATGGGAAGATGATATTTTTACCTTGTATGGATGAGATTAGCAATTTCACTTTCACAGACAAAAAAAGTGGCTAAACATAATCTGATATGAGTCGGAATTATTCAAGCTTGTTTTATAAACCAATGCATGACTTTTTTTTAAGAAGAATAGATTTAAAGGTATTTTCCCAAATCACTAATTCAGTAACCTTAGATTTAAAGACGACATTTATAAATATCATAACCAGATTTTATAAACCACTAGGTTAGGACCCGTCCAATAGACGGATTTCTAAATTTTAAAATAAATTAAATCTAAGCAAAATCATTAAATTAAATATGCTGTTAGTGAAATTCTTAAATCGTTTTAAAGAAAATAAGTAGAAAGCATGTTTACATGAATAAATTAATTTAATTTTTTATATTACAATTCTTTATTAACATATTAAAATCTATACCACGAAGTAGCTTTTAGTTTCATTTTATTGTTTGTTTCTTCCACCTCCGTGTGAGATAAGCATGGACAAAATACCCAGAGCCAAAAACCGAAACGAATCCAACCTGAAAAGGGTACCAAACTCGAATCCAAACCAACAACAATCCAAATGAGTCCTAAACTTCTATATCCGATGGACCAAATCCGAACCAAACCAAAAAATGAATGAATATCCAAAATACTCGAAATATAATTATATACTCAAAATATCAATTATATTTAGACTTGACATAATCCAATTATCTTACAATTATTAACTCAATAATATCAATTAGTTTTAAACCGAAATAACCAAAATATATGAAAGTTCTTAGTTATATTTGTGAAATGTTTAGAATTGGTATTAGTTCAAGAAAATAATGATTGCAAGATTCAATCAAAAATTGAAAGAGAATCCAGGAAAGAGACTGTTTAGTATGAAGCAAACTGGTTCTATTGTAGATTATGTGAATGAGTTTGAAGAATTGTCAACAGTGGTGAAGGGTGTGGATGAAGCTAATCTCAAGCATGTGTTCTATTTGGGTTTGAAACCGGAAATGCAAGAGGTGATAAAGCTTAAAGAACCCCAAGGCTTAACTGAGCATTTCAATGCTGTCATGCAAATGGAGGATAGTGTTTTTTGTACATCGATGGCTTTGGCAGGACAGAACACGCAATATCGGAGAACTACTTATATTCCATTGAAGTCATCATCACATTATAACAGTCAACGGTTAGGATATCAATATTCAAGTACAGATATCACCAAAGAGGACGTTAAGGGAATTGAGAATCAGAGGGAGAAAATGTTACCTGGAATACATAAAAGCTGATAAAGAGATGATCACCAGTGGAATTGGATGAGTTAAAACGAATGGGATTATGTTTCAGGTGCAAAGACAAATGGTCTAAGATGCATAAGTGCCAAAATATGGAGTTACAAGTATTAATTGTACTTAATGGTTGTGAAGTGGAAGTGGTAGACGAGGATTGGGTAGATTCATTTGAAGGGGAGGATGCTTAAGTTACAAAGTGGTGGAATTATCAATAATGTCTATGTTCGGGTTGCCTTCATTCACAACTACCAAACCCGACCCGAAATTTTAAAATACTCGAACGGATCCTAAACTTTTGAACCCAAAATACCCAAACCCGAAATATCCAATCCGAACTTGACCCGAATACTCGAACGCCCATGCCTATACCTAATGATGAATTTAATTATGATCCTTACCGTGTCTATGCATAACTTATATTCTCATATAAATTACAAATAGACAACAATCATTTTTTCAAATTTTCGTTTGTTTATCCCTATATATTTGATGTTTTTGCACTTTTATCTTGTTTGATGTTCGGTTTTCTTGCATTCATAACTAATATTTACCATTGAACATCTAATTCTATAATTTTCTGGCAAAATTGTGATTATGTAATTTATTAGATTTCATACAATTTATTAATTTTTGTGTATTTTATGATGATAAAGTTATTTTTAAAATTATGTGTTCACGAGTCATTCTATATAACCATTTGATCCGTGCAACTAAATATTTTAATGTGTTTCCAATCAACTTACTCTAAACTTTACTTAACAATTAACTAATTACAATAATTAATTCGGTTGGATTATACTCAATCAATATTTTCATTCCAATAATTAGAAGTGTGAAAAAAAATTACTGGATCTTAAATAATACACAAATCTAAATTTGTTTTTTTAAAAAAATAATAAGATTTAATATATATTTAAAAAAGGAAAAGTAAAAGAATTAGTTTTATTATTTAATTTTTTTTCGTTGATTTTTCTTCTCAATTAAGGAAAACAAAAATAATACAGTTTTAACACATGTTAGAATCTAAACGATCAACCGACATATGTCTCAATCCTGTTAACTATAATTTTATTAAGATTTAAAATATATTTAAAAATGAAAAGTAAAAGAATCAATTTTATTATTTAATCTTTTTCTTTTTCGATAATTTTCCTTTTCTATTAAGGAGAAAAATAAAAATTTTAACACATGTGAGAATGGATCGATTAATTATAATTTTGACAAGTTTATATAATATAATATTAAATTGGACGAAAAAAAAGGAAAAGATGTCTTGTTGGATAATTCAAAGTTCTTTCTATATAGGTTTAATTGCTAATTGATCTTGTCTCTGGTGTGATCTATCTTTGAATCTCATCAAATCACTACTAGAGAGATCTCTTGGCTAATTTGGTGTAATAACCGAAGACATGGCTGCGGTAGGAGTGGAGGCGAGGCCTCATGCGACAGCGATGGAAGAAAGCTGCAACGTCAAGGGAGCGGCCTTGAAACAAGGGGAAGGGCTTAAGCAGTACTATCTCCAACACATCCATGAGCTCCAGCGTCAGCTCCATCAAAAGACTAACAACCTCATTCGCCATCAAGCTCAGAGGAATGAACTCAATTCTAAAGGTCTTTTTTTTTTTTTGTCTCTTCTTCTTCTTTCCTTAACCCTAATTTTATCCCTTTTTTCTAAAGGAGTCAGTATCCATGATTTTAGTAACACATTTGATGTTATATGGACTACCTCGGTCTTCATATTCTTGTCATCGTGATCATCATCATATTTATGCTTCAAGTGTTTTTATTAATTATTATTAGTCTTTAATAAAAACTAATTCAAAGTTAATTCAAAAAGTAGTTAATTCAAAGTTTTAAACCTCTTTGTTCTTTTTAAATTGAACAGTAGGAATGCTCCCTGAAGAGTTGCAGCTGCTTGAGGAACCTGGGTCATATGTGGGTGAAGTGGTAAAAGTGATGGGAAAAAACAAAGTCTTGGTTAAGGTACGTACGAGTCTTTATATGTAGGCTTATGTTAGGGAAATTAAATAGCCTATAATAATAGGACAAATTAAACTCCGATTTTCCAGGTTCATCCAGAGGGGAAGTATGTTGTTGATATTGATAAAAGTATAGACATAACAAAAATAACCCCATGGACAAGAGTTGCTCTTCGTAATGATAGCTATGTTCTCGACCTGGTCCTGCCAAGTAAAGTAGATCCGCTAGTTAACCTTATGAAAGTTGAAAAGGTTCCAGACTCCACGTATGACATGATTGGCGGTCTTGACTAGCAAATTAAGGAAATAAGGGAGGTAAAAGAAGAAGCGAAACATAAAAAGTCATTGATTTAGTGCTTAATTTTAATATGATAAATCTTTAATTGTTTATTATTAGGTCATTGAGCTGCCAATCAAGCATCCTGAGTTGTTTGAGTCTCTTGGAATTGCGCAGCCAAAGGTACACTTTCTCTATACTGTACTGTGACGATGATGTTAAGTGTGGATTAGAATTGATTGCATCTTCTTGTCTTTCTAGGGTGTGTTGTTATATGGTCCACCTGGAACTGGGAAGACACTTTAATTTGGCTAGGGCTGTTGCACATCACACTGACTCTACTTTCATCAGAGTTTCTGGTTCCGAGCTGGTCCAAAAATACATTGGAGAAGGTTCTAGAATGGTCAGACAACTTTTTGTGATGGCAAGGTTTGTATCCCTATTTGAGATTTCAAGTATGCTAATAGTGGTTGGTAGGAAAAGATACTTTTTTTCCGGTCAGCTTACCTTCCTTATGGTTTTCAGGGAGCATGCACCATCAATTATCTTCATGGTTGAAATCGATAGTATCGGGTCTGCTCGTATGGAATCTGGAAGTGGAAATGGTGACAGTGAGGTGCAACGGACTATGCTTGAGCTTCTCAATCAACTTGACGGATTTGAAGCATCAAACAAAATCAAGGTACGTGTTAACTTGTAAAGGAACAAATCATGAAGCTGATAAGGATGGTATTGTAGTACGTATGAATTCATTAATTAAATGACTGTTGCAGGTTTTGATGGCAACAAATCGTATTGATATTCTGGATCAAGCTTTTCTCAGGCCTGGAAGGATTGATAGGAAAATTGAATTCCCTAATCCTAATGAAGAGGTAATACTTGTGCTTGTTAGGAAATGATACTAGATGTAACTTTGCTCTCTTCTTTTTGGCTCATGTATGTTTTTAAAATAATGTGTGGCAGTCACGTTTCGATATCTTGAAGATACACTCGAGGAAAATGAATTTGATGCGTGGCATTGATCTGAAAAAGATTGCAGAGAAGATGAATGGTGCTTCAGGTGCTGAATTGAAGGTATATATAGTGTTTTTTATTCTCCTACAATTAGTGCTCTCTCGCTCTCTACGATATTTGTGTCTCCGATCTTATTTATGTTTTTGGTTATTGCGGTCAGGCTGTGTGCACGGAGGCGGGCATGTTTGCATTGCGGGAGAGGAGAGTACATGTAACACAGAAAGACTTGGAGATGGCCGTGGCCAAGGTGATGAAGAAAGACACAGAGAAGAACATGTCTCTGCGTAAGCTGTGGAAGTAGGAGGAATCTTTCTCTTATGTGTAAGAAATTAGTGTTTCATTACTGTCTAAAACCTTCCTTTTGGGTTTGGCTCTTTAAGTTAGGTACCTAAACAATGTAAAATATTTCTCCAAGTTAGTCACATATTACATTAAAAGGAACTCACTAAAAGGATCACCATTTTGCTTTATATAATCTAAACATTTTGTGGCTAAGAATTGATGTGATGATAAATGTCACAAACAAGTTAACTTGCGTTGTTCGTAATAAAATAAAATGCATGTGTCTGCTTTCATGAGTTTAATAAAATAAAATTGCCATAAGAAGCAGAAGGTTTAGTAGGGCCCATCACGATACCAAATAGGCCCATTAAGCCCAACAATGGTTCGCCCTTTCCTTGTCTTCCTTCATTTTGGCCGTGGTTTCTTCTCCTCGAGAGATCTCTCGGTATCAGTTCTCTGAAATTTTAATCAGTTTCGCGGAAGAAAATATCTCCGCCATGACAGAAGTTGCGAGCTCGGTGGTGTATGAAGTGCTCGGACGCAGAGCTCAGGATGTGGACGAGCCCATCATGGACTACATCATCAATGTCCTCGCCGACGAGGATTTCGACTTCGGTGAGGAAGGCGAGGGTGCTTTTGATGCCGTCGGTGAGATTCTCGTCGCAGCTGAATGCGTTTCCGATTTCGACGAGTGCCGTTTGGTAAGCAATTAATCAGCTGCTTGGCCTTCTCCAGTTCAATTATTGAATTCTTCTAGATTCGGTTTATCTTTGCTTGTGTATTCTGGGATTTTCGTCTCTGTGGGAACTGAAATGGTATCAGAATTAGTGAATAGGTCTCGCTTTTGAAATAGACATTTAAAGAAATGCTTAGTTTGTAATTGGATGTGGTGTGTAGGTTTGTAGCAAACTTTCGGATAAGTTTGGGAAGCATGGATTGGTGAAGCCTACACCAACTGTAAGGAGTCTTGCAATGCCTGTACGGATGAACGATGGAATGGATGATGGACCTGTTAAGAAGAAGAAGCCAGAGCCTGTGGATGGGCCTTTGCTGACCGAACGTGACTTAGCTAAGATTGAAAGGAGAAAGAAAAAGGATGACCGCCAAAGAGAGGTATACAATATGCTTCTTTTTTGTTGAGAATTTTGTTCGATTTTGTTTTTGTTGTGTGGTTTACTGGTTTCTTTTGTTTATGCAGATGCAATATCAACAGCATGTTGCTGAAATGGAAGCGGCTAAAGCAGGGATGCCTACTGTCAGTGTGAATCATGACACTGGTGGTGGCTCTGCTGTCAGAGATATTCATATGGATAACTTTAATGTTTCTGTTGGAGGCCGCGATCTGATTGTGGATGGATCAATCACCCTCTCTTTTGGACGTCACTATGGTGGGTTTGATCTTCCTTTTTAATTTTTAGCTGTCTGTTTAATGCAAGGAATTGAAGAAAAGAGAAATCTAGCTTACAAATGGGTACTTGTTCTCTTTGGATTACTTTACAGGCCTTGTAGGACGTAATGGTACCGGAAAAACAACGTTTTTGAGGCATTTGGCTATGCATGCTATAGAGGGTATTCCTACTAATTGCCAGATATTGCATGTCGAACAAGAAGTGGTTGGTGACAGCACGACAGCCTTACAGTGTGTTCTTAACACTGATATTGAAAGAATCAAGCTGTTGGAAGAAGAAACTCAAATACTGGCAAAACAGGTTAGCTACAAACTAGTTTTACTAATTAGGGAACTCAATGCTTCCTGGTATTAGCATTGACTCGGCCAGGGGTTTTTCTTTTTCTGTGTCATTTGTCTTTGGTGGTAATCTTGATTATTGTTTGGTTATCTGAAGAGAGAACTGGAGTTGGAAGAACCCACAGCTAAGGATGGAATGCCTACCAAAGACACAGTTGAAGGAGATCTTATGTCTCATAGGCTCGAGGAAATATACAAAAGGCTTGATGCAATTGATGCTTATACTGCTGAGGCTCGGGCAGCTAGTATCCTTGCAGTAAGTTGCTCTTTACAATTAAAAAAGTTTCTACTGCCCTCTTAGAGTATTTGTTTCTCATGATTACATAGATATAAACATAAGGATATGCACATCTGGACACAAGTCGTGACCCATCTATACAAAAAGCTAGATTTGGGTGCTATCTTATGTTAAAATCTTTGCGTGTGCGTTTGTTGCTTTCAACTTACTACTGCTAACTTGCTAGCGGTGTTCCCTATGATATTTTCAGGGTCTCAGTTTCTCTCCAGAAATGCAGAAAAAACCTACAAATACTTTTTCAGGAGGATGGAGGATGCGAATTGCACTTGCTCGTGCTCTGTTTATAGAGCCTGATTTGTTGTTGCTTGATGAACCTACGGTGTGTTTTCTTTACAAGCTTTCCCTTATTAGATAAATTTATTTCCTTTATATTTTCAAGTTTCAAATTTTTGACATCCTCCTCTGTTTTGGTAGAACCATCTTGATCTCCACGCTGTCTTGTGGTTGGAAACATATCTAACGAAGTGGCCAAAAACATTTATAGTCGTTTCACATGCTAGGGAATTCTTGAACACGGTACCTTTTCGCTCTTGATCTCCATGCAATTATTTTTTTCCCCAATATCTCTGGACACGTGTAATGCTTGTTTTTATCTGCAGGTGGTCACGGACATCATCCATTTGCAAAACCAAAAACTAAGTACATATAAGGGAAATTATGATATTTTCGAAAGAACACGAGAAGAACAAGTGAAAAATCAGCAAAAAGCTTTTGAATCAAGTGAACGATCGCGGTCGCATATGCAGGTTTCTTTTCTTTTTCTGAAAACTGAACTCATGAATTCTGTTTTCAATTTGTCTCTGGTTTGTTTAACAGTATTCCAACATGGGGATTTCAGTTTGTTGCTTGATATCTTGTTTTCTGCTGCAGGCGTTCATTGATAAATTTCGTTACAATGCAAAGAGGGCGTCTCTTGTTCAGTCAAGAATCAAGGTGTCAACATTTACAACTATTTATGTGATTATATTTTGGTCGTCAGTGGTGCTCTAATGTTGTTTTGTCTATGACCCAGGCATTGGACCGACTGGCCCATGTGGATCAAGTTATTAATGATCCTGAGTAAGCAAACCCCTCTTATATATTGTTAACACACTATCAATGGAAATTAGGAATGATGCTATACTCTTAATATGGGAGAATCTTTCTACAGTAGCATTATTCTCAGCACAAGCCTTTTATACATTAATTTCTTGTCTCTCTTGTGCAGCTATAAATTTGACTTCCCAACTCCTGACGATAAGCCTGGACCCCCCATTATCAGTTTTAGGTTTGTCATCTTCTAGAACCAGCTGTGTGAATCTTACACAAACTTCTCTAATTTTGGTATAGGAGGATCCAGAGATCACCTTGATAAATTTTCTTGCTTGTTTATTCTATTTTACAGTGATGCATCATTTGGCTACCCTGGTGGTCCATTGTTGTTTAGGAACCTAAATTTCGGAATAGATCTGGATAGTCGTATTGCAAGTAAGAAGGCTCCCTACCTCCCTTAATTATAAGATCTCACAAATGATACATGTTAATAGACCTTAAGAGTTATTAAACTTTCATCAATCATATGTGGATATCAATACATACAGCATCAAAGAACATGTAGAACTTTAAATTTTTGAGGCTCTTCCCAGCATTTTAAGCTCTATATATGGTTTTGTCGTTGATCTGCAGTGGTTGGACCCAATGGTATTGGTAAATCAACTATACTCAAACTTATTTCTGGGGATCTGCAACCAAGCTCTGGAACAGTTTTCCGCTCTGCCAAGGTTTGACAGAAGACTTCTCTTTTTCTTTACCTGATTAAAAAATTGCACACTGTACCTCTGGAACATATGGGATGACCTTATATTATACCTCAAATTATGGAGACCTCTTGTAGGTTTAAGGAGTTGGCTTCTTATAAAGCATTGCTAATTGAAATTTTCTTGACAACAATATATCAAATCATGGTTTTCGTTAGCCAGATTTTTGATTGCTCTGTGAATGCTAAACTTCTTGGCTCTAATATGGTTGGTATGTCGATATCCTTTTTACAGGTTCGTGTTGCAGTCTTTAGTCAGCACCATGTGGATGGACTAGACCTTTCTTCGAATCCTCTTCTATATATGATGCGCTGCTACCCAGTAAGTTCCCATGCCTTTATATTCTTCTTTTGTTTTGTCTGTTTCAGTTAACATGAGATCATAACCGAGTTAAAAATGATTCATATATTAGTGTTTACAGTATTTTCTACCTGACTACTTCTTACAAGCAATTTCAGTTGAAGCAAAATGTCCTCGGGTTCTCAAGATGTCTTAACTGGTATGTGATTTACTGTGGCAGGGAGTACCGGAACAAAAGCTGAGAAGTCACCTGGGTTCTCTTGGGGTCACTGGAAATCTTGCACTGCAGCCCATGTACACTTTATCAGGTATTTGGAATTAGTAGAATGAAACTGGATATACTTGGTTTACGTGTTGTGGTGATAGTGATTTGTTACGTTCACTAATGTGTGTTCTTTATTTATTTGAATGGGAAATAAGGTGGTCAGAAAAGTAGAGTGGCATTTGCGAAGATAACATTCAAGAAACCACATTTGCTATTGCTTGATGAGCCGTCCAATCATCTTGTAAGCTTTGTATATATGTGTACACACTTGTTAATAAGTAAGGATTTCATATTGCTAAAAGTAGAGGAACAATAATAACGTCAGGATCTGGATGCTGTGGAAGCTTTGATTCAAGGACTTGTCTTATTCCAAGGCGGTATTTGCATGGTAGGCTCAGTCAATCCTTGTCCACTAGACAAAAATCAGTTTTGAAGATAAAAAGATGATGAATCTCTTGTTGTTTGATTGTGCAGGTGAGTCACGACGAGCATTTGATATCGGGAAGTGTTGATGAGCTGTGGGTTGTGTCAGACGGCAGGATTGCACCATTCCATGGAACCTTCCATGACTACAAGAAACTTCTCCAATCTTCATCTTAAGCTGAGCTTGAATTTATATTTGCCCAAATCCATGTTGAATTTATATCTTCATATTTCATCTTTTGATACAACACACCAGACCAACCCTCCTTTTTACCATTTTAGCGAGTCTGAAATATGGCGACCGTATTTTGCTAATTGTTTAAGGTTTGAAACTAAAAGTACAAGCGTGCGTACGTACGTAGTTTGGAACAAGAAAGTACTAATCAAATCATCCGTATATCAGGACCTTAAGTAAAAAATTAAAAAAAGAAGAAGCATTTTTGCACAACTAATTTTACAAATGTACCAGGAATTTTATATAGTAATGACTTGCCTTTAAAAACTTTTTTTTTTTGACATTATATCAATTTCTCCTGTTTTTAATTTTAGTAATAACTTAACTGTTTTTAGTTTATATATTTTATATTTTATTCCTTTTTCTTTAAACTGTTTATTTATTTATTTGGATTTAAGTTAAGTACTCTATTAATTTTATATCACTTACCTTTTAATACCTTAATCCAAATGAATAGAAAACAGTTAAAAGAAGAAAAAAAAGAACCCGACCCGGCTGAACCAGACTGGTTAGTAATTTCTGTGTTCGTCGTCGTCTTCTTCCTTGCAGGCTTTCCGGCTGACACGTTTGCTTCCATCTTTCTCTTGCGGTTTCGCTCTAAAAACGTAAGCTTTCATTTTCGATCGAATTCAACTTTAGAGAGATTGATAAAAAAAACCCAAGTTCTTTACTTCCCTTGTATTCTATTCTAGTCTCTAAATTGGATTCGGAATTGATGTCTTTGTCATCTATAGATAGTTAGCGGAACCCTAAATTGAGTCATGAAATCGCTGGATCGCGTTGAAACCCTAATTTCCTCAGAACCTCCTGACCTAGATGATGATGATGATGATGATGAAGAATGCGAGTATGACGAGGAAGAAGATGTTGATTTCAATCCTTTTCTTAAGGATATTACTCCTTCTCCTGAAGCTTCTTCCAGTTTGAGCTCTGAAGTTGAAACTCTTGATGGTGAAATTGTTACTAGCATTACTGCTTCCCAAACCTTAGACGCCAGGGAAGCCAAGGAGCAAAGTGATCCAATCCCCGAGGACTCTCTAAACAATGTTCAGATGAAGAATTCTGAAGAGAAAGGAGGTGGCTTTGTTAGAGTAGAGCCAAATGAAAACGGAGAGCAGTTGTGTGACATGATCCAACCTCAGAACCAAGATTTGATGTTAGTTGAGGAAGATGATGCAATCTGCAAGCGAACTAGAGCTCGCTATTCGCTTGCCAGTTTCACTCTTGATGATCTCGAGGCTTTTCTTCAGGAGACTGATGATGAGGATGATATTCCAAATGTCGATGATGAGGAAGAATACCGCAAGTTCCTGGCTGCTGTTTTACACAGTGGTGATGCTGAGGTTCAGTTGGAACAGAGTGGAAATATTGATGACGATGATGACGAGGATAACGATCTAGACTTCGAGATTGAACTTGAAGAAGCACTGGAGACTGATGACGAGGAAACTATACCGGAAAAGGTCACAACTGTTGACATCAAAAGCACTAAGCGACGTCCCGTGACTAGGCAGAAGAGACGGCAAAACATCTCCATTCACAACAAAAACTTTTCTCCCGATCAGGCTGGCAGATTCTTACGCCCTCTTCTACCTATCTTGCCCACTACACCACCTGCTAGGAGCTTTTCTGCTACTGGAGCAGTTGCTTCATCAAAAGACAGTACAATAAATGGCTTCAGTCTAGCCCAAATGGGAGAATTCCATTCTCTGGTTCATGATCACCTCCAACTTCTTATCCAAGTGTACTCTCTTTGTGCACTTGATCATTCACGCCAGCACATTGGAACCCAAGTCCAAGGACTTTTATCTGAAATGCTCCAACAACACCAAGGATATGTTTCACGCCCAGGTCATCTTCTTGTTACTGGTTCGGCATCATCAGTTCTGGATATTGTGGATCTAGCTGGGAGATATCTAGTTGATGTTTCTGGCGGTATGTTATTGGGTTGAAAGATAAGAGTGCTTTATCTCTGTGTTTTATTTTGCAATATAATTCTCTTTATTATTGAACCATTGTAGCTGTTCAAGAGTATCGACGGTGCCAAGTGGAATCCAGTTTTGATGCTTCGTCTCAAAGAGTGCCATTGTTTTCACTTCCTCACCAAGAAGTTGGCGGTGAGATCATAAACAATTCTCTCTCACCCCCTAGTTCAAGTAAGTCACGATCACTTCAGCAGCAATCTAAGAAGACTTTAGCTGCTACACTTGTTGAATCTGCCCAGAAGCAATCTGTTGCCTTGGTCCATAAGGATATCGCCAAGTTAGCTAAAAGATTTTTGCCATTGTTCAAAGTATCGCTATTTCCCCACAAGCCACCTATTTCAGCTGTTGCCAGTCGAGTCCTTTTCACTGACGCTGAGGATGAGTAAGTTCCTTTCCTTTTGTCTTGGTCTAGTCTACTAATCTAGTAGAAAATTCATTTGTTGTGCTGCTTGAACTGCAGATTACTGGCTCTTGGAATAATGGAATATAACTCAGACTGGAAGGCAATAAAGCAGCGGTTTCTTCCATGTAAAGGCGAGCATCAGGTAATCATCACTGAATTTCTGCAGAACTAGGAATTATTTTTGGGTTTCAAAGTAATCAAGTTGGTATTGGTTGAATTGCTCTTAGTTCTTGTTAGGCTATTCTGACCACAACCTCTTTTAATATAAAGATTTTAAAATTCCGCTGCTATCTTGACTGGTCGATGCAATTCCTGTTGGAAATGAAGTAGTTCTGTCCGGGTTTTTTTATGCTTTCATGCCAGGAACAGATAAATTGGTGTACTGATGTTTTCACTATAACTTTGTGAAGTTTTATGGTAGCTCTTGATTGTCATGTCCATGTGGTTTGATTGGGTTTTCATCAACCGGGCTGATGATCAAGACATGAAAGACTAGTCTCTTCTAATACTTTCGACTTGTATTCGTTACAGATTTATGTTAGGCAAAAAAACCGAAGATCATCTAAAGCCCCAGAAAATTCAATTAAGGTCAGTTGGTCGATTTGGTTATCACCTTTTTATTTTGTATGCTTATTTGTCCGGTCTGCCTATTGGTTCCCTAAATTCAGTGGCCTGAACTTCCGTTTTACATTGGTTGACATGGCTATATAAGTCATGTTATACTGTTCAATAACAAGCTCTCAAATATCTACTTATAGTTTTAGAGAATTTGTGGAAACCATTACATATATATGAGCTATATCATGCACATAAAAGAAATCAGTTTAGGAACTCATTGTTATAAAATATAATGTTGGATGCCATGACGGAAATTGGATGATTAGTGGATAATATGACCATCTTGTATGCTTTTAATTACTTCACTAATATATTGGTCATACATGATTTGTATAGTTAGTTTTTTCAAGTGTGCCATGGATTAATCAAAATATACATGGTGGAAGTAACCGAACATGCATTATGCAAATGAACCTTGCATGTTTAAGATGGACACTGACTGATGGCCAAAAACGAATGTTCTTTATTCTGTCCCCGATAAGATGTTCCAACCATAAGTTTTAGGTTCTGCAGGAATTTTCCCCTTACCGATATGTTTGTGTATATTTTTCACCTATAGGCAGTTCTGAGGATGAAAAGCTCTCCCCTGACTCTACAAGAAATAGTACGTATACAAGAGGTAATTCGACAATAGCACCTTTTACAATTTTTATTGGAAACTGTACTTGGGTGCTCAGTATAAATTTGAATCCTCAGGGACTTAAGTACTTCAAATATGATTGGATGTCTGTGTGGAAATTCGTTGTGCCTTATCGAGACCCATCCTTACTGCCACGGCAATGGCGCACTGCCCTTGGAATTCAGAAGTCATATAAGCTAGATGCTGTAAAAAAGGAGAAGCGGCGATTATATGAAACAAGAAGAAAGTCCAGAGAGCAACCAGCCTCTACAAAAGAGGTCTGTCTTTCATATCTGTGACTATCTCCCAAATCATACAACTCATCCATACTGAATATGTTAATTTTGTCTTTCTCATAAAAGTGTAATTTAACTTTACTCTCTTTCATTGCATGTTGCAGGACTGTCATGAAAACCATGTTGGAGATGAATTGGTTGAGAGTTCAGGTGGGGCATACCTACATGAAGGCTTTCTAGCAGGGTGGAGGCATGGCATGCCAAATCTCTTTTATTCTACTTTTATGCACTCCTTTGACAAGGCAAAGGATGTTCCCCGTGATGGCCATGTGTCTGTACAAACATGTACCGGTGAAGGATCTAAAAATCCTGAACTTTGTGGTGCCCAAAATCTGACATGTACGCGGAGGCTTGCGCCGTCTTTCATTCCTTTGTACCACCACACACCTGGTACAGAACCTGATGCCTCAAGAGCATCGATAGTTATGCGGCCATATCGTGCTCGTAAACTACACAACAGAAGTGTTGTGAGACTAGCCCCTGATTTGCCTCCAGTTAATCTTCCATCTTCGGTCCGTGTTATCTCGCAGTCAGTTTTTACAAAGAATCAGTCTGAAACATCCTCCCAAACTTGTATCATTAATGGTGGCATTTCTGATGTTTCTGGGAGGGGAAATTTGGATACTGAACCTCCTAGTTTTTCAGCTGTCGGAGATAACAATGCCCCTAGTGAGAAAATGGTAGATTTACAGGAAGATGTGCCTGCAGAGAGCTCCTCTGGGATGGACGATAGAAACAATGACTCAGATCATCAAATGCATCCTTTCTTGGTAAGGACCCCTAAGCATGGACAGAGTACATGTTACCCTTCAAACAGAGACCCAGGGGGTTCTAGTTCCTTTACTTTCTTTTCTGAAAATCGACCTCAGCTGCTAAGTCTTTTCAATAGTCCAAGGCAAATCAATCACTCAACTGATCAGTTCCAGAAAAATTCATCATCAAATGAACATGAGACAGCACTGGGCGAGAGCTGTCTTCATCCTTTTTTTCGAAGAACTGATTGTGGAAAGAACTATCTTATTAGTAAACGTGGGAACTTAGACACAGACATCGGCAAGAAAAGTGAATTATGTCAACTTCAGGATCCTTCAGGTGCTTTTGCAAAGACTTCAACCCCTGGTGCTGGTCGTAATGATGTCACCTTGAAATCTTTTAGTTCTAGCAAACATGGTAAAAATGTGAACTTAGATATCTATCTAAGTTCGAGTTCTTCTAAGGTAAACGATTGTGGTAGTGTCTCAGCATCAAATACTTCAGAAGTCCCAGACATCTGCATGATTCACCGTAATGATGGCTCTGAAATACCTGTATCAACTGCACCAAGTGATGTTATTAGTAGATGCATTGACGAGATGGCTGATCAATCTAATCTCGGTATAGTGATGGAGCAGGAGGAATTAAGTGACTCTGACGATGAGATGATGGAAGAAGAAAATGTTGAGTTTGAGTGTGAAGAGATGGCTGATTCTGAAGGAGAAGAAGGCTCAGAATGCGAAGAAATCATTGAAATGCAAGATAAGGTAAGTTGTGGTTTGTTTTGGTCAGTTATGTACTGTTCTTTGGTTAATTTACTTTCTCCCAACTCGGGACATCATAAACAATAGGGTTCAAGCATATATGGATCCTAATTTCCAGTAGATATAGAACTGTCCTTTTTATTGTGTAGTTATGTGGCTTGTGGATGGTCTTGATGATGCATTAACTTTGCCATCTGCAGGATAGCAGAAGCTCTGCGGTAGAAATAACTTCAACAGATGTCGATTCTGGCAAAGAACTAGGCAAGGATTCTCCAAACAGTCCTTGGTTGAGTCTGGATCCAAGTAGCCGTCGCTTAAGTGGTAAGGTTAAGGACATAGAGAAGACAGAGCTAGCAAATGAAACGACCATGGCACAGTATGCTCCTAGTAGATCACGCAAAAAGAGGACACCAATGAAGAGCAGAGATTCAGCATCAAAGGAAGAAGCAAGTGTTGCTCGGTTGAGACTGGGTCCTCTTACTCTCCCTTCAATGAAGAAACCCAGGAAGTGTGTTGGGCAGACAGAAACAAGTCCAAGTAATGAGACAACCTGAGAAATTTGTAGAGCCAGCAACAAATGATTAGCTCTTCCCTGCTCCAAACTTTTTCCAGGTAGTACAGAGACATCATATCATGGCCTATCCAGAGAGTTGTTGTTCTCTGGGTATACTCTATTTGAGGTTACGGCACCCATGGAGTTTGCTACTAACGAGCTTATTTTTGGACACTTCCATTAGAAGAACGAGTACATGAAATGGTAAATAGTCGGATAAACCTTTCTGGGTTTAGATGCGCAGATACAATGCAGGGTGCAAAGATAGTTAGTACATGAGGCAGAAGGAAGAAGATTCGGCTTGGGCAGATTCAGGTCAGCCAATTCTTTTGTGAGTTATTTGATTGCTTTGGGGATTGTTACTTGGACATTATTATTCTCTAGATATTTGGTATCAGCTGTGTGATAGAGCTGAGAAGAGAGAAATATTTTTATTGGCAGGGAAGAGAGAAATATGGAGTGATGAAGAAGATTTGCTTCTGCTGTTTTGGCATGGAACAGTGCGTTACTGAGCTGGGATCATTTGAAAAGAAGAGAAAGTTCAACTACAAAGAGTGTGTTTGAAATGGAGATGTCGATTTTAAGAAGATAATTTTATTTTTTTTTGCCGGCAAGAAGATAGTTTAAGGACCACGTTGTAATGTTATTTTTGGTCGAAGAATTTGCTTGACTTGTGTGCAAAAATAATATGACACTTTGCTTTAGGTGGTTTCAATTCTCAACCTTTTGAACAAAAGATAACTTTGTGGCAACTTTTTGAACACTTTAGTGCTTATATGGGATTTTCATTCTGACAATGAAACTTGATTGCATGCATACAAGAGACTTGAACATATAATGGAGGTCAAAATGTTGGGTTTAATCTAAATTTGTTTTCTAATAATATTGGATTCTGAAACTCAGAAGTCTGCATCACACTAATTTGTTCAATATTTCATAGAAGCAATGTCTAAATTTCCGAAAACAAACCAAACTACAAAACCAGCCTTGACTAACTTCAGTAGACAAACCATGAGAACACAACAAAGTAGCAACTAAAACCAGAGCGCAGAATCTAAATGGCTAAAAGGTGAAGAAGAATGGAACTTGGATTGGTAGATTTTGGAATAATGAAGGTCGAAATTTTGGGATTAATCCAATATAAGCATACCGATTACAGAATGCTGAATCAGTATAAGTTTTGTATATGCAACAACTGTGCTTATTATGAAAGCATACAACATGTATGTACACTGCAACCTATCTATGCATTAGTGCTACTTGTCCAAATCAAATCAACAAAATAGCTTCGGAGTATGTTACCTAGTAGCTTCAAAAGTTTTTCCAATCATAAATAGCATAGCAATGACCATACTTTTATAGTCATAAGCATCTACGCAGAGGGCGTCACTCACTGCTTGCTTTGACGAGCTCAGCTGATAAGCTTGTGTCGTAATCTCTAAGTGTCTCAGTATAAGGCATAAACCCATCTTCTTTCATTTTTCTACACAGCTTGTCTGCTTCACGCCTTAGGCCTTTCCTACACAATCCTGATAACATTGTAATGTATGCTATAGCATCAGGCTTCACTCCTTTAAGACTGAGGCTACAAAACAAACGCCAAGCCTCTCTCACCTTACCAGTTTTACACATCCCTTGAATGATGATATTATACGTAATAATATCAACATCCATTTCACTCTTTTGCAGATCCTTTACCATCACCAATGCTTTCTCAATCTTCCCATTATTACATAGAAAATTCAACAAGATGTTGTATGTAACAATATCAGGACGCAAACCACAAGCAACCATCCGATTGAAAACCTTTAAGGCAACATTAAGTTTGCCCGCTTGACAAAAACCGTGGATAAGAGTGTTGTAAGTGAATATATCACCAACCAATCCTTGATGAGTCATCTCGCAAAAGAGTTTCATCCCATCTTCTACTCTCTTGGACTTACAAAATCCTTTAATGAGAGTATTATAGGTCACTACATCAGGGAAACAGCTCTTGCTTACCATCAAATCAAACATTCGTTTAGCCTCACCTAATCGACCATGAATGCAAAACCCATTGATAAGTGAATTGTAAGTGCAAATATTAGGATCTACCGATCTTCTAATCATCTCCTTGTACAACTTCTTAGCCTCTAAAAAGTTTCCCTCTTTCACAAATGTATCAATCAGCGCACTGAAAAAGACCACAGTAGGATCAATTTTCCTCTTCACCATATCTCTCAGAAGTCGAACAGCGTCACTCCATCTACCAGAGTTACAAAGGCCACTAATCAGAGTGTTGTAGGTAACAGCATCAGCCCTGATTCCTTTGTTCTCCATTTGGTTAAAAATCTCAAGAGCGTTACTCACATCTCTGTTTTGGCAAAGACCATTAATCACAGTGTTGTAGATGACAACATTAGGCTCATATCCCATATCCTCCATTGAATCAACAAGAGACACAGCCTCGTGAAATCGATCTCCGTGACAGAATCCATTGAGAAGAGAGCCAAGAGTGACAATGCTAGGCTTAAACCCAAGCTTCATCATTTTTCCAAGAACAGCAAGAGCAAGAGAGAGTTGAGAACATCTACAGAAACAATGAATCAAAATAGTGGAGCTATAGAGATCATGTGAAATCCCAAATTTCTCCATCTTATGGCAGAGATAGATGACAATATCAAATTTGTGCATCTTAGCAATAGCAGTCAAAACTCTACTGAAATCAACAATGGTAGGAAGAGGACGAGACTGAAGCATCTCAAAGAATAAACCAAAGGCATCATCGAATTTGATAGAGTGAAGAAACTCATTTCTCAATCTCTCTCTGTAATGAGTCGCGGTAGAAAAACGTCGAGCCCAAATCTCGGGATTGTTACGTCTCTCCGGCAGAAGAAAATGGCGACGAAGAAACCCCTTCGCCGTTGAAGCAATCGCAATAGATCTCGGCATCTAAGTGAATTGAGTTCTCCGTTCCCAAACAAATGAGACCATTTCTGAAATGCCTTAAAAGGGAAAAGTTATTCACCAATGGTACGTTCCTGTAAAATGAATATATTGGATATATTGGAGATATACTGGATATAACTGGGTACTTAATTGGGCCGATGGTGTTGAACCCAGTTGGATCGGGTGGTGTATGCATGACCAAAATCTAATCGTAACCGTATTTTGGACCGTAATCATTACGTTTTCAACCGTAACTAAACCGTAACCATATAAAATGGTTAATAACTGTAACCGTTAACCGTAGAAATATATTAGTTATGGTTAAAACAAATTACTAACTGTAACTGTAAATTAACCATAACTATTTTAAAAATTAAAAAATATACATACAATCAATTATAGTAATAAATATTAATTGATATATTTTCATCTAGTTATAATAATAAATATTAATTGATATAAAAATATCATGATACTGATTATCAAATAATCGATTCATATTAACCTTGATAACCGTAATCGTATATAACCGTTTTAACCGTTACCGCTTTAACCGTATATAAAATGGTTAAGGTTAAAATTAATCAAAAATTCTAACCGTAATCGATGGTTAACTAATCGTAACCGCAATAACTGTAACCATAGTCATGTCTATGATGGTGCCAATTGGGTTTGTTGTTGTACCCAGTTGGACTCCTATGCCAATTTTAATTTTTTTTTAAAAAAGATAAAAGTATTTTTGGGTTTCAATAAAAGAGAGTGGCAGACATATTAAACAGTGGCAGGTCGGATTCCAATCAAATGATTCAGTTCTTTCCTTAAACGATGGCGTTTTCTTAAACATTTGTAACTGATTGAACCAACATTATTAAACCAAACGATTGAACCAAAATTGATAAAAACCACTTTTGTTTCTTAACTGGTGGTTAAGTCAAGACTGACTATTTTGGTCTGAACGAGCCTAATTTGATATAAACAAACATACACTTTGCATTGATATGGTTTAAACTTTCAATAACTCAAGCATTGGATTTACAAGTTTTGATTGCATATAAGAACATTTTACCATATAAAGTGAGGAGATCCGGACCCATTTTTTTCATATCCTTCGATAAAAAGATTTATTTTGGCTCTCATGCTCACTTATTCCAATCATTAGCAATTATTTATGAAACTTTAATTCCCATATTTTTCATGTAATGAGCCTATCCTCTCCCGATTTTTTTTGTATTGAATTTAAATTCAATATATATTTCTATCGAAAAAGATCACCAATCCAAGACAATAGTATTTGGAGGATTCTTCTTACCAATGAGAAATTGATAATTGTTAGCAAAGTTGTTTTTTTTTTTTGAAATCCAACTCCTTCCGTTTCAAATTATAAGAATATTTGGCTAAAAACAAATTTATTAAGAAAATTATTTCTAAAACTAAACTCATCATTAACCACTTTTTTTTTAACTTTAATTTATTACTCCTCTTATTCTCAAAATAAATAAAAAAGCAAGTAAATGGCTATATTAGATTAGATTAAAATTTAGGGAGGAAAACTTAAATAGCACATAATATAGGTGAAATTACGAAAATGAGTCAAATTTTTTTTTAATTACTTAAATATTTTATGCCTCTAAAATGTCCTTCTAAACATTTGATAACAAAAACGTTATTACACAAATGCCATTACTATTAATTTCCACATCAACAGAAAATCATGTGTCGCGCCTACGTGTCAAAAAAACCTACGTGTATTATGAAAGTCTGCGGGATTTATCTACGCCTTATTGACGGCTAACTTATTCAACTAAAATGCTGATTTATTAAAAACGGCTGATTTAAAAAATAGAATGGCTGATTTATCTCAAGACATCACCAGAAGTTATAGCAGACTTATAAAACAATGGCTGATATATGGCAGGACACGGTGACTTTTAATAATTCTACCCGATTTATGAGATATCGGCTGATTTATATGCAAGAAACGGTGACATATAATAATTTTTGCTGATTTATGAGATACCTGGGCTGATTTAAATGTACACGACACTACCGAGTTATGAAAATGTTGGCTGACTTATATTTTGCTGGCTGATAATCGATTGCTCTAGCTGACTTATTTAGCTGATTTATACTTAAACGGGTGACTTATGTTATCTTGATGTGACCGACTTATGGTTAATCTGCCATTTAGTAGCCGATTAAACGAAAGTCGTGTTATTTACTGCTGATTATATAATCTTTTCATAATTACGGTAATAGAATGCTTTTGATGACAGATTTATGTAATGTAGCGGCTGACCTAATTGTTCGACCTGATTAATGTGCATCTAATGGCTGATTTTTTAAACTTAAAAATTACTTAAATATTTGTTTCCCTATTTTTATGTGAGGGCTGATTTCTTGTGGCGGGTTTTATAGTTCCTTTGGTGGCATGTTTACTATGTCGCTTCCACATCATTAACATTAACATTATTGCATAAGTCGCCACAACGTTTAAGAGTTTGTTAGATTTGTAAACGGATTAATTGATATCAAATTTTTAATTCTTGTTCAATTCATCGTTCTTGTTCGCCATTGTTTCAGTTCTTGCTGAGCTTAACAAGGTCAGTCGATTCTTTGTTTCTGTGTAAACATTGATTCGAATTGTGCAATAAACGTATTTGGCTTCAGTTTCGTTTGAATTGAAATTTCTTTGTATCACTCTCTACGCCAAGTTGTACGACAAATACACCAAACTTAATTTTCAGCAAAATCTTCCCTTCAATTCTCATGGGTTTTTAGTGTCTCGCATATGTGGATTAGATTTGACTTCTCTCAAATTTGATTTCTATTTCCGTGGGATTAAAATTTCCGAATTCGATGAGATTAATAAAGAGGAAGAAGAGAAGGAAAAAATTAATATGGCTTCGATCTAAAAGGAAGAGATTCGTCATGGTTGTACCTGGCAAAATATAAGTCAGCCAACATTTTCATAACTCAGCCGTGTACATTTAAATCAGCCAAGATCTCATAAATCAGCAAAAATTATTATATGTCAGCCGTTTCTTGCACATATAAATCAGCCGATATCTCATAAATCAGGTAGAATTATTATAAGTCACCGTTTCTGACATATATCAGCCACTTTTTAAGCTCGACATGAACTTCAACAATGGTGAGTGGACTTTTCCCAAATTCATGTTTTAATCCCTTTCTTGTAACATTTATGGGCGTGGATTCAATAGAAAGAGATAAATGCTTGAGGAGATTGCTTACAAAATTATGACGAGGAGTTATTATTTCATGCGGAGTTATCATTTATTATTGGCTGATTTAGTGCGTAATCCGGGTGAGTTATTGATTATCTGCGGTTGATACATGTAGAATCATACGATATAATTGTATAGAAATCCGCATGAAAAAAATTAAACTGATTAATAAAACCAAATTAACCAAAATAAACGAAATAAATCCAACATAATGTCACCAAAGTAATATCACCAAAGAAAGAAAAAAACCAAATTTTCAAATAGATTTTGAAGGGAAAACAGTATATTTAATCTTTTTTCCCATGGCGCGAGTCGCAGTAGTCTCTTAGAAACATTCCCATTGGACAGATCTTGTCTAAGCCAACCTTCGTCCAATCCTTCGGGTCTGCTTCAAGCCTGCGAATATCGCTCTCAAGGTTCTGAACTTGCTTAACCAGATCTCGGTGCCTTGTTAATAACGCTTCGTGCTGAACCTTGATCTGTTTAGAAAAACATGTATTAAATATCAAAGAAAATTCAAATCAACAAACTAAGTCTACTTCATACTCTGTAACCAAAGCTTTACAAGTTTAAATAAACAAGTAATATACATATCCATTATAACTGAAGTTACTAATTACTACAAATCTTATTTTAGTTGAGACTTTACCTTATTGACGAAGAACAGAGCCATAGCGGTTTTCTTCTTCCGAGAGACTCTCCAACCAATCTTCAGTTGGAGATTTCACCACACCAGGATCGAATCTTCGTGGCTCGCACGAAATCCGGAGAGGATTTTTCCATGGGGAATAAAGAACACTACGTCTCTCTTCACGCAATGGATCATGGTCCGTCGGATTGGAAGGAGAAGAACGACAAGCGATGGAATTCGAGTTCGTTTCATAACGACATCTTTTTCGCTGAGGCGATAGAGTCGATGATTCAGAACTAGAACTGGATGTTGTTTTGGAAAATGATGGGGATGATGGGGTAGGAGATGAGCGGTTAGGCGACGAGGTTTCTGAACCGCTGTCCATTTTGGTAAAAGATGAAATGTTCTAAAGATGATCATATATTGCGTAAAGTATGTGTATATATAAAGAGGAGAATCAGAACGTTGGAACTCTAAATCTTTTGTCGAGAGAATCAGAACGTCGCAACTCTTCAAAGATCTCCCAAAAACATAAAAAGTTGCAACTCTTCAAGATCCATAAATAATACATACCATAGCCATATAGCAGCCGTAACGTAAAATCATAAATCAGCCATTAATTTGGTGGCAAACCATAGTTATAAATCAGCCACAACATTGTCATTAATCAGCCAAAAGATTGTCATAAGTCAGTGAAAACGTGGGCAGCGTTAGATTTAATCGACTGTCGAGAGAATCGAAAGTCGCAGAACTACTTTTCAAGTCTCGAAAGCATAAACTTTGCAACTCTTCACTTCATTGTTAGCTGCCATAAATCAGCAGCCATAAGTTAGCCTGCCATTCAAAAACCACACCACGCTATAACAAATCCATATCTCAGCCATTACTTGTAACTAACCCTATGTCAGCCGGACGTAAACTGTCACTCGGCCATTACTAAACGATATATCAGCCGTGAAGCAACCAATTTCTTGAACACAATTAACTTCGAATTACATAAAAACTGTTTAGCATAAAATTGGAAAAATGGTATTTATTAGTCTAAGAACAGACGCTACTAAATATAAACTCCACTGTTCATGTATCGGAGAAAACAATACAACAATTCTATATTAGTTTACAAGTTTTCGGATTATGTCCAACTTGTTTACAAACCGAGCATGTATGTTGCTTTCATGTTTCTTCGACTTGCCAATTCTAAAGCAGATTTGATTCTACATTTCGATGGTCTTCCTGGTTGATTTTTGGCAATTGGGGGGTTACACACTTGTTCCGCTATGTGGTCCGGCACGGTAATCGCCGAATCTATAGGCATCATCGATCCTGCATAGGCGTATAAATACCTACTGTAATAATATGGGTTACATAATGAGATACGAGAAACACCCTTGTCTTTGAGCGGCTGCAATTGCATGTACGCATGGTAATTTGTCGATGTCAAAATGACGACAAGTGCATCTCTTCGATCTCAAATTAACAACATGCAAAGATGTTCCATAGATAACTTGTATATGCGAAGCATCAATTGTTTGTACCGTCGCATGTATGGCACAATTCACACGGTCCTGTATAACTCAAAACAATAGAATGGGTTATACCTATTATTGCAAAATGGTTGAATTATTAAATAGATAGGCTGACTTATAAAATATATTGGCTAACCTTTAACAATTTTTCAACACCACGTGTAAGTGTTGTTTTCAACGACATTGCTGATTCTCGTCGCTCATTAAACCATCTTGTCATCATTGATCTGATCGTTTCCAATATGCGAACGATTGGATAACTTCTTGCTTTAGAAAGGACTTTATTCATCGATTCCGCTATATTTGTCGTCGTTAGGTTATACCTATCACCCGGAAAATGAACACGGGCCCACATGCGTATATCTGCTCTTTCGAGGTAACCATGAAGTTCAGGGTTAATGACTTCAATATCACGGAAGACGGATTCAAATTCGTCAACTCTATAACAATTAGCAGCTTTCTTCACTAAACGGAACAAATTCCCCCTAATCGTAATGTATGTTCTCAGTATAAATGATACGTACAAATTCCACGAGATGCCAATGGATACACGGTTCGAATAGCTTTCCCAATTGACTTATGCCTATCTGAGATGATCGCAAGACCGTTATCATCAGGAATAACGTTGTTCAATTGCGAGAAAAACCATAGCCAAGATTCATCATTTTCAGTGTCAACCACCCCAAACGCTAATGGAAAGATCTGAAAGTTTCCATCTTGAGCTAGTGCTATAAGGAGCGTCCCTTTGTATTTTCCATGGAGAAATGTACCATCCACAATGACTACTTTGCATAAAACAAAAGCATGCTTGCTCGAATGCAATAAATAAATACTTAAATCTCCTAGACTCATCGAGTTCAAGACTAGTAATCGTGCCTCGATTTGCCTTTTTGTATCATGTAGAGACAAGAAGGTAAGTCTTCATATCCCTTTTCAAGAGTTCCCAACTCGATCTCTCTTGCAAATCTTAATGTCCTATAGGCCTTCCAAGAATCCATCTATTTATCATTATATAAAAAAGTTAGAGTCAGTACATAAGTCAATCGAAAAAGCCATAAATCAGCCACTATATTAAAGCATAAATCTGCCGATAATAAACAATAAATCAGCCACTATATTAAACCATAAATCAGCGTAACTTATAATAAACAATAAATCAGCCACTATATTAAACCATAAATCAGCCAGAACTTATAATAAACAATAAATCAGCCGTTAGAGGATCATAAACAATAAATCAGCCCAAAACTATACCATAACTCGCCATTACTAAACCGTATATCAACCACCAACTACAATAAGTCAGCCTCAATGAAGTAGGAGATTACCTTAATTCCAAAGTGCTTAGTAATTGATACTCCCACATGTTCAGGCAGAACCGATGGCTCAGTGTCGCCAATCAAATCCCTATACACTGCTCCCAACACATCCGGTGTTGCTTCGAGATCGAGTAGATCGCTCTGTAACAGAACATGTGTGTCTGAATTGAACGACGAATATAGAATTCTGCGGATTGTCCTGTTGTAAAAGCACGAACTCTCCATCCACATCCGTTTACCCAACACTTAACGATCGAGTATCAACACGAAACCGATACATCAAAATCAAACCTATCTCTCACCGATAGAAGTTTCAGTTGCTTCACCAACGCTTTTTACTCTCGTATCGTTGACCTACTAACGAGACTTAGCGAAGACAGATCTAACCTAATCGGATCAGTCTTTCGATAGTTGTTTCAAATATTATGTACTCTTTTCTTCGGCAGGTACCTCAAAATCTTCATCTTCTTGTTCATGCTTCCCAAAGAAGCTGAAGTTATCATCATCAGATGATGCACCATCCGGATTGTCAAAAATATCAAATCTGCTTGTCAAATTCGCTTCTTCAACGTCCTTATCCCGGATCTCATCAGGATCTCCCATTACTTAACTCTTCTTCCGGAACATGACTCAGTTGTTGTTTAATCTTCTCTTCCGATTTATCATGATGCATAACTTCACTGTCTTCTTTATCTATAACCTCAACGCATAAACGTAGCTCATCACTTTGTAAGCTTAGAAAACCTCTTAATTGACGAGAATTAGAAATATAAACCGTGGAGTATCAAGCGCCATTTTTCACAAAGTCTTGCTCGAGAACATGTAGCTAAGTTGGATCTTACAGCTTACCTCATGTAACCCATAATCCTCAATAATCATCTGCACAAGTTCGTCGAAGGTTGTATGTTCATTGACTTCCCGAACTCGACACCCTCGCTTCGTTTGCGTTGAAAATATATCTATTATTCTGTACCCAATGGCCGCAAACTATAATAACCGGGTCCATTTAGGATTGAGTATGATAGATATCTGAAGAAGATGATGGATGAATGATGAAGACGAAGAAGGATTTAAGTGTCAAAACCGACGGCTATACTATCCAAAGAATAGAGGTAAATCAGCCACTTAATAGGACCACGCAAACAATGTCCGACTTACTAGACACTTTGGCAGATTTATGAATACGGCTGACTTATGTTTAATCATGCTGATTTATAAAAAACGATAACGGCTGATTTAATACAAACATCATAAATATTCCTTTCTAACATTAAGCATCTAACATAATTACATAAATTGTGCATACATGTTTGGGACTTCATCATAAATATTCCTTTCTAACATTAAGCATCTAACATAATTACATAAATTGTGCATACATGTTTGGGACTTCATCATAAATCTCAGCCGCCATCTTTTCACGTATGCCTCGGATATTATCATCGCTGAGACCTTCAAAACGACGCGATAACATTTCAATATACTTAAGTGAGAATACGCCACAATCACCAACGTTTTATTTTGGGGATGCCTTTTCTCCTCCCGAATTTAAATTGCTGGTTACTTGGCTTTCGGAGAGTAGAGGGAATTATTTCGTTCAACAATAGAGGCACCATGCGCGTGAACATCGTGCACTGCTCATGTATTAATTTATCAGACTCTACAGTTCCTTCTCCTATGATACTGTCGTAACAATCTATCTTCTCCTTAGCGAAATCAATCTCCAACGTTACCCAGTGGTCTCCGTTAACTTGTTGAACCAAGTACGCGAGATCTACATCCACATACCATTTCTTATTTGTTGGCATGTCAGCAGGAGATTTGCCATTCGCTAAATCCAGATACGATTCGGTGAATTTCCATTTCTTTGGATCTAAACTCCACTGTTTGTAGTCTTTCACCCACGTACACACGAACCATGGATCGATAAAAGCAATCCGGTCAGTATAAAAAGGAGATGGAACGTTCATAGACCTCTTCCGAATCAATCGTAGAAACTGTGTCAAGTGTCTGTTATGAAGAAACAATAGTATAAGTCACCCAAACTTAGAATTAATTCTGCCAGACTTAAACTTAAGTCACCTGCACCTAAACTTAAGTCACTAGTACCTCAAAGTTAAGTCAGCCTGTACCTAAAGTTAAGTCAGCCTGTACCTAAACTTAAGTCAGCTTGTACCTAAACTTAAGTCAGCCAGTACTCTAAACTTAAGTCGACTGCACCTAAACTTAAGTCACCTGCACTTAAACTTAAATCAGCCATAACATACCTCAGATGCCAGCCATCCATAATCCTTTTCAGGCCAATCCTTTCTCGGAGTGATAAGCTCCCTATAGAAAAGGACATCTTCAGGAATATGTTTTTTCTCTTTGAGGGGAATAGACCTGATGAAAAAAACAATGATTGAGAGCAAGTTTAGGCAAAATAAAATATACATATGTACATACTCATATTGTCAGAGGAATTCTCTAAGTGTCTCTATTTTTCCATGATCCACTCTTTTCAGAGGATCATATATTGCTTTTGAAGGAACCAAACCCTTCCTCATTAACGACATTCCATTCACTCCTACCATCGGATATGGTGCAGTGAAGGCCACGTTTTCTTGGACGCTTTCCAAACGTAAGAATGCTCTCCCCTAGTTCCTTCTTCTAGCACATTTAAAGCAACATCCAACTTTGCTTGCCTAAGCTTCTCCTCCTCTCTCTTCAGAGTCATCGAGCAATTTATTCTCATCTGCAGCGACTTGATCTGTTATATCCGCCAACTCAGATGTATCTAGCAATATTGGAATCTGTTTCATATCATGTTGTGGGTGCTTCTCTTGATTAACTTTTTTAGGCATAAACAACTCCCTTCGCCCCTTATCCTTTACCTTCTCTTCATGGCCTATATTCTGGGGCATTGTCTTCCTTCTTGTCATTTCCTTCTCTTCTTGGTTTTTTATCTTCTTCTTTTCTTTTCTTCTCTTCATTGCCTCGCTTTTTTTTGTCAATGCTTTCAGTTTCCTTTTCTCGACTTCTTTTAGCAGCATTGTCATCTATATCGAAACATTTATCGGATATGGTTTATGCTGTATCAAAACAATTATGTATTAGCCATAATATATAGCATAAATCAGCCATCATTTAAAGTATAAGTCAGCCACCTCACAATTGTAAGTCAGCCATAATTTAAAGCATAAATCAGAATATTACCGGGCTAGTCACCTCTTCTCCTTCGAAAACCTTCGACATGCCATCGCTTTTGAATGGAATTTTCAATTTCACGAGGTTCTATCAGGGCTTTCAGCCTTTTCAACTCATTCTCCATATCCCCAACTTTGTCTTCCACACATGTTATTCGATGGCCATATTTTTCATCGAACTTAACTTCAAGCTTCTTCTTCTATCACCCCCACAATGTTGTTAATGTTTTTTCTGTCAACAACATCAAATCTTCTGTCACAAATCTAAGCATCATGTTTTCAACGAGTTTAAGAAGGCCATTCCCGAAACATCCGGACCTTGATTAACTATTTTCATGCAATCAGCACCCTTTATCTTCTTAACATTTCCTTCTCCATCCACATCCCTTTCATCAATCTTTTTTCTTTTCTCCTTCGGATGCTCGATTTATCGACTTTCTTTCTGCTCGATAACTTCCACATTCTTGCCTTTGCCGTCCTAGATGGTTCAACTTGCTTCACATCCCAATAACCTTTCACAAACTTATCTTCAAGAATGTCGACTATCAGGTTCTGAACTTCTATGCTTCAGATGTCATCATCCCATGGAGGATAGATCTCATCAATAGGCTTTATGACCATCCTCTTAACACGCACCTATATCAATATCAAACATTGTTGTAAGTAGTCAGCTACAATATTGAATACCTACAATATTGAGATATTCAATACTAACTTAGCCACAAAATGAAACCATAGGTCAGCTACAATAGTAAACTAAGTCACCGCTATATGAAACCATAAGTCAGCTACAACATTGAGATATTCAATACTAACTTAGCCACAAAATGAAACCATAAGTCAGCCACAATAGTAAACTAAGTCACCGCTATATGAAACCATAAGTCACTACAATATTGAGATATTCAATACTAACTTAGCCACAAAATGAAACTATAAGTCAGCTACAATAGTAAACTAAGTCAGCCGCTATATGAAACCATATGTCAGCTACAATATTGAGAAATTCAAAAATAAGTAAGCAACAAAATGAAACCATAAGTCAGCTACAATAGTAAACTAAGTCAGCCGCTATATGAAACCATAAGTCAGCTACAATATTGAGATATTCAATACTAACTTAGCCATAAAATGAAACCATAAGTCAGCTACAATAGTAAACTAAGTCAGCCGCTATATGAAACCATAAGTCAGCTATAATATTGAGACATAAATCAGCCGAAACATAAAACCATACCTCACCACGCTGTTCAATCTCCTTACTAATAACCTTCTAAATCAAGACGCTGACGATTTCCACCCCATCGAAGAAATGGCAAAAGACTCGACTGATTTCCTTCTCCCAAAACGCCTCCGAATACCGTAATCGATTCATACGCCCAAAACAGCAACGCTGCACACGCAGCCATTGACGATAATTAATATGCGTCAAACTGAACCATCTTCACACCTTCTATAAGGCTTTTAAATGCAACCCGACCCCATGGATAACCAGCAAAGTCTTCATCCTTGAAGACTTTTTTGCTGTTTCTAAAGGCATTCTAGAATTATGATGTAAACCATAAATCCCCATGTGTAGAATGCATAACCCCAAGATCTTCCTTTTTGGTAAATCCCATGCACGGCACCTACCAAATGCTTTGGCCAACTCATCATACTTTGGCCCAACTCCATACGGCACACCTAACTCTGCCTAAGAAGCTAGTGTAGTCAGCTTCACAACTTTCCTTTGGAAAAACATCGGTGTTTAGCCCAGTAATCTCAGCAAATTCGTAGAGGCTAAACCTGATCGGTTGACCACCGATTTAGTACCCATATCTCATATGCATTCTCTATTGCCAACGACGGGTCAAGAGAAAATGCAGATCTTAGCCGACCAAACGTAGTCGAAATCAACAAGCTTAGGAAGCAGTCCAACAGATGATTCCTTAATTGGTTCCCATGCATCGTTTCCTATAGCTTCTTTAACGCGCGAGAAATTACCTAGTTGACAGTTGTGATTCATGCTCTTATTCTGCAAAGGCGATTTCCCGGCCGCGTAAAGTGTAATCGGGTACTTCTTTGGTCCATCAGAAGAATCCATCTATATAAAATATAAATATATCACACATAAATCAGCAATAAAATCTCCAAATCAAACATAAATTAACCATAAATCAGCCGTAAGAAAACCAAAAATCAGCTGCTTAGGGTTCGGCTAATTTATGATAGGTATATGTCATCGCTTATAAATCTTTTACCATAGATAAAGTAACTTAAACACATACCTTTCTAGTTTTCGAAGTGGGGAATTAGAGCTTAACTATCAGAAATTTGAGATTCAAATTTTTGGGCAGATGAAAAGAATTCGATTTATGAACAGTTATCTTTATAGTTAGCTTTTGGGATTCTGCGAAGAAGGTCGTTGGGAGACGGACGAGAAAATCCTGGTTTTAACAACTGGAAAGACACGTTAATCTGAACTAAATTTAGCGAGGAACTTCTCCTCGATTTCGCAAGAGAGTCAGTACAAAAGAAGAAGACGAGAATTTTTTTTTTTATCTAACCAAAAGTGAAAGTGAAATGAACAAGTCTCTTTTCAAGTTTTAATAAAATAACTTTGTTTACTTGTCCAACCCAAGAAAATTCAAAAAGGGCAAAATCCCACATGCTTCCACAAGACATCACCACCAAGATTAACCCATAAGTCAGCCAAGTACTAAACCATATGTCAGCCAGTACTTTCAATAAGTCAGCCAATACTAAACAATAAGTCAGTCCAGAATTAAACCATAAGTCACCAAGATTAAACCATAAATCAGCCAAGATTAAACCGGACAGAAAACTGCTTAACTTCAAGTAAGTCAGCCGTCACTCGAAGAGTAAATCAGCCGTTACTGAAGAGTAAGTTAGCCGTGACTGAAGCCTAAGTCAGCCGTGACTATTTGCGACACTAGCTGATGATCGGTCACACTAAGCTCCACTTAAGTGGAATTTAAGGAGCTTATCTTCTCTTTAGTTTTCACTTATTTTGAACATATTTTAATAACTTCAGCTGGTCTTAGAAGCTTCCTAGGTGTCTCTTAAGGTCATAGAAATCGTGCTCAGATGATCTTCATGTTTGATCTTCAAAATATCCCACTTGACATTTTCGGCTATGATAGGATCCATCAGATATGCCTCCACTGTTGGGCCTCTCCAGGGTGATTGGCTGAGCGGATTGAGGTGATCTTAGATGTTTTGGAAACTAGACGCAAATATCTTTAGATCCATATGTGTCTTGTTTCCTGAGGTTTATTGAGCTGAAAGCGACACTTTAATTAACATGTACTTCAATTCGCAGCTCTCCAACGGCTTTAGGTGTAAATCTTTAAACTGATCAAGACTGATCATCATCCATAAAGTTCCTGAACTATTTTTTATCAAATACTATACTCAACCTAGGTTAAGATGAAATTGGTTTCACGATTTTAGCACAAGTCAATAATTAATGAGAATTCAAACAATATTGGACCTAAACTGTTTAACTAATCACAACTGATGATATCGATCTCAAAAAATTAACAACACACATCCAAAAATTCTGAAAGCAATTTTAAAAAATACTAGACTCATCCAAGGTTCAGAATCAATTGATTTAACAATTTTATCGCAAGCTAATAATTTATGAAAATTCAAACAAAATCGGACAGAAAACTGCTTAACTTCGCGATGATGCTCTGAAGTCAGCCTCATTATTTTATAAGTCAGCCATGACTAAAACTTACGTCAGCCACGACTGAAACTTAAGTCAACCACTGAATCGTAAGTCAGCCATGATTGAAACCTAAGTCAGCCATGACTGAACCGTAAGTCGCCATCTTGAATCGTAAGACCATGACTGAACCATATATTGTACAACCATCCATGACTGTTCATCTTCTTCGATTGAAATCCTGTAAACCTAGAAAAATGCGTTAATGATTTTTCTTAAGAATCACTGTCAAACCTTAACATAATAACTTCAAGGTAACTTAAACACAAACCTTTATAGCTTTTGAATTCCCAAATCAAGTTTCATTTGCAGAAATTTGAGTTTCTAATTTTTGAAATTTCAATTGCGGAAGATGAATAACTCTTTGCGATTTTTTTCTCCGGAGATAGTGCAACGAATGCGGATGTAGGGAGACAGAGGAGAGGAGGCACGATCGAAAATTTGGGGAAAAAAAAACGTTTTTGCTTCTTAAAGTTTTTTTTTTTATGAAAAAAAATAAATCATAATGGCAAAATCCGTAATTTAAGTTTTAAATTTGGCTAAACTGACATTTTCATTACAAAAATTGATATTTCAGTAATTTCAAAAATAAATATCTATGGTAGTCATTTCACAACTTTTCTGGTATATTTAAGTAATTCTTTCTAAAATTTATTGAAAAAGTACATAGATATTTCTTCGTTCCCAATCTCTCTTTATCAAACTGTGCGCCGAACCTTGCTAACGACGACCATTGCTCCGGTGACCCGAGAATGTAATGACCCGTATCATGACATAAGGACCAGGCCATGTACCTATATGATCAAGCCGAGGTTAAACAAAGAAAAATATCCGAGAGTCGAAGAACCGGAGAAGGAAACTTGGTGACCAAGTCGGAGAGAAAACTTAGTGACCAACTTTTCCATCGAAGATTTTCCGAGACGATAGTGTCGAGTCTTACAAGACAAGCCGCGAAGAAAATAAAAAATATGGAGTAAGAGAAGGAGAAGTTTACCATGTAAGCCAAAGGAGAAGCTTGGTGTGTACGACGGAGAAGAAGCTTGCCGCGTACGACGAAACGGCGAAGCTTGCCATGTACGACAAAGAGAAGGAAGCTTGTTGCGCACGACGAATGAAGAATCTTGTCAAGAAAGAGAGATGGACACTAGTGTCGAGCAAGATAAAGAAAGGGAGCTTTTAGCTTGCTCACCAAGACTCCTCAAACTTGGTGAGCAAGTTTGGGACAAGTGGCAGGTATGCGGGAAATCGTCCCTCCACAAGCCAAGCGCCTAACAACCTCTATATAACAAGAAATTGGGGTCTTGTTCTCTCATTATTAAAAATGAAGAGGTTTTAAAGAGAGAATTTGGGAGAGGTGTAGAGAGAGGGAGAGAGAAGGCGACGAAGAAGAATTGTGAAGAAAAAGAAGGTGTTGTCGAGTTCAAAAGGGAGAAGAAGAGTAATCGAGTTCGTAGAGAGGAGAAGCCGAGTTCAAGTGTCATCAAATAAGATCTTGTTCGAGAGTCTGGATTTTTTCATCCACGCCATTTCAGAGAGATCATTGAAGTGTGAGTGTTCGAAGCATGTGAGATAGCACATGAGGTTATATCATGCGTATTACCGTGGCGCATGATATCGCTCGTTCGTCTCTATTTATTTTATTGCTTAGTTTTATGGGGTAGTTTTTGGGTTTAGTTTTTGGTTTTTAGGTGGCCGGTTAATGACTAACTTTTTGAAAGTTAGTTATTCATTTCGACTTTAGAGAGTCTAGAGTCTAGGTTTGGGTAGATTAAGATTAGGGGGCCGGGTGTGGAACCTCTTGTGATCTTAGGATTTCTTAAGAGGAAGTTGAAACGTGCCAAATATACAGAGGCATAACCATGTGGGGGTTATTGCGTATAGTTGCCGGATATGCAACCCCATGGAACGAGAGTCCTCTTATGCAATTAATTCAGAGTTCCCTTATATATGAACCTCGTGACTTTGAGTAATTTCTATAATTTTGTTGCTTATTTTAGTGACACTTTTCTTTTTAAGTTTTTGGCATAAATCAGTTTTTCCCTTTTCAGTTTTTTGCAGAAACCAATTGTTTTTTTAGTTTTTGGCAAATTGTTGTCATAATTTATGTTAAATATTGATGTGGACAAATCAAATCGTGTTTTTAAATTCTATATGGATGGCCTAAAAGCATTATAGTTTCAACTTAGTCTATCTATAAAAATAGGTTCAGTATTATTACTCCCTCCGTTCCTTAAAGATGAATGTTTTAGAAAAAAAAATTGTTTCACAAAGATGGATGTTTTATATTTCCAATGCAAAAGTTATGTATTATTTCTTGTTTTCCCCCTAATAATTAGAGTTAAAGTAAAAAAAATAGTTAAAATTTAATGAAAAAATAGAGGTATTTTAGGTTATGTAAAAAGTTTCTTAATATGTGTACAAAACCTTAAAAATTCATCTTTAAGGAACGGAGGGAGTATTATTTTTTAATTTTAATTTTCTTTTGACCGTATATAAAGTCAACTAGGGGATTTTCCCCCGCACGAGAGGATGCTCTAATAAATGTTCCAAGATCAATACTTATTAACATGTATAAACAGTAATAAACAATAAGAATATATAGATAAATAGAAAATAAGAATAATTAATAAATTAGAAAGAAAAAAAAAACACAAACAATAATGTTTCGATAAATGTAACACATGTGAAATAAACGGGACTGCTGGGTTCGATTAATAAAAATCAAAAATAACAAAAGTAAATCAATAAGGCGATAACCGATGATTAGATACTTTAAATATTTGATTGACTTGATGCTAGCATAGATTAGAGCATCATTATTGCAAGAAAAATGAGGTTATTAAAGAGGAGTTCTTAGCATTAAAATATTATAAACTGCATCGGTAATTGTGGGTTAAGAAACTCTTATTAAGAACCGGTTCTTATTTAAGAGTTTTTAGATACAGTTTCTTAATTTTAAGAACCTCTCTTTCTCGATCAAAACAAAATAATAATAAACAAATTTCTAAGAACTTCATTTGGGGTTCTTGCAATAATGATGCTCTTAGTATCATGTAGATTAGTACCAATTACCAATCTATGCTAGCATCAAGTCATATCACATAGCCTTTTTATGTGACCTTAATGTGCTAACATATAATGCCTAGTACTATAGACTTGATGCTAGCATAGATTAGGTTCGAATCAATTGTCATCATAGTTATTCTAGACAGGTTGACCTACCTTGCTGGAGGGGCTAACCTAGACAAAGCTAAAATGCTTTTGTCATTTGGTACAATAAATTGCAGGCAGAGTCGTGGTGGGCTCTTCGTGACCCCCTCAGTTCTGCATTCAAGAATAAATCCAGATTTTTATTACATTATGTTCTGCATTCTAAAATAGTGAAAGTTTCCCCATGACAAAACAAACAACATGACTGAGTCAATTTACAAAATAAATAAGTGACCATGTTTGCTTTACAACGGTTGTAAAATGAAGTCTCTTACCTTATCATACACTTGGGAAGAACAGCTCCATAGTATATATATTCATCTTCATTTTGAATTATTTCCCTGAATGAGGTCAATCAAAATCCCTAATTACTTCACAGTTTTCTAATCAAATTAGCAAAACTAACCATAGGAGAAACAAAGCTCGGTAATCATAGACACTTAATTCAAATTTCTGAGCTTAATTTACACTACCCTTTACTCAAAATTATTCAAGATAAAGTAGATGAAAATACACAAATTTACATCGAAGAAAGTGATATCCAATGATATTGCTCTTAACGCGGTGAAGACCAAAGCTTAGAGAATCGTCCTTCACATGTCCAATTTCATGATCTATATCTTCTTCTGTGACTCCAACTTCCGTCTGAAAAATGATTGGAGATGTGACGAATTGATGTTGATAAAGACAGAGCGAATCAGATCCAGAAGAAACAACATGGAGAGAAAGAAGAAAGAAGAAGGAACTTTGCAAAATAGCTCATGTGTATATTTGAAATAAACGAATCAGATCCATAAGAAATAAGGAAGAAGAAGGAACGTCGAGAGAGAAAGAAGAAAGAGAAGAATTTTACAAAATAGCTAATGTGTAGATTGAAATAAGTTGATTGGTACTTTAACTTTTTTTATTTATTGCACAGCTTCTGAAAAAGCTGTGCCTTATTATAGTGTTGATTCTGAAATGCTGACTTGTCAACACCAGAAAAAGCATCTGCCTTATTATAGTGTTGATTCTGAAATTCCAACTTTAAGTAAACTGTCTTGTAGTTAAACTTTCTTGTAAAATTTCAGGAGTTAGACAAGGAGATCCACGACCTCACCACCTCACAGCCGCCGCCTCATCCTCCTTCGCCGTCCAAGCCCTAGAAGTCGCCTCCCTTGAAGTTTCATCTTTGTTCTTCATTGTTTCTCTTTTCTCTACTCTTTGTACTTGCTTATTGGGAAGACAAGCTATCTTCTGTGACATTTAGAGAAGTTTCCTTTTGAACCTCCTTTGTTATATTGATTCGGTTTATGATGTTTTCTATGATTTTTATTGCGTTTCTTTGCATCATGAGCGAGTAATTCTCTTGTTGGGTTTAATGGAGTGATATCAAGGGGATTACATGGTTGCATTCATTTAGGTTGTTAAATCTGATTTTCATCTATTGTTTGAGTTTTCTTAGGACATCTTTTATTTAATGCATGTTGCTTGAATTGATCACCAAGCACTGAATTGAGAGAATATGAGTGCTATCCGCGTAAACCTACTTCTCGGAACTAGGGTTACCGAAGCCTCGTGTTATAACATGTGATAGATGAGTTATAGGACTTTGTGAACATATCGAACTTGTTTATCTTGCTAGTCTAAGCGTGTTGTTACCTGCGAAAGTTGAGTAACCAGGCGTGGTGACTTAAGACGCCTCTGTCATGAACTATGGCTTGGGTGTGTATCCGTGTTCGTAGTTGAGAATCATTAATGAAAACATATTGCATATAGATCTATCACTTGCTTGTTTAGGACCATAGAAACCCTAGATAATCCCTAGATGCCCAACACCTTTAATCATATTGTTTACATTCATTCATTCACTTGCTGCATTCATTCACTTGAAACACACAAAATCCCATTTCATTGATTTGTCTTAGTTTGATATCTTTGCTTGAATTCAATCCGCGTACTTGTTACTCTCTGTTGGATCAATACCTTAAATACTACTACTGATTTTGTTGTGCACTTGCAGTTACATTCATTGTGGTTCCTTTGAGGAAAACTTAACATCATATCAGTGAGATCCACCTTAATTGGCTTTCCCAATCCCCATGCTATTCCCATCAATATAGCTTTATGGTACAAGTTTACTGGGAGATTCAAAAATCTAACCCAGACTGGAGTAGTAACAATATCTTTTTGAAGCTGATCAAAATCTGGTGACCATGTTTGCACCAAAAGATAACTCCCAAATACCCTCCAGTGCCCTCCAGTGCCCTCCAGTTAAAGCTACTAAGTACTCCTCCTCCACTTCAAAACGGATAATGAAAAACTGTCGAGGAAGATCCATAACATGCATTGCACCTTTTGGCTTCCACATCTCTCTCAGTCTCCTACTTAACGCCGAGATAGGCATATGTCTCCCGAGGACCTTCACAATCATACGCTACTTCCACAAGCCATTCATCACTTCCAAAATCTCGTTTTCAATAGTTATCACTGGTTCGCCATCTTCACCATCAAGAAAATTCAATTGCATTCTCTCCGTAACAAACTCGTCATTCATAATCTCCTCCGGGTTTAAACTTCCTCCAACACCACTACCAGCCACCTTACTCGCCCATGATCCAGTCCCATCTGGGAATTCCCTGGTGGTCGATCCTTCTCTCCCATATCCATCATGTTCACATCCTATGAGCCTACCCCAAGAACCCTACAATCACCGCCGCTCATCGCTTTAGTATATTTTTGGGATAAAATCCACAATAGTATTCTATTCCTCGTTTTAACAAAGTCTAATAAATTACAAAACAAAAAGATGATGAGTGAGTTATAAGTGACAGTATTAGGATCAATAGAGCCTCGGATCATCTCCTTGTACAATTCTTGAGCCTCTAAAAGGTTACTAAAATTATTAAAAATATTAAAAAACTGAATATTAAAGATTACCACTATTTTCATAACTTTAAAATTATTAAAATAAAACAAGATTATTAAAATTATTAAAAACTATACATAAATTCATGAGGATAAAAACATACAGATAAATTATCAACCACCAAAAATAGAGAGAAACCACTATACAATATACAAAAAAAAAAAAAAAACCTCTAATCAAAACCCCGCCTAGTAAACCCATCCTCTTTCATTCTTCTAAACACCTCATCCGCTTCACACCGTGGGCCATTCTTACACAATCCTAATAACATTATAGTGTATGTTCTACCGTCAGGCTTCACTCCTTCCAAAGGGAGTCTACAAAACAATTCCCAAGCTTTTTCCACTTTATCCGTCTTACACAACCCGTGAATCATTATGTTATACGCAACTATACCAACACACTTTTCGCTTCTTCTCATATCATCGAATTTCACCACTGCATTTTCTATATCCCCGCTAACACAAAGACCGTGTAATATAATGCAATGGGTCACAATATCAGGAGTCACGCCATAAGAAACCATCAATCTGAATATTTCTTGAGCAACTTTAAGATTACCCACCTGGCAATAACCGTGGATGAGAGTGTTGTAAGTGAATATGTCGCCAACCAATCCTTCACGAGACATCCTTTTGAAGAGTTTCAGCCCGTCATCTACCATCCTAGCCTTACAGAATCCATTTATGAGAGTATTATAGGTCACCACATTTGGGAAGCAACCTTTGGTTACCATCAAATCTAATGTTTTTCTGGCGTGATATAGGCGACCGTGCACGCAAATTCCATTGATGAGTGAGTTATAAGTGACAGTATTAGGATCAATAGAGCCTCGGATCATCTCCTTGTACAATTCTTGAGCCTCGAAAAGGTTCCCTTCTTTCAAAAACCCATCGATCAATGCAGTGAAAGTGACAACGTCACGGTTTATTCTCTTCTTCCTCATATCTTTCAGTAGCCGAGTTACTTCCTTCCATCGACCAGAATTACAAAGACCGGTTAAGAGAATGTTGTAGGTAACAACATCTGCTCTGACTCCTTCCTTCTCCATCTCCTTGAAAACCTCCAACGCAATACTCACATCACTGTTCTTGCAAATACCATCAATTAGAGTATTGTAGACTACAACATTAGGCTCATATCCAGATTTCACCATTGAAATAACCAGAGAGAAGGCCTCATCAACTCTGTTCCCGAGACAGAATCCATGGAGCAGTGAACCAAATGTGACAATGCTAGGCTCATAACCAAGTTTCATCATTTTTCCAAGAACCGATAGAGCAAAAGAGAGGCGAGAGCATCGGCAGAAACAATGAATCAAAATGGTGAAGCTATAGAGATCGTGTGAAATCCCAATCAGTTCCATCTTCTGGGAGAGATAGATGACAGTATCATACCGTTTCATCTTTGCAATTGCATTGAGTAATCTACTGAAATCAACAATGGAAGGTAAAGGTTGAGACTGAACCATCGCAAAGAACAAATCAAACGCATCTTCAAACCTGATTGAGTGAAGCTCGCTTCTCAGTTTCTCTCGGTAACCAGAAAAATCTCGAGCAGTAGCTCCTCTAGGTTTAGCTTTCTTCAGAAATCCCTTCGCCGCCGTCGCAATCGCAGTCGCAATCGATCTCCGCATCCAAATCGACCACCGGAGAAGAAGAAGAAGAAGAAGAAGAGGGAACAGAAGGTTAGTTTATTGTTTCACTAAACGATACCGTTTTTGTTGTTATTGTTTCACTAAACGATACCGTTTTGGGTAACAGGTCTAATTAATTAGAATTAGAACGTAATTAATTAGAATTAAGTGACCCCATAAATAGGAAATTAGGTGTGATTAAACAAATCAAATCAGGAAACACGTTAAACAACCTTTGTAATTTGAATTACTCAAAACTTCGATCTCCAGAAATTCGAAAGCGATCAATGGAGAACAACAACAATGGCGGCGTGAGCGTGATTTCTCGAGCGAAGCTTGATCAGGTGGCGACATGGTTCGTCTCCGCCTTCTTTAACTCCCTTGAACGCTGCGCTTGCGTAAACCTCTCCACCACTGATTTTGACGACGATGAACACAAAGAAGAGGCTAAAGATCGTCCTCTCTGCCTCTCCACCTCCGACGACATTGTGTAACTAACTAACAATGTCACTCTCCGGATTCCAATTAAAATTTCTCATTTTCCGTCTAGATTTAGGATCTGAATGGGTTTAGAGTTTCTTCATTGCTATCTTTGTGTTTGATCTTTTGGTTTGTAACGAATAAATATAATTGAAAAAGCAATGAATTTGTGTGTTTTCTTGATCCTCAACTTAAAGCCTTATCATTAGCCCTGATCTTAGCTTATGCATGTATGTATCTCAAATCGTTTTCAAGATGATGTTCTTAAAATTCCAAGATTAGTCACATTTTTGTTACATATAAACATATCTCAAATCGTTTTCAAGATTATGTCAAGATAACAATATGTATAATGCATAAGCTCTATACGAACAATCGATCATCAGTATAAGTGTTTTGTTTTCGACAAGCTATCTTGTCCTACATGTTGAGGTTTGTGAAGCATCTGCATTGACACGTTCTGTATGAATTCTCCGTTCAAAGCAATGTGTGTGGCTCTTGTGGAATAAGGATGTAGTAGTTTCATTTTACGATCACCTACTCTTTTACTGTATAATGATGTTTCTTTTTCTTTAATTGCATACATACCAATGTTGTGTTAGGAGTATGTATGAGAAGCGTATCTTAATCACGAGGCTCTCTCCAACAGAGCAGCATCACGAGGCATCGCCTAATTATGTAGAATCTCGATCTCGTCTCCTTCAATGACCGGTTTCGAGTCAGCTTGTTGTTCTTCTTCTTCACTTGCTTATGCAAATCTTTGTTTGACTCCATTTAACTTCAACACTCCTTTAATTTGTGCCCATCAAAAGTTAACTTTTATTTTCCCTTTATAGTTGGTTCAAAGTATGTCTCTGAGTCATTAAGATGAATGTGAAACAAGAGACTGAGGCAAAGACTTCAAACTAGGCTTTGATTGGTTTTCTAGTTTCAGGGTTTTTGTCTTGCTGTATATTACTACTTGGTTCAGTCTCTTCAACCAACCGTCCATAGTAGCTGTCTTCTGCAAGAAACAACCGTTACTTTTTCACTCTCTTCTCCTAACAATGACAAATTTTCAGTTTCATGTTACACTTGTCCCTTGATTCTATGATTTAAATTTTCCCTGCCTTTTTTTCTTACTTCTTCAAGTCAAAAACCATGATTTTAGGCATGCTTTGGAACACGAATCATAACTGGTTTTCTTGACTTTCTTTAGTTTTCGTAGAAAACTTGATCACTTGAAATCGATAATTAATTAATCATAAATGATTTTGACTGGTTAACGAATGATTGTTTTGAATTTTGGAGGTTGAAGCTGACTAGGAATGTTACCTGGAGACGTTTCATATCAATCCATAGCTCATGAATCTCGTGGCTGTGATGTGTTTGATCAATGAAACTCGTGCTTACTTATTTTAAATTTATTGTGAAAAATGCAAAATATTATATATGAAAAAAGCAAGATACGATCTTGTATTAAGACGTAAGGGATCTCTCTATTCATCCACTACACTATCAAAAGTTCAAAACGTATAATTAAGAACATATTTTTATAAAAACTATGTAGGAGATAGGATACAAGTTACAAGTGTAATTATATGTTCAACGTGTAAACCAAAAGGTTACTAGAATATTCACTCTATCGGGTTGGATTTCTCTGCTTACGACTATTCATTTTCCTGTATATTAAGACCAAAATACGATGTTGTGGTAGAATGATTTTCCTGTATATTAAGAACAAATTGTAAGATACTTATTGCACTAGCAATTGCTACCAACTAGGCAAATAGTCAAACTACAAAATCACAAAAATAGTCCGTGGGATTGAATGAATATTTGCTAAATGCGTTTGTGAATAGCCAAATCAAAACAAAACAAATCATTAGATTCTTAAAAGCAATTTCAAGTTTAAAACGCCGGTCAACAATTCATGAAATTAGGAAGAATATTCAGTTAGCCACTCACAAAAAAAAGCTTAGACTGTATGGACCATAGCTTGAATAATGAATGTAATACTTGTCAAAAGGCTACCAATAAAACTTAGAATATGATTGTTTTATTAACAAGATAAAAAATGGTAGCAATAGTGGCATGCCAAATAGAAAGAGGATGTGACCAACTCTTCTCTCCCTCTCTCTTGGCAAGTTGGTGTCCAATTACTCAACCTAACCCGTTTTAACATAAAGCAAAGATTCCAACTTTCTCAATGTCATTCCAATTCCAAAGGTGGAGGAGTCTCTTTTCTTTATTCCATATTTCTCAAAGTTTTATCTTATATTTAACATCTCACCCAACGATCCTATTTTTTTATTTCTAATATAGTGTGGAATCCTTACAAAGAGACAAGGCCTCCCAAGGTGGAGGAGTTTTATTATTCATAACATTTCATCTAATTTAAGTTTATCTCAACGTCCCCTTTATTATATCCTGCAAATTTTTATTAATAATTGATTCTTGGAGGTTGGACCACCTTGTTTCTTTAATAAAGAAAGAGAAATCAAATTTCGATCCATAAGTTTTCAAAATTTAAGGCTAATCATTGAAAATATTTATGATAGATTCAGAAAACTTAAATCATTGAACGCGGTATCCAAAATCCAATATAGATTCAGTTTCTCTGCAAAGTAATATTATGATCTGATCCTCTTGAGAATACCTAAAAGTAATCCTTACATTCAGTGTAAGGTTACATCATATATAACTTTGAGGCAATTGTTTGAAGTCAAACAAAAAAAAACTATGAGGCAGTTGTTTAATATGAACTAGATGGATCGTTCTAGACCTGCAAACAAGACATGTATAGTTTGGAGTTGAATCATATAATAAATTATATATATATATATATATTATAAATAAAAATTAGTGGAATTGTTAGTGGGTAGTAGTTGGATTTGGGTAAGATTACTTTATGATGATTTTCATATTCAGCCTTGAAGATCTTCTTCTCATCCATTGACGGATTGGATCCTCCAAGAACAGAGAGACCAATTAGCTTACTCTATTGTGCCATTCTCCAAAAATTCCACCATATCTTTTGCTTCAACCACTTCAAATTTTACAAGAAATTAAGTGTAACTACAAGACAATTTACTTAAAGTTGGAATTTCAGAATATCCTCAACATATCACTTAACTAAGTACTGTTTGAGACATTTTGATGTATTAAAATCATAAACAAATTATATATTTGAGATTTGTTTTTGAAGAAAAAACGATCAAGTCTTTGTTCTATTCCTTCGTTTACAAAATGCAATTGGAGCATTCATAACAACTATTGTGTTTGCAGATATACCCTAGTGATACAAATATTAAATGTTGAATAGTGAAATTATGTAGTCAAGACTCAAGACTAGTTTCTTATGAATGAACTAATTGTAAACGCTCTAAATATTTTATGTTCCATGCAAACATGGAGTGTTCTAAGCCTTTTAATGATTATTTCTGCTCATATGAAACACCTAAACGGCTAAACACTTCCCAGTAATTTTGTATTCGTATATAGCTAATAATTTTTAAAATGTATTTGGATTTTTTTTTTTTTACGGCAAAAACGAATCTTCCATTAAGCTTTCAGGATGCGGTTTTCTTCAGGAGAAACCAATCCGGAGTTTGAGAGCTTACATGGGTAAATGATAAACCACGTGCTCGAGTCTTCTTAGCAAGAAGATCGGCACGGACATTCAAAGAACGAGAAATAAAAGAGATAACAAAAGACGTACAAGAGAATTTAAGAGAAAAAAAATCTTCTAACTCTGATGCATAAGAGGGCCAAAGCTCTGGTGATCCAACAATCGTTACAAGCTCCTTGCAATCTGTTTGAAAGGCTACATCATCAAGATGAAGATTTTTCAAACATCTCATTGCCCAAATAAGGGAGTCCAATTCCGCGTGTAAAGGCGATAAAGATCGGCAACCACTCTTCAAACCTATGTTAACAAGTGAATCGTTTGCGCTCACAAGCCAGCCATGGCCGCTGTACTTGTCCTCGGTCTTCCACGAGCCATCAAATTGACACACATATATCTGATTAATCTCCGGCTGGTGCAGGGGTATCTGGGGCGTGATCGCTGCGTTAATAGCTGTCAACCGTAAATTCGCAAGTCTGAAAGCTTCAGCCTCTTGAAGCGCAATACTCAAGGTAACATCTGGCGTAATAATTTTGTTTTCAAAGATCTTGAGGTTTCGCGCCTTCCAAATAAACCACAACACCCAAGGAAAGGCTATGATCGCCTTATCGTTCCCACCCATTTCTTTAGCTCTCCACATGAGGAAATCAATATTTGAGAATATCGATTCTAGAGTGAAGATAGATGGCGCTGAAGGGATAGGGGATAAAGCCCAGATTTGTCGCGATGGGGGACACTCAAAGAAAATGTGATTAATTGTCTCACTCTCCGCTCCACATCGCGGACAGTTTCGATCCGATCCAATATCTCTATCCGATAAACGTTGACAAGCCGAAATACATCCAGAGATGATCGACCAAACAAAATGTTTTAATTTTCTCGAGGTTGGAAGCTTCCATGACTGTGCCTGGAGTGCGGTAATACCGGGTCCCTGAAAAGGGAGGTCACAGTCTCCTCTCGGGCATGATTTTGATGCCCAGTAACCTGACTTAACCGTGTAAGCCCCTGACTTTGTATGCGACCAGCTGTAACTATCATTAGAGAAAGCTGCAGTTAGGCGGATTCCTAAGATCAAGGGAATGTCTTCTGGCTCAAATAGTTTCTTTAACTCCTCAACTTTCCAGAATTTTGTAATATGATCAATTAAGTCACTCACATATAAATGTGGATTGAGCTCAGCCGAGATACCTCTTGGGGTTCGTGCTGGAGTATCTGGAATCCAGGGCTCAGACCAAACCTTCGTGCCCATGCCTGACCCGATGACTCGGCGTAAGCCGGACTTAAAAAGAGGTCTAGATGTCATGATACTCCGCCATCCATAGGATGGGTTATTCGCTAGCTTCACATGCAGCGGGCTCGAGTATTTGAAATATCTACCACGAAGAACTCTAGCTAGGAGTGAGTTTGGGTATCTTACCAAATGCCATAGTTGTTTGGCCAGAAGTGCATGATTGAAATCCTCAAAGGTCCGGAAACCCAGCCCTCCGTTTTTCAATGGTTCGCATAATCTATCCCATGCAATCCAGTGAATACCCCTGTTATCTTGCTTTTTACTCCACCAAAAGTTGGAGATGGCTCCACTCAGTTTCGAACAAATGTACTTAGGTAATAAGAAACACGACATCACATATGTCGGAAGTGCTTGTGCTACAGATTTAATGAGAATCTCCTTACCGCCTCTCGACAAGAACTTTGAAGACCAAGTATTAATTCTACTGTTTAGTCGTTCCTGGACAAAGGAGAAGACTTGTGCTTTGGAACCATGGATCTTCTCAGGTAAACCCAGATAGGTACCCATCCCTCCTTCTTGGTTGATCCCTACAATGCGTTTGATGTTATCCTTTACCTCCGTTGGGACCTCCTTACCAAACATAATCGATGATTTTGTAAAGTTTATTTGTTGCCCAGAGGCTTCTCCATAAGATCTTAGGGTATTAATAATTTCTGATCCTTGCTGCTCATCCGCCTTACAAAAGAAGAGACTATCATCCGCAAAAAGAAGGTGGGAGACAGGAGGGCTCGCTTTCGAAATCTGTAAACCTTGGATTTTACCAAACCACTCAGCATGCTTGAGTTTTGCTATGAGAGCCTCAGTACAGATAATGAAAATGAACGGTGATAACGGATCTCCCTGTCGTATACCTTGAGTTGGCTTTATAAGTCCTTTGGCTTCACCATTGATAAGAATTTGATATGACACTGACCTTATACATTGCATAACCCAGCTCGTCCATTTCGAAGAAAAACCCATCTTCAACATAAGTTCTTGCAAGAAACTCCACTCCACTCTATCAAACGCCTTACTCATATCTGTTTTTATAGCCATGTATTTCTTCCTACATGCCGGGTTTGTTCTTAAAGCATGGAAGTTCTCCTGTGCAATGAGGATATTATCTGTGATTAATCTTCCAGTAACAAAAGCGGATTGAGTTTCTGAGATCCAAGTCGGAAGATTCTGCTTAAGTCTATTCGCGAGGACCTTTGAAATCACTTTGTAGACTACATTACACAGACTTATTGGACGAAACTCAGACATCTCTCGGGGGCATTGATTTTTCGGTATCAAACAAATATTTGTTTCATTGATTCTTGGATCAAACTTGCCAGAATCAAAGAAATCCTTTACCGTTTTGACAAGATCTGGTCCCGTAATATCCTAATACTTTTGGTAAAAAAGCGCCGTCATACCATCTGGCCCCGGAGTTTTTTCTGGGTTCATTTGGAAGACCGCTTTTCGAACCTCAGATTCTGTAACCTCCCGAGAGAGTGAATTGTTGATATCCTCAGTAATGGTCTCGGGTACTTCCCGGATTGAGTTATCGACATTGTTCGGATTAGTAGAGGTGAACAAGTCAGAAAAATATTGGACCGCTGTGGCAACTATCTCATCTTCAGTCTCGATCCAAGCCCCATTGAGGTTTAAGAGACCTAGGATTTTGTTCCGCGCTCTTCGTTGTTTTGTAGTCGCATGAAAAAACTTCGTATTTTGATCCCCCTCTTTCAGCCATAGGGCGCGACTCTTTTGTTTCCAAAACAATTCCTCATCCCGAAAAGCATCACAAAGTTCAAACTGGATCTGGTTTATCTCAGATGTATCGACATTCTCATCCTCTTGAGCATCATCTAGGCGTGAAGTAAGCTCTTCAATTTTCTTTTATGCGTTATAAGTATTTGCTTTTCGCCAAATAGCTATAGATTTCCGACATAGCTGAATTTTCTTTAAAATATCCCAAGATGCTTCCGAGGATGGAGACACCCAACCTGCTAGCACCGCATCATCAAAACCCTCTTTCTCCAGCCATCTTTTATCAAACATGAAGCTGCACTTTCTTTTAATCCTTTTTTCATTAATATGAGCCAAAATTGGTCTATGATCTGACCCCCATCTCTTAAGATACTCCACATTCGTGTGGGAAAAAAGGGAATGCCACTCTTCATTTCCAAGTGCTCTATCTAGGCGACATTTCACAACTCCAATCCTTCTCCGACCCACCCAAGAAAAGGGGTTACCTTTAAATGGGAATTCAATTAGGCCACAGTTGTGAATCATTGTATTAAATGGGATGAATGAATTATCCGATCTCTTCTTTCCGCCTTCTTTCTCATGATGTCCCGTGATCTCGTTAAAATCTCCAATGAGGAACCATGCACCATCTCTCACTATTCCCAATCGAGTAAGCCTTTCCCAAACAAGTTCTCGGTCTTTTACAACCGGATCACCATAAACAAACGTCATGTAAACTTTATTACCATCAATCCAAGTTTCAACATCAATCATGCGTTCATTATGAAATAAAATAGTAACATAATATAGATAAAATGTATTTGGATTAAAAAATTATAATGTTAATATTCATTAGACGCTTTCAAAACGTTACTTAATATAGATATGTAGTCACGATCCATAATTGATATTTCAACCGATCAATATTCTCTTGGTTTTCATAATCGATTATCATATCGGTAAGGAACAAAAAAACATAATTAATTTTTGTCTCATAAGATTTTATGTTTTATTTTTTATTTTTTAGAAAGACAAAGAATTCAAGCTTATAACAAAGTGGGTTATCGTTTTATACGAAGAGTTTTAAATAATGAAATAGGTTCGAGGAGAATAGTATACTGTGATAGGCTACTATAGTTGGGTTCACACATTTTCTAAATGAAAAATATATATGGGGTTGTGTATTATTCTTAGGTCCAGTAGATAAACCTGAACTTTATATAGAGTGTGATTAGGTGAGAGATAGAGTTTGATCATATTTTTTCCATCTCTTATGATTTGATTATTAAAAACATATGTTAATAAGAGGGGACCATGTGATGTAAAAGATTCCAAGGACCATCATTGATAAAAAGTTGGACATCATTGATAAATAGTGAAGTGTTACCCAAAACATGGCACTATCTATGCATTGTTTCTACTTGTATATTACAGTTTTTCCTTTATATGTATTTTTGGAGTATTATGGTTTGTAATTTACCCAATTCCAATTATAATTTTGCTCTATGACTCATCTTCCTCTGTAATCTTTCTTAGTCAAATAGAGTTGGCTAACTAAAACCTTTATTTTAATCAGAATATTCCATTTCTTAACTTGTATTGATGCCAATCGCTAATTTTTCTTTATACTCTCTACATTTATTTACACGAATTTTTAAAAAAATACTAATTTGATAAGAATTAAATCCTAAAAATATAACATAGAAAAAAATTGTCTCCTTTATCCGCATATTTCTTCCTTTGTTCCTCAAAGACGTGGCACTATAAATACTCACTAAACCCAACACTCAAAATTCAACTGCTCTCACATAACAGAAAACAAATTCAAATTATTGTTAGAGAGAGAGAGAGAAAGAGAAATATGATTGAGACGGTTAAACACCTGATCGGCTCCGGTGGCCCCAGCGGATTCGGGTCAAGATCCACCGCAGATCATGTCACTCTTCATTCTGATCTCCGATCCCTAACTGCCATCATCACTGGTTAGTATCTATTTCTTCTTTCAATTTCAAATCACTGAGTCCAAAAAAAAAACGAGTTTCCTAATGAATCGTTACTACTCTGTTTTCAGGCGCGACGTCAGGGATTGGAGCGGAGACGGCGCGTGTTCTAGCTAAGCGAGGAGCGAGGCTTGTGCTTCCAGCTCGGAGTATCAAAACCGCCGAGGAAACAAAAGCTCGTATCCTCTCTGAGTTTCCAGATTCGGAGATCATCGTTATGCATCTCGATCTCAGCTCACTTGCCTCTGTTCGTAGATTCGTCGCTAATTTCGAATCTCTTAATCTCCCACTCAACATCCTCATGTACATTTAAACTCCATCCATCATCCCAATTCAATTCGTAGATCCAATTACCGGAGAATATTTTGTTCTGATTTTTTTTTTGTGTAATCAGTAACAATGCCGGAAAATACGCGCATAAGCATGCTATCTCCGAAGACGGCGTGGAGATGACGTTTGCGACTAATTATCTCGGCCATTTTCTGCTGACGAAACTGTTGTTGAAGAAGATGATTGAAACGGCGTCACAAAGCGGCGTTCAAGGTCGTATCGTCAACGTTACGTCTGTGATTCATAGTTGGTTTTCTGGCGATATGTTGCAATATCTCGCTGATATATCGCGAAACAATAGGTAATTAATTACTAAATAATCATGAATTCCAATCATTTTGTGACTAATTAAAATATTGATTTATAGTACAAAAAAGGTGATGCGACGACAAAAATAAACGCCGTCGTCTTCGTCTTTTTGTATATTTAAATAATACTAATTTCGATAGAATAATACTTAATTTGCGTTTTGTAGAAATTACGACGCGACTCGAGCTTACGCACTCTCCAAGCTTGCCAACGTACTGCACACAATAGAGCTCTCAAGGCTTCTCCATGTAATTTTTTAAAACAATTAAATTCCCTTTTTTTACTAATTTTTCAAAACAAATAAATCTCTAATAAATTGTAATAATTGCAGAAAATGGATGCTAATGTGACGGCTAATTGTGTTCATCCTGGAATCGTGAGAACACGTCTCACAAGAGACCGAGAAGGCTTCATCACTGATTTAGTGTTTTTCTTGACCTCCAAGCTATTGAAGTCTGTTCCTCAGGTAATTACTCAATCAATCATGAATTGTTTCAATTTTCACTAATATATAATCATGTATATATTACCCAGAGAATTTTAAACAGACTCTACTATTGATTAATACAGGCAGCAGCAACGACATGTTACGTGGCAACAAGTCCGAGATTGAGGAACGTGTGTGGCAAGTACTTCTCAGACTGTAACGAAGTTCGGACATCTAAATTCGGATCTTGCAACATTAAAGCTCAGAGACTCTGGACTGCTTCTGAGTTGTTGGTTTCTCCCAATGTTTATCAAACCTTCAACTACTCTTTAGCCAACGGTCCTGTGTGTAGTAAATCCCAAGCCCATATGTAATAATATCTAAATAGCTTTATACAGATATATAGCAATATATATAGTATAGATGAGTGGGCCAGAACACAATCTTCATTTGTGTGTGTAGGTGTGTATACATATGTGGTTATGGTTTGTCATGTATATATATAATAGTTGTAGGGTTTTGTAAATCCTAGCTATCTACTTGTTATAGCTAAAATCTTGAATGTAAAGGTTCTTTATCACATAAGGGACAAACAGAAAAGGAAGTTGTTATCATTCGTTACAATAGACATGGTAAAGAAAGGACAAACATGATACAAAAGCCCATGAATAACAGCTTTTTTTTGCTAATACATGAGCACAATGATTCTGTATGACGTGGTGTGAGCAAGAACTTTTGTTGCTGTAAACATTTTGTTTCCAGTATTGGATCGTTTCTATGTAATGACGTAGACGTAGACGTAAATTGGTGGCATTTTCCATATGGATCGTAATTCTGTTGAGAGTTGCATTGTCTCCTTCAAACTCGACATGCCGGTATCCTAGCGCACTTGTGCATTCTACTTCTTCCATATATAGTTTGGCGACCTTGATATACATACTTACCCATTCCACAATGGAGAGCAACAAACAAAAACTAGTAACACACAAAGCAAACATCAATTATAGATTCCAAGATTATTATTATGTCCTTCACAGCAACAAACAAAAACTAATTAACAAAGCAAAACATCATCACAACCATTAATTATTAATCATCCGAATTTTGCATTGAAGACAATCACGCATTTTCATTCGCCTCTGATTATTTTTCAAATTTCTGAACCTAAGTAGAAAGAATATTTTTGGGAAGAAACGGGACAGCCGGACAGGCCCATTAAATAACCATTTGGTCTCAAGTGCTATGATAATGGGCTTTAAGTAGGCCCATTAAATAATCATTTGGTCTCTAAGAGGCCCATGACGCTAAGCCCTAGACCCTTGCTCCTTCCTCCGCCTGCAACTGGAAACATCAAGCTCCGGCTGAAATGGCGAATTCCCAAAAAGTCTTCACTGTGGAAACCCTAAGAAGGGCAGCAAAGCAATCCTTCCGCTGCCTGGTGGTTCCCGTCCCTCTCCGTCGAGCTATCAAAAAATATCTCCGCGAAGAAGATGACCCACACATTAGGAAGAGAGTGCGTCAGTTATCGGAATCATTCCAAGAGATCAAAGACACGAATCTACTGTTACCAGAAACCACAGCGAAGAGTCTAGCAGATTCTATGAACTCGGTGGAGACTAAGCGATGGAAGATACAAACCGTGTATGGAGATAGCGGATTGGAATACAGAGACGGTGAGACTGCAGCTTACATTGCTTCTCGTATGCCCGCCGTCTTCTCCGTCTGCTTCAGAGTCTTCACTGAGGTACGTACTTTGTTAATAATTTCCTAATTTATGGTTTAGGTCATGCTGATTAGAAAATTGAATAATCCTGAGGCTTTGGAACATTTGAGTGTTTAGGTGAATTTTAGTTAGATCATACTGATTAGGGATTCCATTTGGATAGTCCTGAGCTTGTGTAGAGGATTGAGCTTAGAAAAATTGTCTTCTTCTTATATAGATTCGTCGAAGATTACCAGATTTTACGCCTACAAAAGTGCTGGATTTTGGTGCTGGAACCGGTTCGGGTTTTTGGTGAGTAGATTGATGTTTCCCTCATTAAGTTTTGGTGCTTATTTTGTTGTTGATTCTTTGTAACATCTTGTAGGGCGGTTAAAGAGGTTTGGCCAAAGTCTGTGGAGAAAGTAAACATAGTGGAACCATCTCAGTCAATGCAGCGTGCAGGACGTAACTTAATTCAAGGTGATTGAATCTGACAAAGCCCTTACAACACTAACTGCATTGATTGAGATTCTGATCTTGCTGTTCTTGGTAATATGTAAGGTCTCAAGGATTTGCCTTTGATCCATGGGTATACTAGCCTGCTAGCTCTGAATAAAGTGATCAATAAAGAGATCGACAAAGAAAACGAGAGGAAACATGATCTTGTCATCGCCGTGGGTTTTCTCTTTTCCTTAAAATTATTTTTTCTATCAAGTCTGTGATTCTTGTTTGTTGTTTACTGATTTAATTTCCATTTGTTTTACTGTGGTGGTTAAGTCCTATGTGCTTGGAGAGATACCATCTCTGAAAGACAGGATTACTGTGGTTCGCCAGCTCTGGGAACTTACAGATGATCTCTTGGTATGATTTTCAGTTTTTTTCATCTTTCATTCTCCTCAAATATTGTTTTGTATGCACTGTACATTTTTGATTTGTTGAATCCAGTGTGCTTTATGAATTCTTTTCATAAATTGTGGTTGAACAGGTTTTGGTTGAACCAGGAACGCCACATGGCGCTAACATTATATCTCAGATGCGGTCCCATGTACTGTGGATGGAGGAGAGGGTAGTTTTCATTTGCTGATATGATTCTGTTTTCAGTAGTTATTTATTCCTCTTCTGCTCATTTGCAAATGTATTTATCTTGTTGTAGAAACTGCGTAAACTGGAAAAGAAAATAAAGAAAGGTGAAGTTGGAAAGGAGGTGCTCAATCTCAAATCGGGTGCGCATATTGTTGCTCCAGTAAGTGTCAATACCCTTCCGGAAAAAACTCTCCTCCACGATCACATGAATGTATTTGTAACTCAAAGAAATGGGTTGCAATTGCAGTGCCCTCATGATGGGAAGTGCCCGCTGGAAAACACTGGAAAGTATTGCCATTTTGTACAGCGGTTGGAGAGAACATCGTCTCAGCGTTCCTTCAAGGTTCTGTATTTCTGCTTGGAGTTGTCTTCCGTCAAATGTATAGATTTCAGTTAGCTCTATGTATGCTGATGACTCCAAACCTAAACCTTAACCTTTGCAGCGTACGAAAGGGGTTCCCTTGCGTGGGTTCGAGGATGAGAAGTTTTGTTTTGTAGTTTTCAGGAGAGGTCAGCGCCCACGGTTGGTAGTGTCATAATGTTGAATGATTATATGATTATTTATTACCTTTAGAAAGGTTGTTAAGGATTGTGTTTTGGGTTATGCCTTCAATTTAGGGCACCGTGGCCTCTTGACGGCATGAAGTTAGAGACACTGAAGGAGAGGCGTGCAAATAGGAAACCTGAGGATCTGGAGATTGATTATGGTAGGTCCGTGACTAATTTAAGAAACCCATGCGCATATCTAGCTTTTGACTTGTGTGCCCATTTCATATCTGCAGAGGACTTTATCAAATCACAGGTGGTTGAAGTGCCTTACATTGATCCAAGAGCATACGACTCTGATACCATGGATGAGGAGGAAGAAGAAGACGGTGAAGGTACTGATGAGAATGAGGATGAGGAAGAGAAGATTGAAGAAGAGAGTGAAGAGAAGATTGAAGAGGAGAGTGAGAGGGCAAGTGTGGGAGGCGGATGGGGAAGAATTATATTCCCTCCATTCCGCAAAGGGAAACAAGTGACTTTAGATCTGTGTGTGCCAACCAAAGAAGATGGGTCAGAAGGAGCATTTGAAAGGAGAGTATTTACAAAAAGCAAGAACCCAGATCTTCATTTGCAGGCCAAGAAATCCTTTTGGGGAGACTTATGGCCTCTCACAACTCAACAAGACAGTGGCAAAGAGAAGCCAGTAGATGCTGAGTGGTGTCGCCCAGATCAAGACCAGAAATGGGGTTCCTGGCCCTAGCCTTAGTCTTTAGAGTTTAGTAATCATTTTCATCCATGTAAAATCATGATTTGGTCGAGTATTAAAAGCCATTTCCCATTGAGAGAAACAGAAGAGTCGTAGTTACAATGATAATAACACTTTGGGGCTGACTGAAACAGAAGAATTGTAGCACATGAACAACATATCTGTGTATACACATCTTACGACTAAATAATTTACTAACTAGAAGCCTTCAAACAAATAAAACAATCTCCTATCTATTTTTAAGTGTATCTGTCTTTTAGACACGAACTGGCAAACCATAGTTGTGGAAAACTCTGATCCGTCCATCCCAAGTGGCTGTCACAATCACAAGCCCCCATAGGTGAGGCTGCCACACGCTTCTCAGAAGCTTCAGCTTCCCTCTGTTGCTCACTGCAGCTTCTTCCAGCTTCTCTTCAGGCCACGTTGTTGATCCTTTCATTGGAGAGAAACAGTCCACTTTCGGTGTCTTCCTGTCCAAATCTTCTATACACTCGGACAGATTGTCCCTGTCTCCTTTTCTGAGCCAAGGTATAGCCACAGACGCATTTTGCGAGAGAAAGCCCTCGTAAGACCTGATACTTTTTGGTGCTCCCGAAGGAGGCTTCTTGCTGTGTAACTTAGAGTAATTCCAGACATGAATGCATGAATCCTCTGATGTTGAGACAATGTGTTTCCCATCTAAAGTGAATGAAGCAGATGTTGTGCGAAGACTAGAAGCTGCAAGCGCAAAATAAAGTTACAATCATCGTAAATCTTGAAGTATAGAACAAATACAATTATTCATCTGCAGTTATGAACATGTACTAATAACCTTTAAGCTTGGAGATAACATCCTCTCCGCATATGATGCGAATCTGTGAATCAGCAGAAGTAACCATTACTTTGTCCAAGTCATTGGCAACAAACTGAAGACCAGTGATCCTTTTGCTTGAACTTTTCTTCTTCCCATGTAAGGTGATCTCTTTGTCCATTTGCAGCTGATTATCTGAAATGCACAATATGACCAATAGTAAGCTCCCTATCATTAAGTGCTGACCTCAGTATCTAACTGTAAGAAGATAAACGTACCGTATATATGGTAAAAGCGACAGTTCCCAGTCATGGAACCTATAACTGCAACCTGCAAAACTCTTTTAGTAAGCAACTGTTCACACTGACAATAACGAAAACTAAAGTCTTTTCAAAGTACCTTTGCATCTGGACGATAGCACACAGCTGTAACAATGTCTCTTATATCTGTGTAGTCAACAACTCGAGAACGGGACACATCCCATATTCGAACTTTCCCATCAATGGATCCACTTATGAAGTAATTATCATCCACAGGGTTGAATGCCACACAAGTCACTGTGTAACAAGGAAGATGTGAGTGAGGAGACAGTAAAGAATAAGAATGAAAGTACCAAAAGCAGCATTGATCAAAGAAGAAGCTCACCGAAATTGTTATGAGAGAAAGTTCTGAGACATTCATCAGAACCTACTCTCCATAAACGAACAGTCTCATCCACGGAAGATGACAGGAGATACTGCAGCAAAGAGACCAAAATGTAAGAGGACTATGATGAATCATAAGACTATACAAATGTAGAGAAAGAGTTTGAAAACGTTGTTTACCCCTTTCTCCGACCAGGAAAGATCCAAGATCTCACCTACATGTCCTCTTAACTCATGCAGAGGCTTCTCCAATATACTGAAGATCTTAGAAGGTAACACAGCGCACGTTGAATCTGATGACTTCCTCAAAAAACTCATCTTCTTTTCTGTTTTCTCATTGTTATTCCTCAGAGGCTCAATCTGAGAATGTTGATTCATCCCAAAGTAGACACCAGAATCAACCTCAGCTACTTGATACTTCTCTGTTCTCTCTTCCTCACTGATGCTCCAAACTCGAACAACACAGTCTTCACCAGCGCTTGCAATGTATTTACCATCAAGAGAAAACTTCATGGCTAAGATGGAGCCATCATGCGCTGAAAATTCTTGGTCAATACAAAGAGATGAGAGCTCCTTGCACTGCTTTTTGTACGTGTGCACTCGCGCAACTTGATGCAATTGTGATCTCACAGAGTCACAGTCCATAGACTCAAAAACATGTGTCAAAACACCTAACTTCCTTAACCAAGATTTAGCTCCTTTCTTTACCAAATCATCTCTTTGAAAATCACCAAAGCTACCAGATTTACTAGAACCAGATTCACTCAATCCTTGAGGCATACTACTACAAGTGCTACTACTGGAATCATTCCTGGAGAACAAGGATTGATCATCTGTGTCCTCGGATGATGATGAAACAGAGGATTGATCAAAAGCAGAGGACGTAGTAGATTCATTCCTCGACAAGGAATCCACCTCCTTGACGACAGCTTCAGGCTCCAGTTCATCTTCGTCTGTTGCAGTCTTTTTGAAGCTAAAACCCATAGATTGGAGAAACTTACGGCGTCGATTAGAAACACTATCGGGAGTATTGGTCCAGAGATGTAAACCAAAGTCTTGGCAGTCATCTTCAGGGGCATCAAAGAAGCACTCTTTTTCTTCGTCTTCTTCGTCCCCACGATTACCCATCACACACTCTGTTCTCTGTTCTGTTACCAAACCAAAAAAAAAATAAAGGAAACGCGTGATTAAATAGACTTCAACTTTGCCTACCAAACAAGAATCATACTTTTTGGGTGACTAGTAAAAAGAAGACATATTTGAAAATTCCAAAATAGTCAAACCAAAACCAATATCAAAACCTAAAAATTAGATATAGTTGTATATACTTAATTCGTGGAAAGAAGAAGGATTAGAATAAATAGACCACCTAAGTAACATACTAACGTCAAAGAGATTGCTTCCAAGTCAAAATACAAGTGCTTTTTTACCTGTTTCGCCAAACCCTGTTCTTGTTGTTGTTGAATCGAGTTTTGTTCTTTCTGAAAAACGAAAAATAATAAGTGTGTGAAGAAGGTTATTAAAAGAACCAAAGGAACGAACGGGTATGAAGAAATATCTGTCGGTTCCTTTCGAATCGATTCACGCCTTTTGAATTGAGAGACCCTTTCTTTGGTTGAGCCAATTATTATTATTTATTATGACTGAACAAAAATCTTTGCAAGGGTTTAAGGATTATTATTAGCGAGATTAACGGAATATTTATGGAAACAATAAAAGAGAGAGGAAAGAGGGAGATTGATAAAAATAGAAATAAGAATTTCATCGATGGTACGAAGAAAGATAGAACAAGGAAAAAGGGTACAAGTACAAACGACCAAATATATTAATTTCCATTGTTCTCTCTTATCTTTCATTTTTTACTTTTCTTTTTTTTATTATTGTCAACCACTTCAATTTATGCATTCGCCTTATTTTTTATTTTTTTATTCTATAAAAGATCTAAAACTTTATTTAAAAATACATAAATCTTTGAACAAAGACATTTTTTTCGACATAAAAATGGTAAACAAATTATTGTTCATTATGAATGAATGGATCTTTTAACAAAGCATATATCTCTTGAAATTGACTTGATCATATATAACGCCAACTCCAACTCCGAGTTCACTAATATTTTTGCTCTCTCGAAATTGATTCGTCCAAAACCATGATGAGCCCGCATATGTTGTTGCGTCACCATTAAGATACTAGTTTGAGCTTCTGCTTCCGACACATAAGCTATGATGATTTTTTTTTTTTTTTTGATAAATTAGAGGTGCAAAATCCATGATCCCTCCAACCGGAGATAAGAGCAGACTTTAATCCTTTCTCAAGAGAAATTGAACCGTGGTTTTTGCTCTTTTCTTTTACGACTCTTAGCCTAACTTCTTCTTCGTCATCAGAAACGATTTTTCTTGATCAATTATACTCATTTTTCTTTTTAAAAACTAATTTGCTCTGAAATAATATTTATTTTCCTTTTTAAACAACCTAATATTTCAAAATTTATCATGTGTTCATCTCTTTTCTTTCTCGTGACATTATGAAAATATCTTCCTAAGTCTTTGAACCAAAAAAATCTTCCTAAGTCATTTCGAGACTACATAAACTTTATACTCTATATGTTCCATTTTATAAAATCTTTTAGTTAAAAACGCAAAGTTTAATAAACTATATTAAATAATTTTTATTTTGTATTTTCCTATCTTGAAAATGCATATGAATACTTAATTTAAATAATACTCTACAATATTAATATTCATAAAAGTTAAATATAATTAATTGTTTATATAAAAACTTGTAAAACACGAGACAGAAGGAGTACCACTTATAGTTCATTCATTTAAGCTACGCTAACCTCAAATTAAGTTTCAAAATGTTATGTTTTAATAGACATTTTCTTGTTTCTTGTTCCAACAATATATAGACCTTGAATGACACAAATTTTTAGAGTGGTTTTTGGCTTTAATTTTTTCAAAAATTCAATTTGTAGCGATTCATGATTTTGAAAAAAAAAACAGATTTCTTAAAAATTAAGGAATCTGGATTTTGATAGTTTTACCTCATTTTAAAAAAGAATCCAGAATCCTAATTTTACATGTTTTTAAAAGATTTTGGTGTGATATTTTTTTTTCCTACTTATGTAAGTTATTTTTATGTTAAAAAACATTTTGTTTATATAATTCATCAGAACTAAATCCCTATTCTATTATTCTATGGGATTTTTTCAAAACTTGATGTAACTATTTTATTTTTATTTTTTAAATATTATTATTTTTATCAATCAACAAATCTAATTATTTAAATGACCATTTTTCTATATAAGAGTAAACTAAAAATATGTGCATTTTTCAGTATTTTTTGGTGTTATGAAATTTTGTAAGTTTTTATTTGATTGTTCAAATTAATTAATATCATTGTTTTACTATTTTCAAACAAATATAACCAAAATTAAAAATTAAAATAGAAAACATAAAAAAAATTATATAAAAACCAAAAACTAAAAAAATTACCATTCAAGTTTTTGAAAAACTAAAATTTACACCAAAAATCAAAAACCAAAAACCAAAAGCCAAAATCCAAAATCTAAAAACCACTTAAAAACTCTCAAACATTCATAGTCATACTTTTAGTATCAACCTTAAATAGGTATTCATGAAACATATTTTACAGATTAAAAAAAACTGATAAATTTCATTTCATTTTCAACTGAAAACAAAGCAAAATAATTTAATACTCCATATGTTTCTATTTATATTAATTTAAGGTTTTTACACATAAATTAAAAAAAAAAATCTATCTTTTATCTTTTATAAAAAAATATATTGGTTATACCAAATATTTGCATTGCAAATCCAAAACAACATTTAAAATAGAACAAATTTTAAAACCTAAAACTACAAATAAAATGAAACACCCCGAGTATTACTTTGAATCCAAAAGTCATTGATCCACATATAGATATAAAACACCGATTAAAATTTCCATAAATTGAAAATAAGTAGTTGCATAATGCATATAACCCAGAAACGTGGACATGCGTCATGACTAGTCAATATCAATCAACTACACACAATAGAGATGGACAAATATACGAAATATATAAGCTTTGAAATGATTCGAGTTTCGGTCTAATCAAATCCAAAAGATTAGGCATCAAAAGTTAGGTAGTTAAATTTTAATATTTTAATTTGCTTGTATATATAAGTTAAATATATGCATCCTTTATATAATAAAACACATGTTACTGGTCTAATAAAAGTCTGCCACATGTAAAATTTATTTAAAATAAATAAATAAATAAAAATTATTTTATTCAAAGTAAAAAAAAAAATTCACGATCTATTCTTCAATATTCTTTTAATTAGTTTTGTTTTCAAAAAAATCAGCTTCTATTTGTTTCCATCATTCTCTTTTTATTTCACCACTCTCCCACATATTTTTAAATTTTAACCTCCTCTTCTATATATATATCAAAATCCAATCATTATTATTTTCAATTTTAACCTCTTTTTCTTTCATTCAAATCAAAACACAGCACATTACTATTCCTTCTCATTCAAGATCAATCAAATCAGACAAACACCACGAGAATAGATAAATTGCTAACAAAAACAAGAGTAATTTCGTTTCTAAAACCAACATGACCACCACATATTTTTAAGGTATCAAATTTTTATTATTTAGATATCTACATATCTCATTAGCTTTACATATATTGTCCAATATCATTTTGATGTATAAATTGTTAATCATCTTCTTATCACTCTTCTTTGTTGGCTATTGACATAGAAACTTACAAAAAAAATTATGGAAAGTTGGAAGTCATTTTTGGATGAATAATACTTCCATGGAACAAATCATGAAAACAAAAATTTCTTCCACGACATAATTTTTTCTCACCAAAAAATTATTCTAATAGTTATGAACCAATAGTAGTATAGTAAACATAATTATTTTCAATCATTACATCTTAAAGTTTACAAATTTTTAATAAAAATAAAGAAAAAAAAACTTGAAAATCATTATTTTTCTTAATTTGTATAAAATCTCCTAAACATCAATCTTTTAGGAACAAAGAGAGTATGATTTAAGTTATAAAGTTGGTCAATGTGTGTGTTTTTAATTTTATGTTGAAATAAATTTTTGGTAATATATTTGGAATTTTCTATTCTAATTCAGTTGTATTTTCTTTTGAATTCTTAAATGTTAAATTTTAATATTTTTCTATTTGAATCTTTAATCTAATTAAAATATTTTTTTTCTTTTTTTGTCACAAGAATATATATCAACCTACATTTAAATACAAAGCTTTTTTTATTGTAAATATTCATCAAAAATATCTTTCCCGTACTTAGTACAGCCTTAATACTAGTTATAAATATAATTTGTCAAAATATTTTTGGGGAAAATATGTAATTGTTTTATTTTGATAGTATTTTTTAGAATGATCATAGTAGTTATGTTTAAAATATTTTTAGAAAGAAAGTTAATTGGAAAGCTTATATATGAAATTTTTGATATACAAACATAAATATTTGTATTGGCATCTGGATTTGGACTGGATATATCCTTCTACATAATAACAACAATTTAATAGAAACAAGGTTGGTGCATCCATTTCCCTAATACAAATTCCTATCTTTTAATTAATTTAAAAATGCATTATGGAAAAACTCATGTTAATTGTTCAGTATTCCAATTTTTTAAAATTAAATCAGCGTCGCTGAGGACTCCTCTCGTCTCTATATTTTTGCTCAAGTAGGTATACATATGTCTGCCTTTTTTCCGTTACCGTGTACCGAATATAAATAAAAATATTTTCCTTTTGTTAAAAATAAGTAAAATAATTTCCCACACGTAACGAAACGTGTTTTTCTAATTGTATTTTGTTGACAATAGTTCATCCATGAAAAATTAAATATTCCAAGGCCTACCACTCACTCACCCAACAATAAATAAATAAATAAAAATAAAAATGCTGTACCGCGAACTACTGTTACTTTTTGTAATTGACTGGAAAATGTAGAATAGATTATTAATCTTAATCATAGAGGGAAGTAAATGTAACAGTGTCCAAAATGAATTACAAAGTAAGTAGGATATGGATTAAGAAAGGATAAAAACAAAATCGTTCTTAGAAAAAGGAATAAAAACAAAATGGAAGGTGAAGGAGTAATATACTCGTGTGTTTTAATTCTTGTGGCCGTGGGGGTTACTCACTCTCCACATTACCACCACATCACCTCACTTTTCTTCTTTTCTTCTCAATTATATTAACGACAATTTTCATATTGGGTTACACTCGAATCAAATTTTGAATAGATTAGCTAAAAACAAAGGGGAAAATGTCAAAAAAGTATCAACTTAAAAAAAATAGATATTTTAATTATGAACTTACAAAATATTATTTAAATCTCAAACTTTTTATTGACTAGAACGAATGAAGCATGTCGTTAAATTTACTAACAGAACACGATGACGGGGTTAACGTACAGTTAACCCCGACATAAATTTATAGCAATTTTACAACATGGTCTCCAACGACACCCGATGTCACCGAGCTTGAACTCATCGGAATATTGAAAACAAAATCACAAGGAGAAAACCCAAACGAGAGAAGATCGACAGAGAACCCACTAAAACGATGTGTCTCATTCTTTCGAGTCAACAAAAGTTTGCTATTAATGAACTTAACGACGTGCCTCATTCTTCCGAATCAACAAAAATTTGCTATTTAATTTGAAAGTCAATAAAAAGTTTGGAATTTAAATGATATTTTGTAAGTTCGTGATTAAAACGTCCATTTTTTTAAAGTTCATGTTTTTTTTTTTACTTTTTTATTGAAAAGAAAACTATGTCATTTTGATATAACGGAGCTGTTAACTGTAAGTTAACTCCGTCGTCGTGTTCTGTTAGTAAATTTAACGGTGTGCCTCATTAGTCCGAGTCAACAAAAATTTGCTATTTATTTTTAAAATCAACAAAAAATTGAAATTTAAATAATATTTTATAAGTTTATGATTAAGACGTCCACTTTTTAAAAATTCATATTTTTTTTACATTTTTCCAAAAAAACAAAACATTTTCCCGGTGACAGAGCCAAAATATAAAAGCCCGTCAAAACAACGTGTGTTTACCTGTGCTTTTTATAAGAAGAGCTAAATATTTTACCAAACGAAAAAGAAGAGCTAAATAATTATTGGGCTTTCTGTATTCCAAAACGCCATTCGTGTAAACCTTGAATGGGCCTTCAGGTAGATATGAAGCTCATTCGTGTAGAAATGTTGTATTAACCACCAAATGAGAAGATGAGGCAATACCACGCAATACGTTTTTAAGAACATTTGTATCATATAAGCCAACGTTTTCGTAAGAATTTAATTTTGTTCTTGTGCAATCTAAATGCTTAATACCCGAAATGTTGTTTATTTTATTCAATTTAACATCAAAGTCCGAATGCTTCATCGAGCTTTCAATGAATGTTGCCATGTTGGGTGCATAGCCGGAAATAATATAACAAAACACTTTATTTGTTCCGTTGACGTTAGAAACTTCATGATGAAAATCATTTTAAAGCATGCATGCTTCTTTATCTAAATCCAAATCCCTTTAAAAATAACGAAAGTGAATATAAAATCAGACAATTAAGTTTGAAAACAAAATTTACATGATAATATTTAACTTTTTCATTGCTAAGGTTGGAGACTACATTCAAACCCTACCACTAGATCTTTTTTTCTTCCATGTTTGCACGGACCCTACAGTACGAATTTTATCCGATAGGAAGAACTTTATTATAACTAACCAATTTGTCCAATTGGGATGTGGTCCAAAACATCAACTATGGCACGCCCTATATTCGCGGGGGTTCTAAGTTTGCTTCATTTCACAATCTTTCAATTTAAAATCATCCCACATAATGAAATATTTCTATAAACAATTTCTCTTACAGGAGGTTCCACATTATTTTTTTGGCACGTAATATCTACATATTAGCCGTAAGCCCGTAACCAACCCGTAATACATTTCCCCAAATTTTGTTTGAACTAGTGTGGAGACCGCAATTTCGTTATAGACATTAAGACCATAAGAGTATTTACACTTGGTCTTTAGTTGGATTTGATCAATAAATTATGCTATAATGTAGTAATTTGGTGTGATAGTAAATTGTTCAAATATACGTTTTTTTTTTCATTTATACCTTATATAGAAGACAAACGGACAAAGCAAATGATTTTTAGCCATTTTTAAAGGTGATGATTTTAAGAACCACCAACTTTGTTTTTTATTGATAAATTTTTAGAAAATATTTAATATAATTTTACATGTAACTAAAAATCTCATTTATTTTAAAGTTTGAACAATAAATAGAAAACATGCCACAATTTTGTTTTTTCAGATCTCGTTTTTCATTGGACGGCAACTGTATTGAGGCATCAAATGCCTATTTGCCTAGGACTCATATTGGTTGGCTTGGTCCCAAAAAAACTAGGTTTCTAATTGTATATGGATTCTATAGATACCAAACCAAGTCTCCATTTACACTAGCTTCGCTAAATTTAGTTGCAATGTCCACATCATTCGCATACGCCATCTGACATAAATACATGTATAATCATCCAAAGCCAATATGATTAAAGTATAAACAAAACTATTCAAGTTTTGCGTGTACTTATACTAATTAAATATTATGTTTATAATAAAACAAAATCAAGTTGTATTTTCTTATGAACATCTTTTGAAGTTGTAATTAAAGATCCCAAGGTTCCTGCGTTTTTATTTAGTATTTTCCGTTACAATTTACAAGTGAAATTATGCTCGACCAAAATACTAACTAAATAACACTACAAATCTTATCAAACAAACAAAAATACTAATAAAATTGTGTGTAAGCAGCTATGCTTTTCTTGTCAATATGTATTTTCTATTTTAGGTCAAAGTTAACATGTATTTAAGAATCAATGTTATAATATCTCCAAGAAAAAAATGTTTGATTTACCTAATCAAAATAGTTTATGCAAATGTATCTTCAAAATAATTTATGGAATTCGTAAAATCGGAAGTACAATAAAACCTAAAAGAAAATTTGAAAGATATGTGCATCTACACATTGCCAATTAAACTCGTTTTCATAATAACCATTTAATCTTACTTGTGATTGTAATTGTACTGCTGACTTGTTCTTAAGATTTTGTTTTTGTTTTACTTAAGATACTTAACAAAAAAACCAGGATATAAATTAACTGAATAAGTGTATACAATATATAGAGATTTGTCATAGCATGGAGTATGATATCACATAAAATTTATCTCGGTCGTCATATATAATATACCATACATGCATGTGAGATGTGCCAAGCACGTTAAGTTAACGCGGGTTGGATCATTTCAATCCTTTTTCCATATCTATAAAAGCATATGCAGATATCAGTACACTTTCAAAACAATCAATCAAATAAAATTTTATTACATCAAATGTAAGGCTCGATGGGTCCCTCGTATAAATCTAATCCGGATGACCAAAATAGCTCATAACAATTTTGTAATTCTAGGACCGAGACTTATATATATATTCCAGTCTATTTTGAAGTAGAATTTCAATATAATCTCAACGAGTCGACGAAATTTAAGGAATATTTGTCACGTTTTATGAAAAAGTCACATATGTATAACGTTTCCATGCAATTTATGAGAGGAAAACACAGTCATAAATTGTTTGTGTTTCTATTAATTGATATCCAACATGTATTCATGATTTTGCAACGGAGAAGAATTGTGGATACAGCTAACTATAGTATATAATTTGCGTGAGGAATTTATATATTGGAACACTCAAATAGCATTTTGTGAAAATTCTTGACGTTAGGAGAATGAAAGATGTGTGTATACTAAACATAAAATAGGTGTATCCTAGTCCTAATGGCTAATCCTGGTAAGGGAGAGTAGGTGCTGACGTGGATCGCAGTATAAGAAGATGGTCGGACGGCTGAGATGAGAGGATAGGTTTCTTAGGCCAAAAATAAGGCAAACAGGTGGGATCCACGGGATGACTAATCTCCACCGTCCAACTCACACATCATAATATTCGTTTCTCCGGTCGACTCACACTACAGAGCCCTTTTTTGTTTTGGGTGCTCTTCCCTGTGGGCTCTGGAGTCCAAATCTCAGACACGTGTCGCCATTTCAAAGAGAGATTCACTGGCGGGGATGGGTCCCATTGTCTGCGTGATTCGCACCTTCCCACATCTGACGGCTGCCGGTTACGACTACAACGCCGTTTGTGGGAATAAAGAAGATCAACGGCTGGAGGAGGAGATAGGGAAGAATCTGGACCGTAGATTGAAAAGGAGAGACGTGTGGATCCCATGAGTACAGTAGAGGCGTTTCTCTTGCTTGTTAAGACAAAAACCCACTCCACTCACTCTTTTTTTTATTCCTCTTCTTATTTCGACCACCCTCTCAGATGTTTTGAGAACGATTTTAGGTGAATTTCATTACTTCATTTTAATGTTTTAACTTAAATATCCCCGTTTAAAACTCTAGTAAACATTTCCTTGTCAAGGAAAAATTAGCAAAACTAGTGATTTTATAAAAACGGAAGCACCAAGAGATATTTCATTCACTGGACAGGCGAGTCATGACGTGACTAAAATTATCATTTAACAAATACTCTAAAACCTGATGGTTAACTAATAGCTAACAAAATACTTTTGGTTTATATAATGGTTTCCTTCAACTTTTTTTTTAAAAACATCTATCGGATATGATGAATATTAGCTTCCATAACAATGAAAATGTTATCCTTAAACCTCCGTAAAGAGGTACAAATCATGACCTCATATGAAAAATGACACACGTTAGATAAAATGCAACCTATTTTCAAGAAGAATTCGAAACATCTTCTCCCCGAGCCGGTCTTGGTCTTATAAGAGTTAAAAAAAACTAGAGAAGAGATGTGTAATGAATGAATAATGGGACAATATTTGTATAATTAAGTAAAAAGAAGAAAATGGTGATATAATAAAAGATTCGTGGGACGGCGGACGCATAGTTAGAGAGTGTGTCAGAGTGCATCAAAGCCTAAGCCACACTATTTACGTGTATCTATCTCTATATAATATTCTTCTAAAGTGACCATTTTTATTTTTATTTTTATTCTCTTATTTCGTCTTCTTCTTACTTTTTCAAAACCAGCTTTTACCTTTCCCACACACACTTCTTATTCTGCTTTTCTCTCTCCCCTTAGCTTCTTCTTCAAGGTTTTCTTTGATCGGCTTCAAATTTCCATAGCCATGGACACAGCTAAATGGCCTCAGGTATTTATTTATTTTGAGTTTCCTTCTTCATCTAAAAAGTACTCTTAAAAAAAAGTTTCCATCTCTGAAAAGCTGAATAATGAATGAAATGTTTTGTTTGTTGCTGAAAAAGGAGTTTGTGGTGAAGCCAATGAACGAGATCGTGACAAACACATGCCTGAAACAGCCCAATCATCCACCTGTGGAGAGGAAGGCAAGGCCGGAGAAAGACCAGGCTTTGAACTGTCCAAGATGCAACTCCTTAAACACCAAGTTCTGTTACTACAACAACTATAGCTTGACTCAACCCAGGTACTTCTGTAAAGACTGTAGGAGGTATTGGACCGAAGGTGGGTCCCTCAGGAACATCCCCGTCGGCGGTGGCGTTAGGAAGAACAAGAGATCTTCTTCCGTTTCTTCAGACTCCAATTCCTCTTCACCGTCTTCGTCTTCCCCTTCAAAGAAACCTCTTTTTGCCAATAACACGCCGCCGCTTCCTCAGCTTAACCCTAAGACTGGTGAGGTGGCGGTGGTGGCTAAAGGTCAAGACTTGGCGTTTTCTCAGGGATTTGGGAACACTCATGAGGCTAAAGATCTCAACTTGGCGTTTTCTCAAGGGTTTGGGATTGGTCATCACAGCATTCCTGAGTTTCTGCAAGTAGTACCAAGCTGCATGAAGAACAACAACAACCCACTTGTCTCTACCTCATCGGCTTTGGAGCTTTTAGGGATCTCTAGTTCCTCTATTCCACGCCCTGCTTTCATGTCTTTTCCAAATGTTCACGATCCATCAGTCTACGCAGCAACTGGGTTCGGTCTGAGTTACCCACAGTTTCAAGAATTCATGAGACCAGCTTTGGGATTCTCTCTTGATGGTACTGGGTATGGTGGAGAAGAGGGGTCCAGTGGCACTACTCCCACTAATAATGGAAGACCTTTGCTGCCATTTGAGAGCCTGAAGCTTCCAGTTTCATCATCAAGCACTAATAGTGGTGGAAATGGCAATGGGAAAGGGAATGGGAATGATCATCATAGTGATCATGAACATGAGAAAGAAGAAAGAGAGGCTGATCAATCTGGTGGTTTTTGGAATGGCATGATAAGTAATGGTGCTTCTGCTTCTGCTTCTGCTCCATCTGGTGGTGGTGGATCATGGCCATAATTATTATAGTCAAGGAAGGACCCCATGAGATTCTTAGAAGAAAAGTTTAAATTTTTCATCCAAATTTTAAAAGATGAGGGTTAACTACCATCTGGGTGTTTACTATTTTAGCCCTTAAATTTTCATTTGGTAAAAAAGACTATTATTAACTTTGTTGGGTTGGGGATGGATACTGTATGTATTTAGACTCTTTTGATTAATCTCAGTTGTTCGTTTATGGAGCTCTTTTCATTAATCTTAAGACTGATGAGTTCCGCTTAATAGTGTCTACAAGCGAAACAACTTTAGAGTAGAGACTGTTGTACAATATAAATTCAAATGTAGGCTACCAAATTCCGAGGTGTAGAGACAAATGGTCTATGGTAGTAGTGTACTATAGCTAACCCAATACCCATTTAATTTTCTATTATTCCTGCATTAGTCACATGCCTTTACTGTTTCACATAAAAAAACTTTTGTGAAGAAAATAAAGAAGAAACTCTCCCTAACAATAAGTTTGGTTATTTGTTGTGTCATTTAGGAACACTTAAAAGGGGAAAGGGTGATTGATTCAAAGCGTTTTTGAAGAGAAAGAGAAACCACAAAAACGTTCAGTTTCTTTAGGCACTTTTTTAATTCAAAATACAAGATCAAATAAATTTTGTTAAAAAAAAAAAATTGAATGGACCCACACCCAACATTCCCCTCGGGCTTGGTATCATCATCATTACTCCCACTACTCTCTCTGTTTCTCTGTCTCAAAGAAGATCAAAAACACGTTAATTGGGTGTCAAGCAATGAAAAGAGGATTATGATGGTGAAGAGGAAGATGATGAATTGGGTTTAAGAATCTAACTTACTACCACTAATTGTCAATTAATATTAAATCGGGCCTAATTTGTTTAAGGTGATATAACAGATTGGTTCCGTACAAGGAGATTTAAAAAAATCTGAAGTAGTAGAAGAATTATTAACTATGGAAATTAAAAGGCCGTGTTTTGTAGTCACGATCGATCAGCCTTTGAGTCTTTTATCAGGTCGTAGATTTAGTTGGCGTTGCAGCAGCTGACTCTCCAACAACACTTTCGGCTCAACGTCTTCTCATTTGCTTTCCACATTTAGTCATTTACATTCAAAATCACAACATTATTTGCGCCTTTAACTAACTTCCAGCTACGACTAAGCTATGCAGCCGAACCATGACTGTGTCAATGTAATTATTAGTGAACAACAACACTAGTCAATGGGACCAAACCCCATCATATTTCTTTGTTTTGCAAAATAAGTAACCTTGTTGTTTTCTCGATTATTTAAACAACACATGTTCACTTTATATTCGATATATTGGCAAAACGAAATCAAGGCATTGGACCATTTCATTTTTATTTCTTGGTAACAATGTTAAGTAAAAATTAAAATCTAAGGACCATTTCATTTTATCCAACTCTGATGGACCATTTCATTTCAAGGGTCGATGATGATCAAATATCATTAGTTATAATAAACAGTTGGTTTCATTGAACCGTATTGGGCTTACGAAAGCCCATCATTAGTTTTGAAGCCCATTCATCATCAGTCAAGTCTCATGAAACAAACTGTGAACTTTCCCCCGCCGTTTGAGTGGGAGAGATTTCAGAAAATTAACAAAGACAACACTGACTGACACTGTTGTAAAAATGAAAACAAGAGTAAAAGCAAATTAAAAAAGAGATAATCTGACATTGGCCTGTCTTTGCCTACTCTTTACCGACAACTAACCCTCAAAATCAACATGTCATCCAGCTGCCTAACCTATCGTTTGCTTCCACGTGTCTCCATTCTGCTGACGCTGGAATCTTTTTCCTCCTCGTCCCTCGTGAAACAGGTCCCGCGCTTTTTCTGGGACAAGGAATCCAAATTTCTTCTTCTATAATTAATTAGTTACTATTTACAGTCAATAAATTACTATTTTCCAGTAAAGAGACTATATTTTTGGAGCTCTAACTACATACCAACTATGGCATGTATACCATTTTCTGCGTGAAATACTATTAAGTGGGCTAACTTATCCAAAAGTAAACAAATTACTATTACAAACACTAAAAGTAGGGTATGGATTTTGGAAATTAGATCAACAAATTAAGGGTCGAGATAAAAAGATGTAGGGAGTCCAATCACTTGAATGATAAGTTGTGTGGGCATTTGGAAATATAAACACAAAATTATCTTCTTTCTTTTTTAAATAGTTGAAGGGTTCGAAGAAGAGACATTCCCTGACAAAAGGTGTAATGTCCAAAGCAGAAAAATTATTGTATGTGTACAGTGCACCCAGGGGCGGACCTATATGTAGTGTAGTGGGGTCAGCTGACCCTACAAAAAAAAATTGTGTATATAAAATTTTTTTTTTGGTTGAAAATCAACTTTGAACCCATGAAACTTTAGGTTTTTTAACTCATTTACCTTTTGAACCCATTAATTTACTTTTAAAAAATTTTCAGTAATTGCAAGATCCAAAACCCATTTTGTATTTGACCCCGGTAAAAAAAATTTCTGGATCCGCCACTTAATGCAGCTTAACCGTATATGACGTTTTTCTTCTATCACTCCAACTCTGTGGGCCGACCTTGTAGTTTGCCAATGTTAATCATTAGTTTTAATTACTTTTTTAAAGTATTATACTCCATGTGATTTCAAAATAGAAATATTAGACGATGATGATCTGATTGGTGAAAACAAAATGAGTAAGACTGTAGTAAGAGTTTTCTTAGTCGGAAAATTGAGTAATAAACGATGACGGAAAGTTAGAAGAAGTAAGAATTAGTACATTATAAGACAGCGGTAAGAAATAAATGGCGGGTTCCAATTTTGGTGGTTGATATTTTTCAATGTATCAAAACTTTTTATTTATTTATTCATGTATTAAAGGCTACCAGTCAAATTCTATTAAATTGCTGCTCTTGCTATTGTTATATCCAAGAACCATTAATTACTGCTGCTAAAAAGATATTAGGATCTCTAGCTTCTTGAATTAAAAATTCTCCGTTTAATTAGTTTTGCATGTAGTATTAGTTTTAAATCTTTGATTTAAAATGAAAGCATGCCTTGGGGCATACATAGTTCATTTTTCTTAAATGTAGCATTGAAGTTAAACAGAAACTTAGCTATTTAGAGAAATAAGAGTAATACAATATGTGGACTTGAACTCGTATAATCACACAACAATAACATTAGTACAAACCACGAGATTACAAGTCATGGTCGAATGACATTATATTTTTAAAGCAAGATCTCGATATATTTTCATAGACCAGAAATCGTACATAAATATACAAACTTTAGACTAGTCTTAATTTGTGAGAAATTTAATATCAATGAATATATAATAATATACTATATATATGTTATAAGGTGTTTAGAAGTTTTTCTTTGAATTTTTCAAGCAGCTATGCAAATTTTAATTTAGTTTCTACTTTTATGTTTGTGACAACTTGTATTATGCATTATCTTTTCTTGTTTAAGTTGTTTTATTTAAATCATAAATGATAATTATATGTAAAATAAGAAAAGAAATATAATTTATGTCGTTTTTTAATCTATGTGATTTTAGCTAAACTATTTTATAATCAAAATGGATGGAATAATTAAAATAGGGGAAAACATATAAGAAAAAGTACTGAGATAGTTAGAGATTTTTGCCATAAGAACAAAAAAAAAAAAAAAAGTGAAGGCAATAACTATGTGATCAATCGTATGATAATTTGACTTTCTTATAGTGAGTCAAAATCATTACGAAGGAATTATTGCGCGTCATATTTATGCTTGTGCTATATATATATATTGAGAAGAATCGTTTAAAAGCACAATGATACATCTACGAGAGAATCCCATGCATATATTTAAAAACAAATAATAAACAAAAGATGATTGCATTTTGGATCGACCCATTACTAACATCAATATTCCATTTTCCATACATACAACTTGTGCTAACCTTTTGTCAATAACCACACTTCGATCTTCACTATATTTGTTAGTCTTAGTCTCTTAGACAGTAGCGTATAATTATGTGTACACTAGAACTTCGATAATTTAATACTCTATAAATTAATAAATTCTCTAAATTAATAAACTTTCAGGTACCGAGTTGGGCCAATGTAATATTTAACATAATTCGATAAAATAATAAGATAATAATTTTAAATTTTTTTTATGTAATTATATGATCTCATCAATATCATAAACTAATAACTATATAAAACTATAAAATATAACTAAGATAGTTTTGTGAAATATGACTCTAGTGTTATTTGTTTATTCATAAATTTGCATTTTTGTATAACTCATCTATAATTTTGTCATACTATATAAAAAATATATGGTATTATCTTTTCAAATTACGTCAAAAAATATCAAAAATTAGATATACAATTATTGTTTCCTAACATGTAATTACCGCTAAAAATATTAAAGTATTATTTTCAATTTATTATTTTAAATATGAATTATATTTTAAAATTATGTAAATCTCTCTATATTATTAATATCGATAAATTAATAACCTCTATAAATTAATAAAATTTTCCGGTCTCAATATTATTAATTTCTAGAAGTTTTACTGTATTTTATCTATTTTCCAATTTTATTTTACTCTTTTAATTAGGTCTGTCAATAGATTACACGATGGTTTCTAGGCATTGGTTTAGTATAGAACCAGTTTATTCTTGTGTATACAGTGTACACTGCATTAAAATAACACGTCTGTTGAATTTGTTCATAAAAATATTTGTCATTTTCGTTTGACTGTTTATTAACTTTTCACATACCAAAATTTTTAAAAGATTGATCATTGTAATTATTATTTTTAACATTCATACATTATTTATTTACCACGTATTTCATATATAGTCTGAATTATCCATAAACATGTCCACGATAGTTAAAACTTAGAAGTCGACAATATGACTTTATGACAATTAGTAAATTGCATGTGGATGGATGTGTCCAATGCCATAGTCTCTGTATACAACGATACACGAGCGTCGAATATATATTGCCTGGAGTTATTCGCGTAACCTAATTAATGACATTGCATACTCATATACAAAGTTTTTGTTTTCGTATGTGTGTATGTGTGTGAAAAGGGAATGATGATAGTTGATGGTAGTGGGAAATAGCATGATGGTGTTACCATAAGAGTTTCTTAACAAATATCGAAATTGGTCCTTTCTTTGGGACAAAGCGTGCCTAGTTTCCCCTTTCTCTTTTTTTTTTTTGTTTTGTTTGATATTCCATTGCATCTCTAACTATATACTGTAATTTTCATTTTCACGCATTTTAGATGTTTAAATGACTGTACCTAATATAATGTGAAATTTGCTATGTATGTATATCTAACGATTGAGTCTTTGAGCATTCCATGTTGAATAAATAACTAAATTCATTTGAGATCGATTGATCAGATAAATACATTATATTATATTGTGCATGCACATACATTATGCAAAGTTAGTAGTAATTATTCTTAGATGGAAAGTCTTGGGAATAAATCAGAAAAAAGGATCTTAAAAATAAAAAAGGTTAATTTACTTTGAAGAAAACAGTGGGTTTTCTTTCCCCAATTTGAAAATGACATCATAATTGAAATTGATGTTTCATCAACAAAATGTGATTATTTTGGTTCCCAGTGGAACACAAAAAGAAAAACAAAAAAACAAAAAGAGTAGTAATTAAATCATTATATAAATTTAATAAAAATATATATAAAAAAACTAATTATTAGTTGATTTTGAATTATAATTTCATGGAATCTAAATAGTATTAACTCAGGTTGAGTGTAGTTATATGGATTATAGGAATTTAGTTCATAATAGATTAGAAAATCATAATCTCGAATGGACATTTCATGATTCCTCTAAGTGAATTCAACGGAAACTAGCTGACATGATATTAATTTGCAAGTCCATGACTTATATATATATATATATATATACTTATGATCACCTTTCCATAATGTGTCGATTTTTTTTTTTTTTGATAAATTTGTCGAAATTGGCTGTACTTTTTGATATAGCTAAATCTGAATCTAAAAGCCTGGAATATTAGGGATAATGTAGACTGCGAAAAAACACATATTACAACAAGATGGAGATAGCGAGGGGTGCATATCCTACAAACCTCCTAATTGCACGAGGATAAGGGTTAAGGGTTAACTAATACTCCCTCCATTTCTAATTAATCTTATTTGTAGAAAAAAAATTTGTTTCAAAAATATATAATTTTTAGGTTTTTTATATAGTTTTTATTAGTCATCGATGATTGATTGTAAAGTTAAAAAAAATAATAAAATACTATTGGTTTAGAGTTATTAAAAACTATTAATCACACAAAATGATGCATTTATAACAATTTTTAATGTATTTTTTATTATGTGTGAAAATTCTAGAAATAGAATCAATTAAAAACGGAGAGAATATTTTTTTATACTTAATTTGTATTAAGTGATATACACGTAGATGACACGAAATGTATTAAAACAATAAGGACCGAACAAAAGACTAGACAAGATTCACGAGACTAGTTCACTTACATGTTCACAAATGGTAGTTTGGTAAAGTTTCTCATAGTCATATATAGGCGATAAAGAAATAAATTATATTCTCTGCATAATCTAAAGAAATGTAAAATATGTATATATAGTTTTAACAACAAACAACAAGCGTACAACATAAAATCCCACTTTTGGATTTAGTTCACCACTTTCGGACACCGTTGGAATAAAAACGGAAAGTTTTGAAAAGGGAAACAAAACAATTTATTAAAGAAGAAAAAGATTAAGGGAAAATCTTGATGCCGTTGACTTTTGTTCTCAACGGCCATGATTGAGCGTGTGATGAGTATAAGAGACCAAATTATGGCTATTTCTAATAAACCCAAAAAATTAAATTGATGAGTTTTTCTTCATTTGATTTGTAGTTATAATCACTTTCCATTTTAATATTTGAGGATATTGTTATTTCCTCTACCACTATCAGAAAGTTAAATATTAAATTGTTAGATTTATGTGATGTATATGTGGCATTTACCGATTTACGCATGTGTGTGGTGTGGAGATCTTGCGAGTAACAAAAATGGGTGGCAAATATCGACGCATGTGTTACTAACGTTTACTATATCTGTATTTGATGTTCTGCACGTCGAATTTGTTTACTTCTCTGTTCATATCGTATATTTGTAGTAACATGTTTAGTAAATTGTGACATTTAGTTTTATGTTCTCTGGTTAAAAGTCTGTTGTTAAAATCTTTTAACAAAAAAAAAAAACTAATACTCTCACATCTTCTTAATTCGAATGTGAATTTTCAAAATCATTAATTAATTATGGGTTTCATCAAACGTCTCTATTCTTATGCTGCCATATCTACTGCAACTTGGGGTGGTCACCGCCAGCATTGTTCTCAAGCTGCTCCTAGAAGCCTCAATCTACATGATTTACAAAGAGCGTTACATACTAATTAATTTTCTCAACAAATTCAACCAAAATCAAACCAAAGAGCAAGTAGACCGTATTATCTACCGTCGGCTCATTTCGTTTTCTCATGAGAATCCGCTTAGCTCTATGTCTCTCCTTAGTTTTTTACTTTGACTGTATTTTTCACCCATTATAAGTGTGGCAAAAAGCTCTTAATTTAGGCTTTCCTATAAAGAACTTTTTTTTTGTAGGATGCAACCTTTTATTTTTGAAATAAAATCTTAGGGCCCGTTTTTTTTTTTATTTTGCCAAAAATTAATAATTTTTATAATAATTATTTGCAACTAAACACGTTTTTCTCTTGCTTAGATCAAGTTTTTGCCAACAATTTGTAGTCTAGTATTTTTTTCTTGTTTTTTGATAAGGGTTTTAGCCTAGTAGTTGTGATCTTCTATATATATATATATAAACTTCACTAAAAGTAATTAAACTCGGGTTTCTTACAATTTATTTGTTGTTTAAATTGTTGAAGATATTAGAGCTCTTAAGACTTATAAAGCCTAAGCAAAGCCGTATATAACTAAGGTTGGTACAGCAAAAGACCACATTTCATTTTTAAATGAAATAAAGGTATGAAACTCTTCTTTTTTCTTTTTTCTTGTTGTTGATAAAAAAAAGTATGCAACACTTACGGTGTATATTACAGTATATATTCTCATATCTTTTACTATATAAATTTTGAAACTCTATGTAGATAATATGTGACAGCTGCGACTTTTGTGTTAAACAGTTTATATAAATGAAGAAGTGGATTCAGAGCTAATTAAGTCAAGAATATCATGCCAACGATTAAAGATTTAGGTGGTACATATTTGTGAGACTTCATTGGCTCATACATGCACTATATAATGCCGTCAAATCTTTTTTTTTGGGGGGGGGTTGTTGGGGGTCTTCCACAGTTCTACTGTAAGAAAATTATTTAACCCAAAAACTTTGTAGAGTATACAATAGCATCTTGTTGAAAAAAGAAGGTATACAATAGCATCATTCTACAATAATTATAGGGTTAAAAAAAATAAAATGCGAGATTGTAACATTGACCTCTCACCTCTCAATAGTTACTTACACACTTACGACCAAACCTTAACCACCATTAATGTGTACGCGAATTTATCATACTTAAAGTTCACGATAGTTTTAACTTTAAATCGAAGTGGTATTAAATCTCTAACCAAGGGACACACATTGGTATATTAGTACCAATGTATAATCACTTGGAAAACTGGTCTTTAACCTACACGATACCCGTTTTGCAGTTCTAATTAATAATATATCTTATCTTACTAGTTCCAGCTATCGCATTCTTCACATTAAATAATAAATCTCCTAGGTTTGCGCCTCCTTTACTAAAATACAGCCATCTTTATTTCCTACATTTGATATTTGTTTGGTTTAAGTCTTTAAGTAGACAGTGCATGTTTAAAAAAACTAGAAGGAAGTCGTTGCTAAGCCCAAAATCTGGTTAATAAAAGGAATGAACTAAATAATTAGTATTATTTTTTAAATGTGTTCAAGAAACGAGCCCCCCCCCCATTATCTTTTTTTATTTTTTTTCCCTGTGGGAATCAAATCCTCCATATCTATTTTTGTTTTAAAATTTATTTTATTTTGCATTTTTCCATTATATGATTTTTCTTCACTTGTTTGTTGATCATTCTAATTATGGAATGTTAAAATATATCATAAATTCGTATAAAGTAGTATTCATTAGTCCGTATTAAAGTAAAGGAAATCAAAATAAAATCTCCCTTTATGGAAATTATTATACCTGGAAGATCCTCTTCCGTATTAAATTTCAGAAGACAACATAAAAGTAAACTTTTCAATGAACCGGTATTAGCCGGTGTAATTCTGGTCACTTGAGAGGCAAAAGCGTGACTGGACACCGGCAGACAATAATTAATATACTACTAGTATTATTTAATTCTAATAACTTCCTCAGACAAAAAGGCTCTTCCACTTCTTATCGAATTCAGAAACATTTCATTGTAATCAGACACCTATCTATCTATATAACTTTATTTTGTGTTTGGTTAATATATATAGAAAGACAAAGCTTATATTAGTAACTCCTTTTAATTGCTTGAACATAAAGCAAAAAACAAGGAATTTTCTGTGTGTGTGTCCAGCTTTTTTTTTTTATCTTTGGAGTTTGGTTTCTGGAGAAGACAAAAGTTGCTGTCTTTTTTAAGAGTTCGAGATCCATAAATAAATAAGTGAGCTTTCGAGTTCCTGTACAAATACATACATCTCGAGTTTCGTTAAACTTGACCCGTTTTTGTGAGTCTTAAATTATGGGTTCGGAGATTAAGCAGATATTGAAGACTCTCTGTTTCAGCCATGGATGGTCTTATGCTGTCTTTTGGCGCTATGATCCCATTAATTCCATGTAAATTCCTATTCTTCTTTCTTGATTCTTTTTTGAATACGAAAGATTTCCATAAATTGCATTTTAATAAATATACTTTGGTGTTCATAAAATGTAATATTGGATGGAAAATTATGTTTTCAGGTTATTGAGATTTGAAGAAGCATACAATGATGAGCAATCAGTTGCACTCGTTGATGATATGATTCTCCAGTCTCATATTTTAGGCCAAGGGTAAGCTTTACAATTCAGTCACATCTATATGAATGTATATTGTGCTTAATATCTTCATTTGTAATTTGTTTTTTGATGACTCCAGACTCGTGGGAGAAGCCGCCTTAACCGGAAATCATCAATGGCTATTCTCAGACACATTGTTTCAGGTTTCTTCTTTTTCTTAGATGTTTGATTTCCTGTGAATAAAAATTAAATGTTTTGATTGTTTTTTTTGCAGTGTGAGCATGATGAGTTTCAGAATCAGTTTCTCTCTGTCTTTAAGGTGATTTACTTAGTCTCCAAGTTTTGAGGATTCATATCCATTTGAATCAGATTCTTATATGCAGTTTCGATGTTAATTTACAGACTATCGCAATCATTCCAGTAGGATCAAGCGGCGTTGTTCAGTTAGGATCTACTCAAAAGGTTTGTATAAATGCTTTGGATATGATGAAATAACATTTCTTGCTGTGTAAGTCATGGACTAATTAGTGTTTCTGAATCTACCTATCCATCTTGAGGTTCTTGAGAGTCCAGAGATGTTGGAACAAACAACAAGAGCTCTGCAGGAGACGTGTTTGAAACCAGATGATTCTTTGTTCGAGTCTTTGGTACCTCTGGTAGAATGTGAGATTGTCCCTGACTCTCTTCAAGGACTCAGCTTTGATGACATCAATCCTCCTTCTTTGCTCAGCCCTGAGATGATCTCTGGTAACACCTGTGAAGCAGCTTCTTCTTCTTCACACCAAGATCTAACCAATGAAGATGATTTTGGGTTCGACATTCTCAAGTCTTACTCTCTTGACGATCTTTACGAGCTGCTCGCTGATTCACCAGAAGAGAATTGCTCTTCCATGGTGATCCAAGGAAATGACATTTTGGGAATGAATTCTTTGTTGCCGCCTAAAGGAATATTCTCTGAGATCATAAGCTGCAGTCTTAGCAACAACAGTTGTCTCACTAATGTGCAAGACTATTGTGGTGTGAATCAGAGCAAAAGACGGAAACTTGAAGCATCATCATCGAGCTTGTTTCCGCAGGAGGAGACAGTAACACCACCTGGGAGTTTGTGGATGGATGATGAGAGATCAAGCGTTGGAGGGATTTGGAAGAAGCCTCATGAAGAAGGTGTGAAGAAGAAGAAGAAGAGAGCAAAAGTAGGAGAAAGCAGGAGGCCGAGGCCTAAGGACCGTCAGATGATACAAGACCGTATCAAGGAGCTACGAGGGATGATTCCAAATGGATCTAAGGTATAATAATAATAATAATACATGATGTATTTGGATTAGAGAGATTAGCAAATAATGCATTAATCTCTAATAATAACTTTGAAATGATGATTACTCAACAGTGTAGCATAGATACGTTGCTTGATCTGACTATAAAACACATGGTGTTCATGCAAAGCATGGCCAAGTACGCAGACAGACTCAAACAACCATATGAGCCTAAGGTAAAGGAATAAGATGAATGAGTAAATTAATAAAATCAAGAAATCTTTTGTTTGTTGATGACTCAATATGACACAGCTGATGAAGGAGAAAGAGAGAACATGGGCGGTGGAAGTGGTATGTCCGATCATCGTGGAGGATTTGAACACGAAAGGGCAAATGCAGATAGAGATGGTATGTGAGGAAAGTGGGGAGTTTCTGGAGATAGCAGATGTGGTGAGAGGATTGGGATTGAACATATTGAAAGGAGTCATGGAAACAAGACTTGGCCAAATCTGGGCACATTTCATCGTCCAGGCTAACCCACAAGTGACCAGGCTTCAAGTCTTCTGCTCACTTGTTCATCTCTTTCACCACACCAAACGCCATAATTTATAGCACTTTTTTTTTTTTTGGTTTTGGTTAAAATACAATCTGTTGATAGTAGTAACGTTGTAGCTAGCTATAGTTCCATTTTTTTACAAGGAGGAAGGAAACAACATTACATAAAAGATTATTTGAAGAAAAACATTACAATACATAGTATATTTGGGCTTTAAACATTGATTGAGTGTGCATGAGAAAAACATACCCAAGAAGGCCCATTAAAAGATTAGGTAAAACGACACCGTTTAGGAGAGGGATAACTATTACAACAACTAACTGAATCAGAAAATAGATTCCCGTTATCGTCGCAAGGGGGATGACAGAAGAGAGCATTTGACAATTTTCTCTTTCGCTTCTTCTTCATATTTTTTAGGGTTTTTGATTATTTTTGTCTTCGTATGCTTCCCTAAAAACAAAAACAAAACTATGGAGATTCAATGGATCCATTAAGAATCGCGCTCCAGCTGACCGTCATCGTCTCGGAAATGGGGATTCCCTTCGCCGCCGTACTCCGATTCCGATCTCGGTTCCGATCGGCGATTGACTCCTACTGCTTCGCCTGTGAGGCCTTCTCCGATTCAATCTCTCTCCATTTCCATCTCAGCCTTCTGTAACCCCAATCCATCCATCTTTGCTTCTTCTCTTCTTCTTCTTCTGCTTCCTCAATTTTCTAGGTTACATATTTCGCCATGGACGAGGCTGATAGCGTCGACAAAGATCCCACTGGTCGCTACATTAGGGTACGCTTCCCTCCTTTCCATAGCTGCAATTTCCATGAAAGTAGCTCTTGTTTGTTCCGAGTTGATTTGGATTGTATGGTTTCTTGTTCATTCTTTGTTTTTTCTTCCTTCAGTATGGTGACGTTTTGGGGAGAGGAGCCTTCAAAACTGTGTATGTTTGTTTATACATTACTCCTATATGCTTTTCGTTTGCAAGCACATATAATGGAATTCTAATAATGGTTTTCTATTCAGATATAAGGCATTTGATCAAGTCCAAGGGATTGAAGTTGCTTGGAACCTTATGAGCATTGAAGATGTATTGCAGATGCCTGGCCAACTTGAAAGGCTTTATTCTGAAGTCCATCTTCTTAAAGCCCTCAAACATGATAACAATATCAAACTCTTCTACTCTTGGGTTGATGATCATAACAAGACTATCAACATGATCACTGAGCTTTTTACCTCTGGTAGTCTCAGGGTGTAAGTCTCCTCACTCCTCTCTTCTCTTTCATTTCTTATCTCTGTCTTCCCATTGATTGCTGATTTTTCTTCATGCGCTAGGTATCGTATGAAGCATCGCAAAGTTGATCCCAAGGCCATCAACAACTGGGCTAGGCAGATTCTTAAAGGCTTGCACTATTTGCATTCTCATACCCCTCCTGTTATTCACCGGGACCTTAAGTGCGACAATATATTTGTCAATGGTAATACCGGAGAGGTCAAAATTGGAGATCTTGGCCTTGCTGCTGTTTTGCAACAACCCATTGCTCGAAGTGTCATAGGTGATGAACTGATGATCCTATTAAAACTTCTCCACTCTTGTTGAATCTTGGCAAATATATTTCGACTGAATATTTTTGAGTATGTTCAGGTACTCCTGAGTTCATGGCACCTATTCTTTTGGCATGTGCATGTTGGAGATGGTAACATGTGAATATCCATATAGTGAATGCAGAAACCCTGCCCAAATATACAAGAAGGTTACCTCGGTAAGTTTGCCGTGATATCTTACTAACATATCTCTTTGACATGGGGCTCCTTTTGAACCATTTGCATTTGCAGGGTATTAAACCTCAATCTCTCGCCAAAGTTGATGATCCTCAAGTTAAGCAGTTCATAGAGAAATGTCTTCTCCCAGCTCCTTGTAGACCAACGGCTCTAGAGCTCCTAAAGGAACAACTCCTTGCAGTAGATGGCGCCAAGGACTCTGGTCTTACTGCTTCATCAAACACAACATTCAATCCCACAAAGCCACCACAATCTGAACCTCGTCCTATGGATGTGGATCATAAGGAGAATACAAGTGTTTCTATCTGCTCCTCTGGTAAAAGCAGCCACGAATACGCATGGCTTCAGACCATTGAAATCCAGAGGGTAGCTGAAAATACCAAATTCAGGTTGAGTGGAGAGAGGAGAGATGATGTGACAGCGTCAATGGCTCTGCATATAGCTGACTTGTCAGGTCTGTCTTAGGATATCTTCTGGCAACTTTTTTATTTTTCGAATGGCTTATTTATAGTACAACAAAGTATTGGATTTTGGTAACAGGTGAAGCAAGAAAAGTTGATTTTGACTTCTATCTGAAGACAGACACAGCAAGAGCAGTTACAGGGGAGATGGTTGAAGAGCTTGATCTGTCAAGCCAAGAGGTTATTGTGATAGCTGAGCTGATAGATGAATTGATAATGAAGCTGAAGGCTAATGAAGAAGCTGGAGATTCAATGAAGTCAGACATATCAGCGGAGTACTACTATCCGGTGGTCTCCTCAAACGAGGCAGAAGAGACTTTGTTGGCCACGTTTCTGGATTCATGCTCAATGGTCTCAAACGAGCGCTCGGAGGATCTGAAGACGGAGCTGAATGTGATCGAATCGCAATATAACCAGTCGTTTCAACATCTCGTGAGGCTGAGAGAGGAAGCTATAGACAAGGCAAAACGGAAGTGGGCGACTTTGCCAAGTGCGCACAAGCTGCTTTGATTCCTTCACATTAACAACGTAGCCACACTTTTTGGGATTTGCTCTCTTCACTATATATATATATTTTTTCCATTTCTCGTCGCTTTGGTTATGTAATGAATCACTGATTGAACGAATGAAATGTCTTTGATGTTCATATAACAAATAACTTTTACTAATTCAAAACTTAGAAGCATACGGATTCGGAGCCGATGATGGTATAAATAATTAAGAGATTCAAAAAGAAAAGAAAAAAGAGAACCAATGAAATCATTTTTGCTTTTTGGAGGAAATAAAGTATTCAAAAAATTCCATTTTCACATTTGATTGCACCGACGACAGCGGAAGCCAGCGAAGCAACGACAATGGAGAAAGCCGAAATCAGCGACGAAGACGACGATTTCTGAGAGAGAGGAATGGAGCCGAAGGCGTTTTGGTAAGAGGGAGCGTCTGCATCGGCGGGAGATAAGGCGTCTGCTTCGGTGGAGAAGGTGCCGACGGAGATGAGGAGCTTCTGGTACTTGAGGCAGTGGCCGGATTGTCCACTTGTGAAGTAAAAGGATCCGTTTTGGGTGAGGTTGAAGAGAGAGTTGCCGTCATTCATGTACAAGATTGGGTCTTTGGTGTTGCAGCTCTTGAAATTGGATGGCGTCACTTGAATCAGTGAGTCTTCGCTTGGTGGGTACAAGAACACTGTTTTGTTGCAACCAAAAATATATGATTAGAGATTTGAATTGTAAAGATTTCAAGGTTTCAAGGATTGAATACTTACAGAGAGAGTCACCGATCTTGAAAGAGTGAGATTTGGGCCATTTGGAGTAGACTTTAGCATCAGTTGGGATGCCCCATGAGTCCAAATCCCCAACTTTGTATACAGTCGATGACACTTTGCCAATCTCTTGTCCTAACATTATCATCACCTGTAATAACAACACCATCATGCTTCTCAAACTCATGACTCCCATTTCCCTCTCTCTTGATTGGTGTGCTTTGCTTCTCAGATCTCCTGAAAAGATTATATAAATTGGTGAAGCAAAGGAAGCGAAAATGACATTTGTACCCCTGAGGATTGGGCACATGGCCCCCAAGTTGGCAATGTCGCATTAGTATCAATTACACGAAAGATCTAGTCGAAATTCAGTTGCAATAATATAATGTGTCTGCTTGTGTATTGTTTCACATGGCCACCAGGTCTTAAAATAACGTGTGGTTCCATAGATTCATGTGTTCAAATGTATAACCGACTCGTTCGCATTGCCATTTCCACATTTTAGACAGATACGATCATTGCCTTAACTCAAATTGTGACGAGATTGGACTCGTTCTAAAACACCAACACAGTATTTCGAGGCACAAAAAATTGAAAGATTAAAGAAGAATAATGGCCAAAGCCCAAATAAGCTGACGTGCACAGGTTTTTGAGTGTTTGCTACATCTGGTGAAGGCACAAAATCCAAATATAACTAGACAAATAGAAAGACTTAATGACTTAAGGACCAACATATTAAGACATGAAGAAAATCATCAAGAGACCAACACCGTCTGAGCAACGAGCGTTTCCTCTTTTTATGTCATGGGAGATGGAATATTTGGGTAATTATGGGTTTAGAGGGTCAGCTTCTGAGGTCATCTCCTTTGCTGCTGACCATTCTTGTGATCCTGTAATGGTAATAAGATGCATTAGAATCTACAAGCATTAACGTTTAACGTTTTCAATGTTTTGTTGGAATATGCGTGCAAGTGAGATAAAAGAATCTACAAGCATGCAAAAGATCAAATGCAATGTGCATCAGTTCAAAAAATTCATAGCCGCTTTTGTTACCATTTATGAATGATGATGACCCACACGAGTTTGATAGCAGCATATAATATTTCCATGATAGAATATTCCCAAGTCCACTAGTTACGTTCTACAAACCAATCAACCGTGTGTAACAAATGGTTTTTACTTCACTATTTACTGAGTAATGTCAGAGGACTTACTTGTCTTGTGGATCTCAGCTACATTCATCAACCTCCTCTGCAATATAGAGGCCACAAAAAGGAATACAGAGCACATTCCAAACATCACGGTCATTGGAAACGAGTCAACCTTTACCATAAAAAGCAAATAAAGGCTTGTAAGTCCATGTCAGTACATCTTTCCTATACTGGTTTGCATCTAAACAAAGAATCCATATGATAGATATTGAATAAATAACTTTGAAATTGTACACTAAGTATCTAAGGCTTAGCCCTTAGATTACACTCCTTGAATATCGAAGAATCACTATGATAGATATTCAACAAATAACTTTGAAATTCTACACTAAGTATCTAAGGGCAAGGTATCTCGTTCTAGATAAATTATAAATGAAATGAATTCTAAATACGCTCAGTAGACCAAGCCAAAGAATTACAAAAAAGCATGCAAGTTCAAGACGGTAGAGAAGTGTATCACTGGATACAAATTGTGTTTAAGAACATAATGTTTCTTATTAGCAGTGATACTAACACCACTATCACGAAGAAGTCTGAATAAACTGAGAAATGGAGAACTCACATTGTACAATACAAGGCAGACAAAGATGTTGAGTGGGATACGGAAAAAATTCATGATGGTGCTTCTGGCTTCCTCTGGAATGTATTGTGATCTCATCTTCATTATAGATGGCCAGAATATTCCTACACAAGCTTCAAATGTACAGAAACCCATTAACTGAATGCATCCAGAGAATGATATGCTTCCACCTTTTACACCTGAGGGCGCCACCAAGAACTGTTCCAATTGGAAATAGAGAAGTTATTATATTGCTAATACTCCTTGAATATAGAAAGGATATAATGAGAGATATCAAGATAGAGAGCATACGCTTGTTACAACAGGAAGCATTAGAGCTGCAGAAGATATCACGAATACGATCTGCATATAGCTCTCTACTTTTGGAGACAAATGTGCCAACAAACGAGAGGCAATGGAGCTACCAAGCATGGAAGCGAGCATGAATGTTGCAAATATGAAACCATGTGGAATTTCCTCCTCATTTGGGCTCAAAGCAGGAGTCCAGAGAAACACAAAGGTGTACATGGAGCCTTCAAACAAAGACTGTATAGCCCCAAGCAATGCGATCTTCTCATCTGATTCAAAAAGAAGAATAAAAAAGTGGTTACTGGGACTAGAGCTGGAAGCAAAGCCATATTATGTATGTCTAAAAAACAAGGCAAGGTAAGAGATTGACCAGACGCAATGGCAGATGCAGCATTCTTGAATTGGGTAATAAGGTCTTTGTTCTCTGATGGATCTCCATAGTTTTCGGACCATGATGATATAATAACGGCCATGCCAATAGCAAGGAAGCAAGCTGCAGCATCGAACGGAGCAACAGGACCAAGGGAGAGAGAATCGACAAGGTAATTGCCAAAGAGTCCAGCTAAGATGGCGACTAGTCCATTGCCAAGGAATATAGCCTTGGAGAAAGTGACTGATAGCCACTGCTGCTCGAAACCTCTCTTGTTGTGCTCAGCAACGAGCCAAGACTCAAAGGCAGAAAAGAGGAGAGAAGTAGCAATACCACCCAAAACACGACCCACCATCAAAACTTTGTATTGGGGAGAATGTTTGGTGATACAACTGAGAATATAGGTAATGCAGTAGGTGATAGAAGCTCTCTTACGACCCCTAAGAAAACAGAGTCAGAGTGAGATAACAAGAATCAGATAGCACTAGTATATATTCATTCATTCAAGAATGAGATGATGCTCACTGTTTGTCGGCAAGAGATCCAACAATGGTGCCAAACAACATTGAAGATCCAAAACCAGCAATAAAGAGCTGACCGATCTCTCCCTTTCCGAAGCCATAAGTGCTGTAGAGATAGTACACATACGGACCCTGCAGCCAGTCCCCAGCTAAAGCGCCAAGGAGAGCAATTCGTGTTCAATACAATCGACCAAATATCTTAAAATTTTACTAGTATCAATTATCAAATCCGAGCTACATTCACCGATCTAGTTCCACCGACACTACCGATCAGAGCGAATCAAATCACAGGAAAGGGAAAAAGTAGAGATCTACGAACGAACCCATCATGAGAGAGTAGACGAGGAGATAGTTGTTCTTGAAGGAGTTGAAGGCGGAGGAGGTGTTGATGCGGTCTTTGTTCGATTTGCTCAGCTCCAAGCCGGCCACGATCGCAGCTAGGCCACCGAACACAATGAAGTAGAAGATCTCCATTGATCAGATCTCGCTGAGGCGAATGAAGAAGATGAGATTTGTGATTTGTAGAGACTGTGGACTGAGATTTCTTTTCATTTTAAACCGGACTAATAATAATTACTCTTTTTTTTCCAATAATTCCTAATTACTTGCTTTTCTATTCATTAATTTCAGAGCTTCTTTTGTTTCATTTAAGATTTTACCAAATTTCTCGATAATCCAATTATTCGATTATCCAATCCTTGCAAATTTTCACTAAATCTAGATGAAATTAGTATAAAATTTTAACAGAGTTTATTTAATAATTTTAAACGTGAAATATTATATTTTCTTTTAGTAATGAATATGTTAAGCTGAATTTTCGGCCCATTTTCCTATCAGCTTGACATACATATTTTAGTAAGGTTGGGTTTTCAGTAAAATTATAAATCAAGTGTAATTCCAAACACAAATTTACAGAGGTCAAAAGATGAATATCTAAAATTAATGTAAGTAATTTTTAATATTTTATCAACAAAAAATTATAATATCTGATTGGGTGAGTAGAGCTGTCAATCATGTCCGCGGTCCGCAGGCCGTGCCCGTTTTGTACCACAGCGGGGTAGGCCTGGACACAAGAACTTTGTCCATGGAATGGCGGGTGTGGCGGGCGTTGTCCATGCGGAAGGCGGGGTGAGCGGGCTTACCCGTTGCGGACTGGCGGGCGATCCGCAGAAGTTGAGAGCTTCTAACTCTTTTAAAGGCTTTGGTTCTTTCTAGTTTCAAGTTTAAACTGTTTAATACTAAAACCCTAAAGTGATATGTGTTATTGAGTGCAAGGAAACAAAAGCGATGACCAAAACTGAATAGTCCATCGACTCAGAACAATCAGAGACGCCTCAGAGACTCAGCCTGCATATCATTCAAAAACAAAAGCGATTACCAAAAGTTACATAATCGATTTACAAATCACAAAAACGGAGATTCACAAAAATGACTCAGAGCCAAAGAAATCAAAATTGTAATGGTACGTTACTAAGTTTGTTTTGTAAATTGTAATCCATCGTGTTTGACAAACCAAAATTGAAACTGTTTGTAATCCATTGAAGAAAAACCGAAACTGTTTATTTTGTAATCTATTTAAACTGTAATTTTTACTCATGTTTTACTAAGTTTGTTTTGTAATCCATCATGTTTGACAAACCGAAAGTGAAACTGTAAGGTGAGAAGCTGTAATTATTAAACAGAACATAGAAAACGAGTTCGCAGATTAGGAACTTTTGCAATCTTAACAAAAACAGTGTTTGTTACCTTTAAGCTTGTTGAAAACCCATTTTGCTTTCTCTTCAACAGTACTGGAGAAAGTCGGTAAAAGAAAATGAAACATTATATTACCATTGGAGGCAATGCGAAGCCTAGAACACAATGATACTTAGTTAAGTACTGAATGGAAACACAAAGAAAATCCGGTAAAATCTGATCCAAAGCCTCCAAATTTTTAAAATTAGAGTAAACAGCAATTCCACGCGCATCCATGGAGGTTAATACTCGGTGTCTGCATTAGTACTACAAAGACAGTAAATAGAATTTTGACTACCCTTAACAAGCCCAACTATAGAATCTTGCAACAACAAAGAAATTCATAGAACTAAGATATGAAAGAAGAACTTTCATGTATCATCGGAAAAAAGTTAGCTTCCACATTTTACCTGATTTAGTCGATTAAGACACACATGAGGAGATCCACCGTCATTGCTCTGTTCCTAGTCGGCCAGTCCTATCACATAACCAAAGATATTCAAACAAACAAAATCTAACATAGAAGTTAAAAGTCGGCTAATTACTGAAAGAAGAAAAGAACAAAGTACCAATGGCTGTTGCCACAAGAGCTTGATTAACAGCATTATGAGCAACAACAAGAACAAACTTGCTTTCATGAGCAAGAACACCATTCCACCACTCCTAGCACGAGACCATAACTCTCTTACTGGATAATGGCTATCAATGCTGAAGTTTGCTGGATCTTCTTGCCATTGCTTAAAAGCTTCACCAAACTTTTATTTCCCTTGTTTCTTATGTAAACAGGACCTAGACGCGTTAGTAATTCATCAAATCATGAAAAGATCAAACCACAAAGACACTCAATAAACCATAAAATTGAATATGCCCATTTAACAATGAATTTGTAAGAAATCGCAAGAAACCCCCAATTCAAAACGACGATAAACACATAATAAAACTCGAAAATTGTAACAAGAAACATCAATTAGCAATTAGAAAAGAATCAAGAAGTGAAGAATCGAACAGAAGAATCAAGAAGAACAGAAATTAAAACCAGAAATGAAGAACCGTAGATACCCGCGGGCTTACCCGCATAGCCGCTGGGGTTTGCGGGGCAGGCATGGACATCCGTTTAGGTGACCGCGGTCCTTTGCGGAAAGACCCACGGCGGTCAGAAGGAAGGCGGGCGGTGGCGGGCACGTCCACGCCGTTGTGGGTCGATCCGTCTGACAGCATTATGGGTGGGGGACATGGAAGTTCAAACACAAACTTTAATGGGTCAATGATTATTTTTGGGTTTTCTGCAAAAAAAATCATCGACCTTTATTTTTCTTGCAAGATCAACTCTCGTATGAAAAGTGTGCATGTTAACTCTATCACCTATAAAGTCACCCGCTAAATAGCCCTTCCCTATATCATGGACGTGTCTCTGTTTGCTGCTGTTTCCAATTACATTCACAAATTTATGGGATGTCGAATGACCCTCTTGCTTCTGCTTGGGTCCTCTCATGCTCGTGGCCTATTCCTCAACTAAACTTGGTTCATATAGAAAAAGAGAGAAAAAATGGGACTAATTGAAAACCATCATCCACTTTTTAGTGGGTGCCACACACCCATGATTGGGTGGTGTTAGTACAATATTATTATGAGCTGTTACTTCTATAAACCCAAATTGTCAATTTTTTTGTTTGTTTGTTTTATGGGTTACAACAAAAAACCCTAAGCGGCATTGACGGAAGGTGACGCCTAACTCAAGCTCAGGCCACAAACGCGAGAATCTACCTCCTCATAAACCCAAATTGTAATTTTTTGTTTGTTTGTTTTATGGTTAATAATGAGCTTCGTAGCCCAAGAAAAAAAACCCTAAGCGGTACCCTATAGCATTGACGGAAGGTGACGCCTCACTCAAGCTAATGAAGGTATCTTCTTCTTCACTCAAACGATGCTTCAAGGTTTTAATGGACAAGTGTAACTTGCAGAACATCGGATCTCTAGGGCTGATGCTTTTTCCGAAAGATGGTGGTTGTGTGCAGTACAACTCGAAAGAAGGCAAGATCGAAAGGAACGTGGGAGAACTATCAGGGTCTCGATTCCTGGCAAGCTCGGGTAATAGATTCTAGATCCAATTTATATTTCAAAGATGTTTTTTTTTGTTCGTTATGATGTTGACTTACTTCCTACTATAGTGAACAAAAAATCATATATGAGAAAGTGTAAAGGGGCTCTCCCACAGTTTGACACCTGTCTTATTTTAGATTTAAAAAAAAAATTCTTCGCATTTTTCTTCAAACGTTTTGCAATTCTTTGGGGGAAAAAACGCTTATGAAAGAAACCCAAAAAACAAACCTCATCTTCTTACTCCGTAGCTTATAAAGACTGTCGTTTACGATCAAATCACAATCTCTTTCCCCACAGAAAATTATCAAATCACGGATCCAGATCGTCTTCTTCTCAGTGGACCTGCAGGTAACTTCAGATTTCTCTGATCTTAAGCGCATGCTCTTCTCTCTCCCCGTCACCCACGACACTCTGAATCAAATATTCTCGGACTTGTGTTCAACGAGGCGAGGTCAGAGGAACCAAACCTCTTTGAATCCAAATTAGGATTAAAACAGCTTTCTCCTTTTTCCTCTCCTTCTAACTCTGCTTTTTGTTGATTCTGTACTGGTTTAGGCTCTCTCTGCTGACCAAAAATGTAACCATCGCAGGAGACCTTACGCCTTCTTATTAATTACCACTTCTTCCAAGGTTTGCTTTCCCCAACTCCAAAAAATTAGAAAAACACTTCCCCTTTTGATTTCTCATATGTCCATTTTGTCTACTAAAGCTCAAGTTTTCTTCATATCACATGTTTCATACTCTTCTACAAAGAGATGTAGTTATGTTACTCTCCCTAAAACAGGCTTACTTGTGCCTTTGTGGTCATGATCAAATATTTGGTTTAAGATTTTTCTCTCAACACATTTTGTAAACTGTCTTCTTCATTCGATATCAACTATTATATTGATTGGGCACTAAATCTTTGCTATATCCTGTTTAGATTCTGTAGGGCCACTATTCATCTTCTGCATATAATTGACAAAATATTTTAACTGTCTACGCATGAACAATGTATCAAGCCGTCAACATTTGCTCTGTGAAAAATTCACCATGGCTATGGAAATTTCTGGGTTCATTGTGGATGAGGATTTTCAAACTATTGCACAAACATTTGGTGCTATGTGTGTGCCTTCTATAGATCCCAAGTATAAGATAGCTGTTTTACTTTCAAAACAGGTACTGAAATGTTAGACACCTCATTTTTACGTTTTCTACTCTTTGTATTTCGTGCTTAAAAGTATTTTATACATGATCATTGTCTTGTCGAAATGTTGCATAGATGCCAGGATTCTCTGTGAATATAAGTTGTGTGATAAGGTGAGCTGATATATATTTAGCGACTTGGATGTTTAATTTATGTTGCTGAGATGTTTTTCTGTTAATGGTAACCATGAAAGAGCTCCAAACACCACGTTATGCAGTTTCTTGAGAGGCATGGTATTCCATATCATTTTGTATCGACAACAAAAGAGAATAAAAGAGAAGATGAGATTTTGGATTTGGTTAAAGATACTGATTTCTCTTCTGAAAAATGTCAAAAGACTCTGCATACTGAATGAGTTTTATATGCCGGAGAGGTTAGTTGATGCCCTAAACCAGACTCTGCATACTGAATGAGCTTTATATGGTGGAGAGGTCAGTTGTACTTATGAGTTATTTTTCGAATGATGATTTTGTTTACAGGTTATTCATGATACAAATGGGTTTCTGGAGAAGAACAAGGATCCATTTCCTGCTGATCTTATCAATCTTTTATCATCTTGGGACGGTCACTTGCCGAAGTTGTTTTCTACTAAAATGTGTGACAAATCTCAGAAGCCGCATATGTTTTCGGACTCCGCAAACCAAATTGTTGGAACAAAATTCAAGGTAAAGAAGCTTGAATCCTGCAGTTTCAATCTGTTGCAATCTTCCTCATCTCATATTTCATATCTCATGTTTAATCATCTCTTACAGGGTCAACTTCCATGTTGATGACCAAGTTAGAGAAAACAAGTCCTTTCTTCATTCGACGCAAAAAGCCAAATATGAATCAGCTTCCCATAGTTTATGAAGAGGGTCTACTCTAACAAAAGCTTAGATGTTGTGCAATTCAACTCTCTCTTACTCCATTTTCGTTATATTCTCCATTGTTGATTCCATCTCAACAGCATTCCTATACAAATTCACACATACAGGTTTCGTTGAAGCTCATTAATTAATTAGATAAAACCCAAAGATACGAAAGTACTGTGATAGGCATAGTACAAAATAAGTGGGAAGAAAAACAGCTTAAAGGTCTTTTGAACATTGGTTGTATGAGAGCCATAGGGTTTGGGAGAATTGATGATCTTCTTAAGAAATATCCAGGATATGTTTGGTTCTTTCTAAGGGTTTAGGACAATTCCAGATCAATAAAGAGAAATTGTTTCAGAGCATATCAATATCACTGTATCATATAAACAAAAAACAGAATACATAGTTTAATTACATGACTGTCAAGTGTCAACTAACTTTCAGCAGACATAACAAGCCCACAAAAAAAGAAGGAAACATAAAGTCAGTAAAACATATCATGTCGACAAGAAAATTCATGGCACAACCTTCCCTTCCACACTCCCATTCTTGATGTAACTGAAAGATGATTAGTCTGATAAAATATATATTTCAAAAAATATGGAACATATTTCAAAAACATTAATATAAATTTCTCTCACAGTAAAATAAAATAAAAACAACATAATTCATATACTAAATTATTCAAATCTATATATAAAAGATTAATTTGGATTTGCTTTCAAAATGCAACATGAAACAAATAACCATCAAATATATCAAAATATGTGGATCACAAAATAGTTATCATGAAATAAAAAACAAATATAGATATTAAGATTTTAATTTCTATTAAATAAAAAATGATTTAAATGGTTATTTTAATGAAATTAAGCAATAAAAATAGAAAAACTTTATGAAGAAAATATCCTAAAACTATATACAATTTATCCATTTAATTTTGCTCAAAAACTCTAATTAGTTAAAAAATATGCCTAAAATTTTGTGAACCGAGTTTTAGTATTGAACCAGATTACTGGTTTTGGCGGTTTTAATGGTTTTACCCAAATACAGTTTTTAAACTAACCCAGATTCATCAACACTAGCGATTCTTGGTTGGACCGGTCTGACTGGCCGGTCCCGGTCCCAGTCTGGTTTTAAAAACCTTGCTCTGATGGAAGGCATGAATTTGCATTGTTTAGGTATAGCTGAAATTATTCATCTGTTTAGTTATAACGACCAACACTTTTAATAATGTGTATATTTTTAATCAGGACTGTTGTTTAATCATTTATTACTATGGTTTAACTTTCTTGTTAGTATGGTGACATTGAACAGAAAGGTAGAGAAGGCATTCCAAAATCAATTGTGATCCATTATGTTGAGGAAGAGATATCACAAAAAAATATGTTCTCATTGACCAATTAGCAAGTTCTCAGGTAAACAATTCATGTCATTTCTGGATCATTGGAAAAGGCAAATCATATAATCTCCAGAATAAATAGTTCCAGTGGGAGGAGAAAAAAATAGATCTAGAGCTGAATAAGAGAGGAGAAAAGGAATTCCACGGACACAAGAAGAACATCAGTTCTTCTTCTTCTTTGAAAAAAATCTTACCTTCGTTTATTTTTTAGATTGTTTATTCTGAGTTAGAAAAACAAATTGAAAAAAGAAATAATCATTTCTTTGCGATATCAAAAATTTTACACTCTTATAGCAACTACTAGCAAATGGATAAGCCCGATTCACCGACACCTAGTCAAGAAACGGTATAACATTCATGACAAAATATACTAATGGTCTAACTAAAAAAGATTTATATGCAAACTGAGAGAATAACTCAAGAATCCAGTGGAGTTGTTTCATCGTAGTTTGTTTGTTACTTTATTTGCTTAGCGAAATTAGATATTTGTTTTGAGATATGTCTATTTATTGTGATAAAAATTTACATGTTAACTATGTAATGAAGTTGGAAACAAAAAAATGACCATAAAACACTTCAAAAAGAAAAAAAACTTTAAAATTTTTTAAAAACAAAATATTTATAAAGAAACTAATATCATATTCATCCACGCGTATAGCGGATTCCACCCTAATTAATATATAATTTATGGTTGGGGTGATGTTTTGCTTTGTGTTTACTTTTGTTGCTGTGGACGACATAGTAATAATCTATGGTTGCAGCTTCTGTTTCTTCAATGAGAAAATGTTTTCTTCATGTATTAATAACAAAAATCTAGCAGGAAAGAGAAAAAGGTAGGGAGTGAGAGATGGAAAAACGGCCAAAATCAATCCAAATTATTTGCAGAATGCATTTTTCTATCCAATTTATGCTACTTTGTATTTATCAATCTGAACTATCTAAAAATTCAAATTTTAAACCTGAACCATATGAATTTTAGCCGATTTCAACATCTATATAAACAGTGTTACTTAGTCATTTAACGGTGCAGAGTCAGACTGTAATGCCCCGCCCGCCACCGTCCCTGAGCACCTCACGTCCTCTCTAGGCCCGTGAGCCCCACACCCCCTCTAGGTCTATGAGCGTTCCACGTTCCCTCTAGGCCAGTGGGTCCCATCTTCGTCCGACGGCCGGTGCATTAATTTCCTGAGGCCCTAGAGACTTGTTACCATCCCTACAAATCACCACATGATCTTTCCCCGTGCTTTGGCCTCACTCTGCAATGACAACCACTTCGGTAGAGTCACCCTTTCTAGTGCTTCTCCCTGAGTCGGCTTAACTCCAGAGTTCTCACTAGAGGAGTGACGGAAAAGATAAGTGCACTTTGGTGATATAGGTAGCCAAATCAAATCTCTTAACCTCCTCTCAGAAACCGGGATGTTACAACTACCCCCACTAACAGATCGCAACGTCCTCAGGACTGCCTCCTGGGTCAGAACCGGTTTGACATAACCTAGAGCTCTGATACCAATTGTAATGCCCCACCCGCCACCGTCCGTGAGCACCTCACATCCTCTCTAGGCCCGTGAGCCCCACACCCCCTCTAGGTCTATGAGCGTTCCATGTTCCCTCTAGGCCCGTGGGCCCCATCTTCGTCCGACGGCCGGTGCATTAATTTCCTGAGGCCTCAGAGACATTACCCTACAAATCACCACATGATCTTTCCCCGTGCTTTGGCCTCACTCACACGGTACCGACAACCACTTCCCGGTAGGTCACCCTTTCTAGTGCTACTCCACCCTAAGCTGGCTTAACTCCAGAGTTCTCACTAGAGGAGTGACGGAAAAGATAAATGAACTTTGGTGATATAGGTAGCCAAATCAAATCTCTTAACCTCCTCTCAGAAACCGGGATGTTACAACCACCCCCACTAACAGATCGCAACGTCCTCGTTGCGCACTCATCGCCCTCAGGACTGCCTCCCGGGTCAGAACCGGTTTGACATAACCTAGAGCTCTGATACCAATTGTAATGCCCTACCCACCACCGTCCGTGAGCACCTCACGTCCTCTCTAGGCCCGTGAGCTCCACGCTCCCTCCAGGTCTATGAGCGCTCCACGTCCCCTCTAGGCCCGTGGGCCCCACCTTCGTCCGACGGCTGGTGCATTAATTTTCCGAGGCCTTAGAGACTTGTTACCATCCCTACAAATCACCAAATGATCTTTCCCCGTGCTTTGGCCTCACTCACACGGTACCGACAACCACTTCCCGGTAGGTCACCCTTTCTAGTGCTACTCCACCTTAACTCCACGATTCTCACTTAGAGGTGGAAAAGATAAGTGCACTTTGGTGATATAGATAGCCAAATCAAATCTCTTAACCTCCTCTCAGAAACCGGGATGTTACACAGACGATATGTGGCGTACACATAGCATCGATAATGGCCAAAATTAACCCAAACTATTTGCAAAATGTCTTTTCCTACCCAACTTTATTATATTCTATTTAATTCTTAATATTTTCTCCTTTTCGTATTTTATTTTTTATATAATTCACGAGATCATGATATGTGTCACAATAATTCAGATCTTGTCACATGCAAAATTCATAAATACAATTATTAAAAAATTTTACAGAAATAAATAATTTTAAAAGGAAAAAATAAATCAATAATTTGTTAATTTATCCAATCAATAAATTTTTAAAAAATCCAAAACCGAAAATAAAATAAAAAAGGAAACCAAGAATTTTTTAATTTATCAAATCAATAATTTTAAAACTTAAAACAAATCTTAAAATGAAAATAAAACTAATTAAAATATAGAAATAATTTAAAAAATATAAAAGGAAACTAAAAATTTGTTAATTTATCTAATCAGTAATTAAAATTAAGAAATAATTAAAAAAAAAAAAAGAAACCAAAAATTTGTTAATTTATCTAATCAACAATTAAAATCAAGAAATAATTTTAAAGCAAATACAAAAATGAAAATAAAATTATAATATAAAAATTAATTTATTCATATAAAATATGTTAATAACCAAAATCTTTTCTCTAACAAAGTATGCTTTATACTTTTATCAAGAAAACGACCAAAATCAATCCACCCGATGCTTTATACTTTTACCGGGAATAAGATTTTCGATGAATATTATAATATACTAGATTAGGATCCATCTGATATGCGGGTTTTTTAATTTTAAAATAAATTAAATTTAAGTAAATATAATTATTCAAGTAAATATGTGTGCTTAATGATTTATCTTAAAATAAATTTAGGGGTAAAAGTATAAAGCATACTTTGTTAGAGAAAATGTTTTGGTGATTAACATATTTTACATGAATAAATTAAGTTTTATATTATAATTTTATTTTCGTTTTTGTATTTGTTTTAAAATTTATTATTGATTTTAATTATTGATTAGATAAATTAAAAAAATTTGGTTTCTTTTTTTCTTTTTAAAATTATTTTTTAATTTTATTTACTGATTAGATAAATTAACAAATTTTTGGTTTCCTTTTTACCTTTTTTAAATTATTTCTATACTTTAATTAGTTTTATTTTCGTTTTAAGATTTGTTTTAAGTTTTAAAATTATTTCTTAATTTTAATTATTGATTTGATAAATTAAAAAATTCTTGGTTTCCTTTTTTATTTTAAAATTATTTCTTTTATTTTCGGTTTTGGATTTTTAAAAAATTTAATGATTGAATAAATTAACAAATTATTGATTTATTTTTCCTTTTAAAATTATTTATTTCTGTATTTTTTTTAATAATTGTATTTATGAATTTTGCATGTGACAAGATCTGAATTATTTGTGACACGTGTTATGATCTCGTGAAGTATATAAAAATTAAAATATGAAAAGGAGAAAATATTAAGAATTAAATAGAATATAATAATGTTGGGTAGGAAAAGAAATTTTGCAAATAGTTTGGGTTAATTTTGGTCATTATTGATGCCACGTGTACGCCACATATCGTCTGACTCAGCACCGTTAAATGGCTAAGTAACACCGTTTATATAGATATTGAAATCGGCTAAAATTCATATAGTTCAAATTTAAAATTTGAATGTTTAGATAATTCAGGTTGATAAATGCAAAGTTACATAAATTAGATAGAAAAATGTATTCTGCAAATAATTTGGGTCGATTTTGGCCGTTTTTCCGTGAGAGAGATCTACGAACCCATCATGAGAGAGTAGACAGGAGTACAAAACTTTCATAAATACGTTCAATTCTCACATTTAACTGTTTCTTTTTCTTATATTTATTTTTTCCAAATTCATGACATTTATAGTTTAGCTTAGTATACTATTTATATTGATTATGATTATTTTAATTTAGTTTCTAGTTGTTTAGTATTTACAGTTTATGATATATTTTAAGATTTCTTTTAATATTAATGACCCCGGTAAAAAATAATTATTTTACGATATCTTCTAAATGAAAATAAACATGCAAATAGTTTATGTCTGATCTACAAGGTTTGATTTTTATTGTGGAGGAAAAAACAAAACAAAGGGATATATTTAAAATATGGAGGGGAAGTAGGAAAAGAAAAAAAACTAGTGGAAACTGGAAACAAATATGAAATGTAATGATTATCTAATCACCACGAGTTTGAATGTTTCACAGTCACTCTCAAACGCCATGTTTTTACTTCTCCGATTTTCGTAATATGCATGTAGCCACACTTTCGTATTTATTCTTATACTAATTCATTTTTGTGCTTGTTATTACCTACTTATCTTTTACCAAAAAAGCCCTTTGACATTAAAAAAAAATTATTGATAGTCTGAATTTTTGAGAGTGGGAAGTGATACAGGCACAGAATTACTCCTAAGCCAAGATCAATCCGATGATCTAGAGATTCCAAAACCTAGACTTGCGGAAGGTGGAAATGATGGTAGAGATGGGGGTGATGGGTTATTGACTCTCTCAATCGAGTGTTGATTGACTTTCTCAATCTAGTGATCAAACCAACTACTTGAACCACACAAATAGTTAAATCCGAGGTTGTCTTAAGAACAAGGTGTATCGCACACAATATTCAAAAGAGATGGACAATTCTTCAAAGACACTCTTTGGAAGAAAAACGAAATACTTTGTATTAATTTGATTGAAAGGTGTTTTACAAAGGAGAAAGAGCTCAGCTTAGAAAGAGCTAGAAACTAGGGAACTTCTAAAGTTCTAGAAACTTAAACAAAGGAAACAAATCACAAAATTAAAGGAAAAATGAGCCATTGTTCATAATTGGCGAAATCTGTCCAAATGAGGCAAATTGTGAGATTTCTTGATTCTTGATAGCTTGGGTGCGAAGGAGTGGTGCCTAGGAACGTCCAGGTGCATTGAATCAGCCTTAAATTCGTGCCTAGACAGTTGGGGGAAAATCCCTTGTGAATTAAATTCGCATGGTTCCGAATAAGGCAACTCGGGTCTCGCATAAAGTAACTTGATTCTGGAGATGATCCAGATGATACTCTGCATTTTGGCTGAGGTAGAGGAGTATTGGAGAGTCTCTGGTTGGTTTAGAATGTCTCCAGGTCGCCAAATATGTGACTGAAGACTCCCAAATCCGCAAGACTCCATATAAGGCAAGTCTAGAGTGTTCCGGTTTAGAAATTGAATAACTTCCTCATCTGATATCGGTTTGGTACAAATCCAATTTTCTGAGCTTCTATGATGAGTAAATAATACATACCAAGTTGGTTTGTAACGTAATTCCTTGTGGTTCGGCCGTAATCCTCCAAATAGTGCAGGTAGGTCCAAACCCGGTGAGTTCAGATTCACCTGACTTGTAAAAATCATATCTTCTGTTTCTAAGCATCTATTTACCTGATTCTAACTCTCAGAGCTTCCATTTTGAGTCAAGATTCCATAGCAGGTCTTGTCGTTGCTCGGTTCTTCTTGGTCTGGCCAGAATCCACCTTTTAATGTACATCGGTCCAAATCCGGTATGTTAGAATTCAGCTGACTTGTAAAATCAATACCTCCTTCATCTGAACTGATAATTGGTTGATTCCACTTTGAGGTGCTCTCTAGATGAGATGAGAATGTAATTCAAGTGGTGGTTAAGCTGGAACAATTGGCCTTGGGCTCTTGTGCACCTACAAGTTGCTGCCTCGTTAAAACCTTACCGGGAAAACCCATTGGGATAAAACCACAGTGAAGAAAAAAGAGTACAGTCCTTGAAGATGTCTTTATCCATCATCATGACCTGAGGAACTCCAATATTGGTTCTTGGTTCGAGTTTTTTCTTTACTTGAGACTGGTTTGGTCCTTTTAGTGTTGATTTACTCTCCTCGGTCTCGTCGGCTTGTCTTTGCTCCATGTGATCTCTCTCATGGTTGGTGCTAGATTTGATGACCGCATCATACCCTCCCTCTTCAAAAGGTTTTGCCCTCAAAACTTGATTGCCTGCACATAGATAAGTCAAGTTAATACATTGTAATGTAAAAGGGTGTAGAATCTTACGTCGAGTTTGATCAAGTGGGTGTTCATCGGGTGGTTTCTCCTTGATCTGAATGGTGTTGTTAACATTCTCCTCTTCCTCAGAAGCTGGTTTGATAAGAACTGATACATGCTCCTCATGGTTTTGGTTCTGGTCCGAGAACATCTTCTTTCCCGGTGGGACACCATAGCACTTTTCTTTTGTACCTATAATGACATCGACACTTTTGACCAGACACAAGTGTGTTAAGGCAGTCATGGGAGGATAATTAAGAGATAAAACAATTTCAGCACGAAATTTTCCATGTAGGTGGCATGAAACAATGTTTTGGTAATCTTTTACGTGTTGTTCAAGAATATCAATTTTATACGTAGGTTTCATTTCAACACTAAAAATATCCTCAAACTCTTTAGGGAATAACAAGATCATATTCACAGCATTCAAATCATTAGAAATGAAGGAATGTAAGGAATTACTTACCTGGTCGAAACTCTCGGTGAGTTTTGCTCTAGAGGCCACGGTATTCTGATTTTGTGTCTTATCCGGTGGCTCTTCTTGAAGCAAGATGTTGTTGATGCAACCTTCACCATTTTCAGTGGCTGTCTCGGGGTCTACTACTTCCATTGTGTGCTCTACTTCATGTTGTAGACCTGCATTATAGACCTTTGGCATAGACAAGAGCATTATCTTAGAACTGAAATTTTCAATACATGTTTGAATAACACTTAATTCCGGTTTTGACTTTAGGGATGTGGATTTGTCTAATTGTCTAGTAGGGCAGTTAGCCGCAAAGTGTCCTCTTTGATGGCATCTATAACAAATTATTTCTTTTATCTTTACAGGCTTAGAAGACTTACCTTGGTGGATGTTTCCTTGCGGTTCAAGTAAGATTTCATCAATGGTCTTGAGAGTGTCCAGCTCAAGTCTTGGTGATGTCTCCTTAACCGGTGTTGGCTCTTTATGTTGAGTGAATCTTTTAGTTAACAACACTCCTTTTGCCTTGGGGCATGTAGCTTTCTTTGTTGTCACCTTAGGCCTTGGGGTTGTGGCTAGAACCATTCTTCTTGGTGTGGAATAGGTTTCAACCTGGGCATAGCATTGACTTTCCCTTTTAGCACTTCTGACAAACCCCTCGCTCATGATCTGCTTCATCTCTTCCCAAGTGGCGTCTGGTGCTCTCCAACTTAGTTGCTTATATGCCTCTAAATCCCAATAGGCAAAAGCATCCTCAGTTAGAGTTTCCTCCGCAATATCTGCTTTCTCATCCTCGGGGATTTGATTGCATAGGAACCAATGCTCCATGTCTTTTTCCCATTGTAGATAAGCTTCTGGTCCTTGTTCATGACCTGAGAACTGAATGTACCGAGGCTCTTCAGCTATATCTTCATCTACTTCGCTGTATGCTTCACGAAAATCATCTCTTCCAGCCTCACTTTTGACTTCTTCCTCTTCAGCAAACTCTTCTTCATAGCATAGAGAATTAATTTCTCCTTGGGGTTGTTCCTCGTGATCCGAATATGGTATTTCACACCATGGTTTAATCTCTTCTTCACGTTTTAAATCAATTTCTTCATGGTTTTCTTCCTTATTAAACTCGCTTTCTGAATCTTCTTCATCAAGCACATTAGTTTCTTCCTCTAAACCAATTTGAGAGCTAGTATCTCCAAGGTCTTCTTCTTCATAGAACACACTTTCTGACTCTGTCTCATCATCCCAGTGTTCTTCATTACGTTCATAGGCTTCTTCAGTACTGAATTCAGAATCAGCATCTCCTTTCCACGAATTGTAGTCTTTTTCTTCTTCTTCACTCCCCGAGAGGTCTTGTTCTTCACCCCAATCAATCTCAGAGGTGTTAAACTCACTCCTTTCATCCTCTACATCAGATTCATAGTCCATGGCGGATGGTACCTGCAAAAGATTCAATACTATATCAAAGCTCTAGCAACTAAAAGAACCGATTTAGACAATTTAAGCCACTTGGACACAGATTGGAAAACAACTTCGAAAAAATATCAAATGGACTCAAAAATTTGAAATTGCACTTGATAAATCTTCTTAAGAGATTAAATTAACGAAATCAAAAAGAAAAATATTTTTTTGGAAATTTTCGGATTTTATACGACTCAAACAAAACAGATCAAAATCCAGAAGCGATTTTTTATATGTCTGAGATTTAATTCTCAAACAAATACCAAACGAATTTCTAAATTCTGGGATAAAAATTTTGTGGGTTTTCAAGACTCTAAGAAAGCAGAAACGGAAAGAAAATAATTTTTTTGATGATTTGTTTGGATTTTATAAAACTGAGATTTTAACATCCCACATATGGTCATTTCAAGCACGTGGGATGTTAATCCTAAAGCACAAAGGGCAAAAGATATATTATTGCTTTCATGCTTTGGCAAAAGAAATACTGTGGTTAAGCTTACCTAACCATGACAAAAAAAAAAAAAAAAAAAAAAACGTTACAATTCAATCCAAAACAATGGCACGGGGATTGGTACACGTGAATTACTCCTTTTCCTTTTTAAAAAAATACTAATACAATTCATCGTGTTGTTAAATGTGTAAGTAACTCCTTAATTGGGTTGATACGATAATACTCAATAAAAAAATTCTTGATTTCTCAACTTATACAGTCCCAAACTTTTAGTTTCTCTATATATAGAACCCTCTCCTCCTTACGTTTCGTTAACACCTATAGATTCCAGTTTCCAAACAAAAAGCCCTTTTTTTAATACCATTGACTATGGCCCATTTCCTCGAGACTCAACAACCCCTCGTTTTCTCCGGAAAGAAGCGAAACGACCGTGATGATGACGACGGAGACGCCGTTGTTGCAAAGAAATCAGCACTGGCGGCCTGTGAGGTCGACCCTGCGGCAGCGTTGGTGAGCATCCGACATGAGTTTGGAGAGCATGGCGGAGTGAACATGTCGATCGAGGCCTCCGCTACCTTCACGGTCATGGAACCGGATACCATGAAGCGGATGTTCGCCGGAGAGCTGGGACCGGACAACGACTTCTTTGTATACAGCCGACACTTCAACCCCACCGTGCTCAACCTCAGTCGCCAGATGGCTGCTCTCGAAGGCACCCAAGCCGCTTACTGTACCTCAAGCGGTAATTATTATTTATATTATATAGTAATTGTTTGTATAAAATTAAAATAATATCCAGATCCCATGGAATCTTAGCTGAGTGTTTTTGATACGGAATCCCAACTTTGTATGGATTAACATATTTTTAAAAATATTATTGGGACGGACGTCAGGTATGTCGGCGATATCGTCGGTGATGCTTCAGCTGTGTAGCAGCGGGGGACACGTGGTGGCGTCGAGCACGCTCTACGGAGGAACACACGCTTTACTCACTCATTTCTTGCCAAGGACCTGCAACATAACCACGTCCTTCGTCGACATAACGGATCATGGCTCGGTGGCGGATGCGATCGTTGAGGGTCGGACACAGGTTCTCTACTTTGAGTCCATAGCCAATCCGACGCTGACTGTGGCCGACATACCTGAGCTGAGCCGTATGGCACATGAGAAGGGCGTGACAGTGGTGGTTGACAACACCTTTGCCCCCATGGTGCTGTCTCCGGCCAAGCTTGGAGCCGATGTGGTGATTCACAGTATTTCCAAGTTCATTAGTGGTGGGGCCGACATCATCGCAGGTAACGTGATTTGATTTGTCAACTTTTTTCTTTCACGTGAAGGAGCTATGTAACCGTACACGTGTCTTTGTCGTGGAACTACTTAACAGGGGCCGTGTGTGGGAGCGAGAAGCTGGTGAAAGGGATGATGGATCTACGTGGCGGGGCTCTGATGCTGTTGGGTCCCACCATGAACGCCAAGGTGGCCTTCGAGCTCTCCGAGCGGATCCCTCACCTAGGCCTCCGCATGAAGGAGCACAGCCACAGGGCCCAGGTGTATGCCGAGAGAATGAGGAAGCTTGGGATGAAAGTGATATACCCGGGGCTCGAGACCCACCCGCAGCACAAGCTACTCAGAGGAATGGTGAACAGAGACTATGGATACGGAGGATTGCTGTCGATAGACATGGAGACGGAGGAGAGAGCTAACAAGCTAATGACATATCTCCAGAACGCCACCCAATTCGGCCTCATGGCCGTCAGTTTGGGTTACTACGAGACACTCATGTCCTGCTCCGGCAGCAGCACCAGCAGCGAGCTTGACCCCTCTCAGAAGGCAGCCGCAGGTATCTCTCCTGGCCTTGTACGAATGTCGGTGGGGTATGTGGGTACACTGGAGCAGAAGTGGACACAATTCGAGAAAGCATTCCTCAGAATGTGATGTCTTGTAGTATAATAATGCCTTTTTCCCCGAACACCAGTACTCCATTATCTGCGTTATCTAATAATGTGGCCAACCTTCATGTTTATCTATTTTAATGATATATTGTCCCCAAAATAATTTGCTTCTCTTTTTAATCATCTTTTTCTAGAAATATTTAACTTAAAAATTTAGAGATGCCTCTACATTAGACTCAAGAGCATTGGAAGCCCATAGCAAACCACTTTATTCTTGGCCGCTAAATTATCCACTAATATATTTAAAATTCTAAATAAAGTGCCAGCCCAAAAAAAAAAGCAAGTTCTATTTTTTTGTTTCTCAATAGGAAGGAGTCACCAAAATATACAAAAGTAAATTGGTATAAAATGATGTTTGAGTAATAGTGGTCGGGGTTTGGTATTTTTATATACTTAAATGAAGAATTGGTTAATTAATTTGAATAAAGTTGAGGAGGAGTAGTGGATCTGCGCCAAATGAGCTCAAGCTCACGAGCGAACTCCTTCTGCCTCCCAACAACAATGGTGATGTGGTCTTTGTCGGGGACGATGTGGATCCTAGCACGTGGCACTTTCGTCTTGACGCCGAAGCTGCATTCCACGGGGATCATCTCGTCCCTACCGCCGTGGAAGACGGTGACATCACAGTCCACGTTGTCACGGACATGGTCAAGATAAGCCTCCACTTTGCTCCCCGACCCGAAGATAATGTTGTGTAGTGTGTGCCACGACGCGTTGTGTGTGTGACACAAGAACCCTTCTATCAAGTACGTTCTCATCCTGCGTGCATACACCATCCCAATTTTTTATTTCTTCCAGCCCAATCATGCATATTGCATTGTCTCACTATTTATAGTATTCTCACATCTATCAAATGATTTGTTGGTTAATGAGTACCTGTTTCTGGTGAGTAGCTTAGTGAGAAATTCCAGCAAATGGTGGTTCTTGCAAAGCACTAGACTGACGGTGCGGCTAACGTGCTCGTACCAGCTAGCCACTGAGGCTCCGAAGGCCATCGGAGGCCACACTTCCTTGGGCGCAACTCTTCTCATCACATATTGCGTTGCTTGCACTCCCTTTGGCACCGAGTAGTATGGCTGCACTCCCCATTAATTATAAAAAATATATATATATATCAATAATTACCATACTAACCAGGAAGTATTATTCAACTCAAAGGAATTTATATATATGACTCACAGGAGCCAATAGAGTGAGTGACTTGATGGCTCCTGGGTATTTAACCGCTAGCGCAAGAGCCAAAATGCAGCCTAAGGAGTGAGCCACTATGTGGAATGTTTTGAGTCTGAACTGAGAGATCACCGATCTTTCTATCATCTCTAAATGCTCTTTCAATGTATATAGCGAATCATTTGGCTTTGGACTTTTGCCGTAACCCAACAGATCCACTGCGAGCAACCTGTAATTTGATTTGGCTGAGTCTGAGAAGTTTGGGAACAGAGTCTCTGTCCAAAACGCTGATGATGATAAGAACCCATGTATGAACACCACGTTCTCTTGTGCCTTATTGTCTGCACATTCAAAATTTTATATTTAGCCTTAGTTTATAGTGATTCTTATAAAAAAAATGTATTTGGAATATAGTGTGTGTGGGCGGAGAAATCGCTTAGAAACAGTGTAAAAAATTCTGAGATAATTAGGAAAACTATTCAGAAATTCTTCACATTGTTTCTGAATTACCTCAAAAATTCTTCACACTGATTTTGAGTGATTCTCCGTTTCCACTACAAACCAAGTCAGATTCATCCCTCAATATATATTACTAGTGCATTTTTGTCTATTTTTCGAAGAATTAACGGATACCTTTTATCTTTGAAGGCATTTCATAATAGTAATGTTCAATCCTGATTAAACGCGACTCTATCTATTTAAAATGTATCGTTTCTTATCTTACTAATAAAGGATTTTTAATGCAGAACCCCCAACATAACCCAATATAATAAGAATAATTAAGAAGATCGATGCTTTAATTTGATTCTTAAACAACCATTATTTTGTATTCAAGAATAGTCAAACTTTTTTCTTTCTCATGAGAATTTATTACTGCGGTCTTATTAAGATGAGAATGCATGCTGCACGAGACACTAGAGAGTGAAAGAAGAGCCAAAAGGGAAATGATGTTCAAATTTCAAAACAGGGCCACGGAGATTGAGATTATTCACCCTTAATCTATAGATGATGTAAAATGAAAAAATGTAGAGAATTCAAAGATGTGTATACCTTTGGGCTGTTGGACATTGACAAAGAGAGATTGGTTGGAAGAGGAAAGCCAAGAAGTGCAGAAAGTGCAATGGCAATCAGACCATCTTGGTGTTCTTGGCAACTTCTCGACCACAGTGGAATTCACAGTCACTAATGTCTTTTTAGTTGATGATGATCTCTTCTTCGACTCATCACAGCATTTCACAGCATCCTTCTTGAAATACTTCACTAGCTTAATGAGCCTGGTGAGGAGTGAAGGGCGTGAGTAGAGTGTGTCTGAGATCTCATCCAAATGGATCTTTGTCCTTGTGAGTGAGACTACCTTCGAGTACTCTCCTGATCTTTCCGACACTATCATCTTCCCGCCTCTGCTCCCTCCGGCCGCCGGTGGTTTGGCCTCAGGGGGCGGACAGCAATAGCAGGGTTTCCACTCTGACTCAAAGAAGAAATCAAGAGTCTTATAGGTGAAGCAAAGCAAGAAATCCACAATGTCAAGAATGAAGAAGACGAAGAAGCCCACGGTGCGGTTGAGCCACCGTGAGAAGCCCATGTTGTGGAGTTTAACTCTTGTGGAGGGCATGTATGTATGTATGTGGTGATGTTGCAAACGCAAAGTGCTTGAGAGATAGAGAGAGAGAAAGTATTAAGTTAATGAAGAAAGAGGAAGAGAGGAACAGATGGCAGATACATGAATTTATTGATCGCATTTAACATACATTGTTGGCCAAAATGATGAAATTGGGTGGCCGTTGAATCTTTTTTTTGCAGCCCTCAACCACGCATTTCCAACACATATATACTACAACATCCCTTAATATCTTTTTTTTTCTTTTTTCTTTACAAATTAAGCATCAATATTGGGGAACATGAGGTGTCGATTGGTCCGGTGATAACCAAAAGTGCCACCAATGCCACTTACACACAAAGTCAATCAAGTCACCATGCATGTAGGATCCCTTTGCGTTCATTTTATACATGATATAATTTATTATGTTATTTTCTTCTTTATGTTTTAATAAAGACAAATTTGGACCATTTCTAGATTTGTGTATAATCTTTGGGCAGGGCCAATGCTATTCTTCTATGTATTATTCCAGTTTTAGTTAGGAAACTGTAATTCGAATTTTCATTTTCTCTTACAATTTGTACAAATATTTGATGAAATAGATTTTTAAAAAATGTTTAATGTGAAAATAACATGTTAGGCATACACTAACAAACAAACCGTAGATAGTCATAATGATACTACCATATATGCTTTGTTTGGTAAGACCATTAATGAGGGCTTTGGCTGGTTGATGACTATTGGGCGTCTAAAACTAAAAGGAAAGGCAACTAAATCTATATGAATATGGGATTGCTATGAAACTGAAACTAATACATCAAATAATTGAAGTAATGGCAGAGAGGTGTAAATAGTAAATGTTGATAGCGAAATAAGAAGTGATATGATGATGGCATGTGGCCACTTAACTCAAAGTCATCACTCTGAATTCCCACCGGCCCATCTAAACAGCCTAGCCTATCTGTTTGTTTTCTGAAAATTTTATAATATGTAGACACATTTCTGGAAAACAAGCTAAAGAATTAGTGTCAGTACACATATATAGTATTGATAATATATATATATATATATATATATATATATCCTTCAACCCAGAACTAGTCGATCGTATCTCTTTACCCAATAGTTATATCATTTTCTCTAATCTGTTGAGGGAATATAAGTAGAAATATTCGAGTGCTTGCATGAGAGTGATATATAGTATGTAGTATGGTAAGGAACGTGACACCATGTGCTATGTTTAGGAGGGTTCAAAAGTCTTGCGTCACACAACTAAAAGCAGTCTCAGAGCCTATTTCTATAAATATTTAACCAATCGAGCGGCTTGCTTCTATTAGATCGCAATATAGTGCAGATACGGCAAGTTAATGATGGAAACACACACACATACATATATCCTTCAAGTCAAGCCTTCTTTATATATCCCATACCTTCGAGGTTCTCAATACTTAAAAACATTTTTTCATTTTATGAAAATATTTGGTGCATATATATTGAATGCTAACCTTAGTGCATGTATCACTACAGTTTTTGTTTTCTTTGTTCATCCTGAACCATCTAGTGGCCTCTAAGCACCGGAAGATTCACTAACAGCCAAGTGATATCTGACATCGTTCATATGTTTAAGGGTAAGTGAAATAGCTATATGAATTTAGAGTAAAGCTCAAACTCAACAACCATATATATGGATCGTTGTCTTGGTAGAGCAGAAAAAGAAGTTGAACGTAATAAAGAGAATTAGTTACAACTGTAAGTTACAAGCAATGCCACAAATGTAATGCAATGGTCAGCGACGACTGCCACATTTGATAAGTGAACTCCATTCCAACATGTGTAGCGTTAGAACTGGTTTGGACTGAGAAAATTGAGTAACAACAAATAATAATGATGAAAGTATGTAAATGTAATGGAAAAGGTCAAAAGACTAAGAAGCCATAAATGTGAAGTTGACTAGTTTGGTAGGGAGTTTCTTTAATTTATTGATTTCAATCTTTCGAAACTTGAAAAATACTCACTGCTATTGTTTTTTATCCCTACTTTTTTTGATAAAAAAATAAAATAAAAGTTATTCATCCCTACTTGCAAATGAATTAGTCCATCTACTTTACCATGATCAATACAAAGGTATCTGATTGGCCATCTTCCATCGACATGTATGAATATTTCAATCACACACACATCTTAAATTCTTAATTCTTAGGTATTAAATAACACATTTACAGATTGCAATCTCCATTAACGTATAGAGTTATAGTTACTGCTCGAGTAGTAAACATGAATTTATTTAATTGTATGAAAAGAGGCCTCAGATTATTACCTATGGGCTTCGTTGGACGGCAGGGCTCGGGAAAGGTTCTGCTTCGCAGATACATGGAGGATGGTGAGACCACCTCAACAGGAAGTAACTTGGCACAAACAGGTTTGGTTGCCGGGAGCTATCCCTAAGCACTCTTTCAACCTTTGGCTCTGCTGCCTAGACAGGTTGCCTACTCGTGATAGGCTAAGATCTTGGGGCTTGGCAATTGATGAAACTTGCCCACTCTGTGAAACTAATGTGGAGACACGAGACCATCTGTTTCTTTGGTGCCCCTACAGCGTTGAAATCTGGATTTGGGCTATGGCAAAACTACAACTCACTTTCACCGGTTTTAACTCGTGGGACAATCTCATAGATTGCCTCAAATCGCCATCAAGGCTCCCCTCCTTCACCTCGTTACTCCCCACGCAGTCATCTACTCAATCTGGAGAGAGAGGAACTCAAGGATTTTCTCTGGAGCTCGCACCCCTGCAGCTGGGCTGTTCCGTGGAATAGACCGAGGCATCAGGAATACTTGCTTTGCCCGCAGGCACCGTGATCGATTCAAGGACTGTTGTCGATCCAGCACCGGCCCTGAAAATCCGGGGGCCCTAAGCAAAACAAAAATGGGGGCCCTTTCTTCCCTTACAAACGTAATCAAAATCATAATTTTTTGTTACTTTTTTATCTACACCATATATACTTCATATTTTTTTAATTATACATAAAATTTTCCATATATCAACTTATTAATATACATATATAACATAAAAAAATTAAAATGGGGACTAAAAAAAATGGGGGCCCTGGACGAATGTTTCACCTTGCTGTGTTCAAGGCCGGCCCTGTGTCGATCTACTAGGCACCCATTTCTTTCAATATCCCACACAGAAATTTTAGCCAAAAAAAATGAAAAGAGGCCTCAGTGAAATGGGATTGTTTTTGGGCCCATTTCACTCAAAACTAAAAATTAATAAAGTGAAGTTTAAGAGGCAAAGAGAGTGGACACTTGTAAGTCGTAAGTTGCGGTGACGTTTGTGTGGCCACTAATTTAGTAAAAAAGCAAAAAAGCAGAGTATGTGTGATGGTAGGGAAGAGCCAAGAGAGAGCTCATCCATGGCGGCTATTTCTAGTCTGCAAGCAATTAATGTTACATTTAGGCGACGTGGCACTCGATGTGGGATTGCGGAGCCGAGCGGAGAGCCAGCTCCGATGGGGCAGAAGACTAGATACGAAGATGGATTGGTGGAGAGAGTGTTCATGGGTCTGTTCGCGAGGAAGATGGACAAGTTCGGGTCCAAGAAGAAGGAAATGAAGGAGAAAGGGTTTTGGGAGTACGATTACGAGAGCTTTGTGGAGGTTTCAAAGAGAGTGATGCAAGGACGCTCCAGAGTGCAGCAGCAAGAGGCCGTGAGGGAGGTTCTTCTCTCTATGATGCCTCCTGGTGCTCCTCAACAGTTCAGAAAACTGTTTCCACCAACGAAATGGGCAGCTGAGTTTAATGCGGCTCTTACAGTGCCTTTCTTTCACTGGTTGGTTGGTCCTTCTCAGGTCATAGAAGTGGAGGTGAATGGGGTGAAACAGAGAAGTGGCGTCCGTATAAAGAAGTGCAGGTAACAAGTGATTCCTTCTAACACTTGTCTTGCTCAAAATGTCACACACTTGCTCATACAATGTCTTGATTGAAGGTATCTGGAGAACAGTGGATGCGTAGGAATGTGTGTGAATATGTGCAAGATTCCAACACAAGATTTCTTCACCAATGAGTTTGGCCTACCACTCACCATGAATCCAAGTATTATTTCACCCTAAACCTTCCGTCACAAGATTTCTACATATTTATATTATGTTGGGGGTTTGTTTTCATAAGCCTTAACTCTATTTTTGGTTGTAGATTTTGAAGATATGAGTTGCGAGATGATATATGGACAAGCGCCTCCGGCCTTTGAGGAGGATGCAGCCACCAAACAACCTTGTCTAGCAGACATATGTACGTGTAACTAAGGCTCAGATTGCACAAATGTAGCAAGTTTGTATCTAACATGATGCTTATAAATGAAATGATGATGTTGCCTGCAGGTTCGATGTCCAGCCCAAGCTCCCCAATCTGCCCTAAACTAGAGGCATAAGGGTGGATTGGATCAGCCACTTGTTTCCACTTTCCTGGGATATACAATACTTTTCCCAAAACACATACATATAAAAGTCACATTGTAGAGTTGTGAAATATCCTAATAAACATACTTTGAGCTTACTCATCTTTCACCGCCTGTATGTATTTGTGTGTCTCTGTTTCAATTCCAAATTGGTCTTGGAGCTCAAGTTTCTGATATACAACAAAAGTAACTCTGCATCAACAATCTCAAGGACACCGGTCACTACTCCTTGGTCTTTGCTAGCAGGTGAAGGTGAGCATGGAGGTCAGATCCGCCATGTACAACCTCCAAGGCAACAAGGGCCCTTCTCTGTCTTCTACCGTCTCAATTTCCTCGAGGGCATCACTCTCATCGTCTTGATTGGTCCTTCTTGAAACCATATTTGCAGGATAAAAGAAACGAAGGTCTTCTTGCTGAAGAGGCCCTTAAGCTTGAAGATGAGTTTGAATTACAAGAGTAGACTCTGTTTCAATGGACTCTGTTTTGCTTTTATACATTTGACTTTGCACATATGAAATCTAGTTTTCTGCAATTCCAACTGACTAGGTTGCAAGTGTTGGTTTGAGGCGTACAAAGTAAATGTTTAGTTAGGAGAGGTGGAACAGATGACGCATTAATGTTTTGAGTGGGCCCTCAAACAGAAATATTGAGAGGTGATTCATTGAAACCACAGGGAAGTTGTTAGAGAGACATTGCCCAACAAACTATCACATATACGTTTACCTAAGAGTTTCATCTTTAAACTGTGTTTCTTAGTTTACCTAAGAGTAAGACAGCCTTTGCAACTGCTACTTTAATTACTTCCTAAAGATAAGCTGCAAGCTTTATTGAAGGTCGAATGATTGCAGCTGATGATAAACATGTGATGATGCCTCGTTCAGCTTTACAACACACTTCCATGTTCTTAATTAATAAATAGATTTACCTTACTTTCTTTTTCTCCTTTTTCCTAATATATCTTAGTACAGCATAAAAGAAGACCTCTTTTACAGCTAAAGCTTAGGAAAGCTGAGGGATATGAAGACGCAGAGGAGTCATGAAACGATGATGACCAGAATCTCCACTCCGGATCCTCACAACACCAACCTAGGAGAAGATATAATGGACTCAGTCTGCAAAACTTGGAAGCTCTATGATAATCCCTACTACTGCTCTTCACAGTCTCAACAACAACGCAAGGCATATATTTGGGATCTCAATTTCATAAGGGTCTTCATGGAATCTCAACTAGACAAATCTCGAGCCGAGATCAAGGAATTGAAAGCAGAGCTAGACTACGAAAGAAAAGCTCGAAGACGGGCTGAGTTGATGAACAAGAGGCTGGCTAAAGATGTGGAGGAGGAGAGAATTGGTCGAGAAGCGGAGCAGATGCAATACAAGCGGCTTTTAAAAGAGATATCGTCCGAGAATTCAGAGATTAAACGAGAGCTTGAAGAAGAGAGACATATGCATAGGTTGGCAGAGGTTTTGAGGGAGGAGAGAGTTCAGATGAAGCTGACAGACGCAAGGATTTTCTTGGAGGAGAAGCTATCTGAATTAGAGGAATGTAATAGACAAGGGGAGAAGGAGAGGACTAGGATGATGAAACCAAAGATACTGGAGAGAGCGTGTAGCACACCGGCGACTAGGAGCTGGGAGAATCCACACATTAAAAGAGGGATAAAAGGGTTTGTGGAGTTCCCAAGAGTGATGAGAGCAATAAGATCAAAAAGTGAGCAATGGGGCTCAAAGCTGGAATGCCAAAAGGTTCAGCTCAAGATTCTGCTCAGACAAAAGACCATCCCAAGGTGTTCCACTCTTCTCTCCTCTGATTGATACTGTAAGCTTTTATTCCAATAATTCACTACTAAAGACTGAAGCTCTACTAATAAGATTCTATTTGTTTGTCCCTTTGATAATATTTTCTTCAATTTGATTTCTGACTTTGAGTAGATTTTGCAACTGACCAAATATGGTTAAGTCCATCTCCATATTCCCATTTCCAGTAGAATTTGCTCCAACAATATTCCATTTCCAATTTCATAATGGGGTAATTTTATTCATCACTCTATTTTTTTACTCATTATTCTATTTTCAATTCTATTTTGGAGTAGGGTTGGAGTATAATTCAACTTCATTTTAAAGTAAAAAGTGAAGTAATACATTAGAGATGCTCTAAAAAGCCAAGTTAAGAGTCATGCAATAACCCATGTCGATTTGAACTAGTATGAAATTATCTAAGTCTCCAAGAGAAAGTTGGCCAATTTGAATTGTTTTCGAGCATTTAATTAACTCTGATTAATTACAGTCTCAAAATGACGCAGTCTGGTTGGTACAAGATAATAATAATAAACTTCATTAGTTATAATTAACCACACACGTTTGATATATTAAAATTTACCATAAAGCAAAATCTAGACATGTACCACCGACAAGATATTTTCGGACGAATCACTTGTGATGCTCGATGAGACGACGTTTTCTTCACCCTTGGCCACGGCTCGCACACTCTCTATCAGCTCATTTGTTCTTACATCTTCCGACAATATCTGCAACAGCTCTTCCGAGTTTATGACCAGATTCACTTTCCATATCCCACCTTTGCTGCTCGTACGCCTCCTCCTCGTCTTCTTCTCCTTCTGTCGGGTCCTTATGTAGTTGCTGTTTTTTGAAAAGACGTCCGTGTATGATCTCTTAAACACCCTATGGTTGTAATCTAGAGACAGTCTGTACGGAGTTATCGCTGGCAAAGACTCGCTGTCGGATCTCACGTGGCAGCTTCCGACGAAAGTCTTCAACTCGTCCGAGACAATAGTGGGCAAGAGATAGTAGGACTGACCGGGGACAAGGTGGTGGTGGTGAGGCAGCGGTTCCCAGAGGAGATCAAGGGCCGAGAAAATAGCATGGCCTGAGAATTCATGGGAGACGGACCCCACAGTGACGGGGGAGTAGAACTCGAGAACTCCACCGTCGGATTTGATGACTTTGATCAATAAGTCTTCCTCTTCGTCCCCTAACTCTCCGAATAAACAGTTCCCCATGCTCGACTTGTGTGCTTGCCTACTCCATGCTTGCTCTCAATAATTATAAAGGTCGGTGACGGTGAGAGAGTGAGCCCTTTCCCTATAAACATAATGCTTCTCATTAAATACTACTCTACTCCACTCTTAAAAAGTAGACAAACTATATGTGTACACAAAACCCGCGTAAATCAAAGGAAAATGCGGTGGAATCTTCTTTGCTTTTGATATTTTTATTACTGATATAGCTGCTTTACTGGTATAATTTACTTTTCTTTTTGTTGGAGACATGCTATAGATAGCCTAGCTATAGTGTTAAATTATTTGTTCTTTGGTGATGAACATATAATAAATTAGCTTCAAGTGCGCCATTAACTTACTTTTTATATGACTTGCGTTTTCTTATTCCTAATAGCATGAAAGAAGTATAGATTCATTGTCAGCGGAACATCTTGAGTTGTGATATCCCAAAAAGAAAAAGATGTGAGTTATAAAGAATAGGTCTAAATCATATTATAGACCAAATGAGAAGAATTTTTTTTTTTTTTTAACAGGTAAATAATGGGTCCATTCCACTACCATTGAATTTTAAAATAACTAAACTAAAGAAAGAAAAGTACAAAGAGGCATCGACCGGCATCTCTTTCCAACTTTGTCTTTAATAAAACGCATCGGTCTCTGTAAGTCGACCTTACGTTTATACGAATAGAAAAGTCCGATTTTGGCGCCAGAAGCTAAATTCTACAAAGATGAAAGATCCACTAACCAATTGAACAAAATATTTGATCCAGTTTTGCATTAGTTTTCAACTTGACCGGCCCCCTTGACGAATATTGTTGACATTTGTTAAATTGTTTGAACGTCATCACGTATGGCCCCATACATTTTTTAGATTTGAACCCGATATCTGAGCTTCTTAATATTAATTCTTCAATATTATTATTATTATTATTATTATTTTAGTTATTTTATTAATTTTTGTAGTTTTCATATTGCATTTGGAATTGTCTTTAGAAGATTTTAATAATTTTTAGGGTTTTACTATAAATAAGAGTTTTAATAAGATTTAATTTATTCGAGGATTATTAAACTAAATGCTTATTTTTGCATCTATATCCTAAAAGTTTTCGCTATGTCAGCACATCGTCGAAACATTCGATGATGTCACGATGAGCACGTAATCGATGTAAACTTGCACAATTGGGTCAACAAGAGCGAAATAGACTTATTGCTTTTAGTAGAATAATCATTTAGTGTATTTAAATACACTCAGAATGTTTATCTCCCTAATTAATCAACTGAAATAATAAGGATCAAGTTGAGATTTAGATTACATTCTTTGTAAAACAAAAATCCAACCTTAAAACAACATGTTTTTTTTTCGTTGAAATTTCATTATAAAGTGAAATACATAAACGGCTGGTGAAAATACAACCCCCATAAACAAGAGAAAATACCCGAAAATGAATCATTTCAGAAATTTATTTCTAAACAAGACTCTTTCTAGTTGAAATTTTTTTTTGGTACCGTTGAGATGGTGAATGATGCGTTTAGAGAGAATTTGCCATCGACCGTAATAGATGAGGATAGGGTTGAAGAACCAAATGTAGAAGCTAGAAGATTTTTTGATATGTTAGACGCAGCGAAGCAGCTATTATATGATGGGTGTAGAGAAGGTCATTCACCTTTATCATCTGCTAGTAGAATGATGACCATTAGGACGGACTTCAATTTCGCAGAGGAATGTGTTGATGCGATAGCAGATATGGTGAAAGATCTTTTGCCTGAAGATAATCTTGCACCGGCATCATACTACGAGGTACAGAAACTTGTATGTGGTCTTGGTTTGCCGTATCAAGTAATAGATGTGTGCATCGACAACTGTATGATATATTGGAGAGAAGATGAAGACAGGAGAAGTTGTCGATTTTGTCGTAAACCACGGTTTTAGGATACTAGTGGGAGAGTTCCAATTCCATTTAAACATATGTGGTACTTACCGTTGACTTCGAGGTTGAAGAGGTTATATCAATCTGAGCGCACGGCAGAGCAAATGAGATAGCATGCAGAACATCGTCAAGATGGAGAGATTACACATCCGTCGGACGCTAAAGCGTGGAAACATTTTCAATCCATGTATCCGGATTTTGCGTTTGAGAGAAGAAATGTGTACCTCGGGTTATGTACAGATGGTTTCAACCCATTTGGGAAGCATGGAAGGCAGTATTCGTTGTGGTCCGTAATCGTAACACTGTACAATTTGCCCCCTGGTATGTGCATGCGTCGAGAGTTTTTATTTCTCTTCGTTTCCGCCCCGAGCATCCGAAGAGATCACTAGATGTATTCCTCCAGCCATTGATCTATGAGTTCCAAATGCTATGGAGTCACGGTGCTGAAGTGTTTGATGTTTCGCGGCAGCAGAATTTTAGGATGCGGGCGGTTCTTATGTGGACCATTAGCGATTTCCCAGCATATGGAATGTTATCTGGATGGACAACTCATGGAAGACTATCGTGCCCATATTGCTCAGACAACACAGATGCATTCCAATTGAGGAATGGAAGAAAGTCGTGTTGGTTTGATTGCCATAGAAGGTTTCTACCGATGGAGCATCCGTATCGTCGGTCTAAAATATTATTTACGAAAAATAAACAAGTGTTTGAAGCTCCAATTGATGAGGAAGATGGCAGTAATTTATTGGATCAGTTGAGAGATTTTGGTGCTCCGATGACTTCTAAATGTGGAGGTAATGGACATGAAACTGTTTACGGAGCCGGGGAAGTTCATAATTGGCACAAGAAGAGTATCTTTTGGGAATTGCCTTACTGGAAGGACCATTTATTGAGGCACAACCTCGATGTGATGCATGTTGAAAAGAACTTATTTGATAACATAATGAATACGATTTTAAATGTACCAGGAAAGATAAAAGACAATCTGAAGTCTAGGTTGGACTTGGCAGAGATTTGCGATCGTGATTTTCTTGAAATTCTTCCCAATGGTAAATATCCTTTTGCTCCGTACTGGTTGGATGCACAAAAGAAAAAAGAATTTTTTGATTGGATTCAAGACGATGTCAAATTCACTGATGGATATGTATCTAATCTGCGTAATTGCGTCGACTATGGAGAAGGAAAGTTTATCGGAATGAAGAGTCATGATTGTCATGTTGTGATGCAGCGACTTCTTCTATTCACTTTTGCGGAGCTCCTTTATAAAGATGTGTACGAAGCAATTGTAGGTATAAATTATTTTCATGTGTATTTTAAAAAATACTGATATTTTGATTTTATATATATTTAAATTTGTGTATTTTTATTTGCAGGAGTTGGTGCTTTCTTTCGAGATTTATGCACGAGAACACTTACACTTGAGGGGATTCGCAATTTAGAGGACAATATACCATTGATCCTTTGCAATCTTGAGAAGATATTTCTGCCGTCTTTTTTTGATGTTATGGAACATCTTCCGATCCACCTCCCCCATGAAGCCGCACTTGGTGGTCCTGTTCAATTCCGTTGGATGTATCCTTTTGAGCGGTACATGTTCTATCTTAAGAAGAAGGTTAAAAATTTAAGTCGAGTTGAGGGGTCAATTGTCGCACAGAGCATCAACGAAGAAACCTCACATTTGCTGTGAATATTACTTTCCATCGGAAGTTCAGATCGAAGAGTAAACGTCCTGCTCGCCATGATGATAGAGGTGAGAAAGCCATGTATCCATTGGTAGTCCCTGAGTTGTTTGCAAGTTGGTCGATGCATGGAAAAGGGAAAAACGCAAATTTTCACAATGAGTGGACTCACTTGCATAAGTATATCGTAACAAATTGTGAGGAGATGGCGAGTACTAAAGGTAAAAAACTTAATCTATTTAAATACTAAATTATTTTATACATAAGTAATAGCTTTCAAAGGTTATATAATGTTGTTTGATTTCAGGCTTTACATAGCAATATCGTAGCCATTTTCCGGAAAAGATCAAGAAGAACTTGAACTGCATAAGGAGAACGATTATATTACCTGGCTACAATTTTACGTAAGTAGGCTATAATATTAATATATAAATGCCTTCAATTATTACGTTAGTGTTTTATATTAATTTTGTGGAAATTATTTTCTTAGGTTAATGAAGGAATTAGAGGTGGATCGGTTTTTCCGACATGGTTAGTAGAGTTAGTTACTGGCCCAATCTACATTGCGATATCATATCCTAGGTATTGCAGTAGGGATTTGTGTTTAGGATTCACGATGAAGGAAGGTCAAGACCAACTGCAGATTATGGGATTTCGGCTCAATCTGGTGATGTTGTCTACTACGGGATTCTCAAATAAATATTGCTAGTTCGCTACCCAAGGATGTTGGACATGAGGTGCATTGTTTTTATGTGTGAATGGTATGATCCAGAAGTTGGGTGTGGGGTTAAGGTGAACCAATTTGGCGTCACGGCAGTAAATTCTAGAAGAAGACTTCGTACGTATGACCCATTCATCCTAGCATCACTGGCAGACCATGTTCGAATATTTTAATAAATATTTTATATTATTAAAGTTTTTGGATTCTATGTATGTTTTATTTGACTTCATAACTTACATTTGTTTTTTTTAGGTATGCTATATTCGTTACCCTAGGGTAACACGGCGTCAGAATCCTTGGATTACAAATGACTCCAATTAATCCAAGAGGAAAAATTTATGGAATTTCAAAGACGATGCTTTACAACCAACTAGAAGTGTTCCAATGGATCATGTTGAGCATTCTTTTGATACATTCCTTGTGGTTGATTTAACGGAAATTGGTGATGATAGAGTTCATTCAGAATCTGAGGAAGAACTTGGAGAATTTGATGAGGACGAAGACGATATTCCTTCTGAAGGATCATTATCTGATTCAGAGTAGTTCATGATCAACATTTGTTTTTATTTATATTTTGTTTTTGTTTATTTAGTATTTTAAATATTTCATTTTATAATAATTTAAACCACAAAACCATAATTGAATAAAAACATTAAAAATTATAAACAAACCAAAATAATAAAAAACAACCAAAATTAAACCAAAAAACAATTAAAAATACTATACAAGAAACATTTAAACCAAATTAGACATAATCCGTCGGAAATCCGTCGGAAATTACCGACGGATTTCCGACCGATTACCGACGGATTACCGATGGATTACCGACGGATTTCCGACGGATTTCCGATGGATAACAAAGGAAATGACATTGCTCTTCGGCAGCCAATGTCAGTCAATCCTTAAACCGAGACACGTGTAACCACAACCCGTCGGAAATCCATCGGAAATTTTCTGACGGATTTCCGACGGATTTCCAACGGGTTTGTGGTTTCGTGGTCGTTTACAATCCGTTTCTCTTGAAATATGTTTTTAGTATGATTTGTTACTCATTTCAATGATAAAATACTAACATATACTATGTAACATATCATATATATCAAAATTAAAAAAATCCCTACTATCATGTCTACATGTTAGACAATGATACATATCTTATAACGATGATTTATAACCATAACAACTAAACTTCTTTGGATTTCGTATATTTCATTTGTAACAATGTATTTGATTATATTTTATCATTGAAATGAGTAACAAAGCACACATCAAACATATTTCAATAGAAACGGATCGTAAACGTCCACAAAACCACGAATCCGTCGGAAATCCGTCGGTAATGACCGACGGATTTCCGACGGATTCGTGGTTTCGTGGTCATTTACGATCCATTCCTATTGATCCGTTACACGTGTCCACGCCTAAAATTTAGCGTATCCATCGGTAATTACCGACGGATTTCCGACGGATACGCGTAATTCAACGCTGAATTCTTCCCGAGACCGCGTGTCATTTAATATTAAAAGGTTCCGACGGATATTCCGTCGGAAATCCATCGGAAATATTTGATAAATAGAGTCTTCTTCTTCCTCGCGGATCTGAACCGCAAACGAAAAAAAAAACTTAAACCTCCGAATTCCGTCGACGATTTCCCTCTGATTAAACCGCCGATTTCGACTTCAATCATTAACATGTCTAACAATCCATCAATTCCATCCAATTTGTAAGTTTCCAAAACTATAAAAATTAAAGATTTCTAAGGTTTTAAGATTGATGTTAGATTTAGGTTGTTGGATGTAAGATTTAGGTTTTAGGATGTTAGATTTATGTTATTGGATGTTAGATTTATGTTTTCTAGTGTTTGATTCAAGATTTATGTGGTTAGATTTAATTTTTTAATTTTGGGAGAATTTGTTTTGTTATTGAATTTGAAGAATTTTGAGAATTTGTTATGTTATTTTGGAGTATTATTTACTTTAGAGAATTTGTTTAGATTAGAATAAATTACATATTTATTTAGAAAACATTATTTTGTTTTTAATTAATTTATAATCATTTTTAATATTATTTAATATTTATAGTTATTTATAATGTTTTTATTAATAAATAATCATTATTTATTTAAATTTACTTTACATTATTAATTTAGATTAGAGAATTTATAATCATTTTAAAAAATTTATAGAGAATTATTGTAAAAATTTATAATTAATTTTCTATAAATTTATAATTAATTTTTTATAAATTTATAATCATTTGTATTATTAATCATTTTAGAAATTTATAATCATTTTAAAAGTTTTTAATCATTTATATATATTTAAAATCATTTGTATAAATTTATAATCATTTTTTAAAAAATTTATAAGGGATTACGGATTATATTACGAGGGTTCTGGGAACCAAGTACGTCGAGGTTCCGGTAGGCGTAGGGGAGTTGCGAGGAGTCAGTCTACGGCGTCTACCCATATTCTGGAGACCGCATCACCTGTACCATCCTCTTCTGCATCGACACCACCCCCTACTGCACCGTCTACAATGAGCGTCGAAGACTTCGTTGCTTTACCTGGACGAGAGAGATTCACTCGTCTTCATCCGGATTGTGTTGGGACAGATACATGGTAAGTCTCATTTTCCAATTTTAAATTATTAAATTTTATTTAATATTTTTTAATAAACTATTTAAAGTCTACAAAACATTTTGTTTTGAAGGTTTAAAAATTCGGGAAATAGGATTTCCAAGTCTATCAACCGGATGCTTAATGGATTGCTTCAAAGATCCGTGATCCGACGACACCCAAATGCCCTTAGAAGAGCAGGAAATGTGGTTTTGCAATTTATGTAAGTTTTTCATTTTCTTTATTGTTAACTTTGAATTTAATTAGTTTATTAGTTTATTTTAATTTAATTTTCATTTTTTTCAGCAAGAATTTACTTGGGAGAGTCACATTACCGCTTTGGTTAGAAGGGATTTCCACAAAAAAGCGGCTATAATGTATTCACGGAAGATGAACGAGTGGAAGGCGTTGTGGTCAAGGAATCTTGTTCCAAAGGAGTTGGTTATGAACCCGACCCTATGGAACGGGTTGATAGCGTACTGGAGTAAAGACACTACGAAGGCTAGCTCCACAACCCACTATGCATGCCGAAACAGCGATCGCAAAGGAAAGGGTAAGGCGACACACAATCTTGGATTAACCAGTTTGGTCACAAAGGCGAAACAACTTGTAAGTTTTTGGTTTCATCAATATGTTGTTTTTTTAATTTTATATTCAAAATATTTACTATATTTGTTAATTTTGTAGTTTCGGCAAGATGATGTCCAACCTTCTGCCCTCAAATTGATCGAAGTTGCACACACCAACAAGAACACCAATGAAATCCAAGATGGTGTAGCTCGGGAGATCGTTGGCACTGTTAGGACGATGGGTGCTGAGTATCTTCTTAGTCAACCAATCATTGAAGGAACCCCGCCTCTCACCGAAGTCCCGGTCGAGAAGATCAACGAATTCGTCTACGCGGTAAGTAAATTTTAAAATTTTAATCAATTTTTATTTAATTTCAATTATTTATTCAACTTTTCATTTCTGCAGTGTACTCCGAAGACCAAAGGTCGGGTCTTTGGTCTTCCGGACGATTCAGCATCTTACTCGGCTACTTCACGCTTTTACGGGGATCCTAGCGACGATCTTAGAGCGAGGCTCGCAGAAAAAGACGCTGAAATGGAGGAGCTGAATGCGGATATGCAACGCTTTAAAGAGGCCGGAGAAGCGCAACAGGCGAAATATGAAGTTGATCAACAAGTGATGATCCAACGGATGAACGAATTCTTTTCGCAATATCCACCACGTCCACCGGGCGTTTAGTTTTATTTTCCGATTATAAACAATTTTATGTTTTTTTTTTATTAAAAAATTACAATAATATTCTATTTTAATTTTCAATACTATTAAATTTTATTTTTCATTTCTTTTTTTAAAATTTAATTTTCTTACAATTAATTGATTTTTCAAAATATTATATTAAAAAAAAAATTCGCATTCCGTCGGAAATCCATCGGTTTTTCGATCCGTCGGAAATCTGTTGGTTTTTATATCCGTCGGGAATCTGTCGGTCTCTTTCGGTTCAACAACATCGGAATTCCGTCGGAAATCCGTCGGTGTTCAGATCCGTCGAAAATCTGTCGGTTTTTCTCCGTCGGACAAACCTCGGTAATCTATCGGTCACCGTCGGTTAAAAACATCGGAATTCCATCGGGAATCCATCGAAAATATTCCGACGGATTACCGACAGATATATTCCGACGGATTACCGACGGACACCCGACGTAATACATTCCGACATATGTCCGACGGATGTCCGACGGATTTCCAGAAACTAGATTCCGTCGGAAATCCGTCGGAAATTCAGACGGATTTCCGACGCGGTTTTAAATTCCGACGACATAGTTCAGACGGCAAAAACCGACGAATTTCTGACGGAATTCCCGTTTTCTGACGGATTTCCGACGGATTTTTCCGTCTGATTCCGGCTGTTTTCTTGTAGTGAATTGATGAGTCAGACGGCAGTACTTTATTGGATCAATTAAGAGATTTTGGTGCTCCGATGACTTCTGAATGTGGAGGTAATGGGCATGAAATTGTTTACGGAGCCGGGGAAGTTCATAGTTGGCATAAGAAGAGTATCTTTTGAGAATTGCCTTACTGGAAGGACCATTTATTAAAGCACAACTCCGATGTGATGCATGTTGAAAAGAACTTTTTTGATAACATAATGAATACAGTATATGGTAAAAGTTTTTGCTATGTTAGCATCGTCGAAACATTCGATGATGTCATGATGAGCACGCAATCGGTGTAAACTTGCACAACTGGGTCAACAAGAGCGAAATGGATTTATTGCTTTTCGTAGAATAATCATTGCTTAAAATTGGACTTGTAGTCTCTCTCTTTCCTATTTCCCTAGTTTCTAGGATCCACAACTCATCACTTTTTAGTGTATTTTTAAATACACTAAGAATGTTTATCTCTCTAATTAATCAACTGAAATAATAAGGATAAATAGATTAAAAATTCGTATTGGAAACACATTCTTTGTAAAACAAAAATCCAGCCTTAAAACAACAATGTTTGTTTTTTTTTCCCAGAAATAAAAACCGAAGGAAGATAAAATTTTCTCAGAAACAAATCACAAAAAAGTGAAGGTAAATATGTAACCAAATAACCATCGTCCAACAAAGACATTGATAATCTCAACTCAAAGCTAATTGAAAGACCACATCCTGAAACTATGAATATAACCATAAACTAAATATGTACATAATCTTAATTCTCGAAGACCTTTTGAAACGACGCCCTAACAAAGTCTCTAATGGGCTAATTAAATTGCAACGAAATGTTCCTATTGTGAATGGGAACTACCTCTCAAAATAAATGTTCCTTTGCTTTTGAACTGGCAAGACAGAAACAAGAACATTGTCCCTCAATCTTCTGGAAACGGCGAAGACAGTTTAAAAACCAATCCAATAAGACGGCTAACACAAGCATAAAACAACACTGTTTGAGAAACAGAAACAAACAAAAAAATGTGAGAGACGTGATAAATAAGTTCTACCTGATAAGGATGCTCTTAATGGTTTCCTTTCCCAAAGATCTATTTGCGTATAATTATAAATTTCAGTTACCTTTACCAACACATGATAATAATTAAACCATCTAACGAATGATACTTACTAAAAAATTGGCCCCAAAAAAATTATAAATCTGAGGGCCCAAGAGTTGCAGCCGAACCACATTTTAAAATGTGAATGATGATCAAATGCGATTGCCTTATCTAATGTCACACATTTTTATAATCAGCATTTAATTTATAACCTTATAATTTGGTCAGCACATGGAAAATTTTAAATGGTCAAAATATAGTGTTTGATGTTTCTTTTTGAATGTTCTGTTACTGAATTGAGCAGACGGATGAAAACATGAACATTAAATAGATGTGACGTTCCGTAGCCCACAAACAATTAAATGGTCAAAATTGGATGTTTAAAACACGTAAGAAGTTGAAAACGGAAGGACCGGCCTATGTCAGCCCGGTGAACACTCTTAATGACTATGGCCCCATGCAGGACCATTTCCCATATTTTTGGTTATTATTTGTTTTGTTTGTTTAATAATGTTGATCTCTTATCATCATTCAAGGTATAAGATTCATAATTTATTCGGGATTTGGTCTAAGTGTTTCGTGTTTTTCTTGTCGAACATCTCTTACCTACTTCTTAGTCACACTTAATAACCCAAATTAAACTAGATCTTCAAATTCTGGACGGAGAGAGGGGGGGGATAATTAAGACATGTGGTCTCTTACACGATCTGAGGAGCTATTGCCCTCTTTATCTAGCTAAACGCATCCCAATCCGTTGAAAGGGTTCCATGCTTTCCATTAGCCGTCAATGTAGCAGATGGTCCGTACCTGAATGTCCGTTACATTATGCCTTAACGTGTTTTAGAATGTCAAGTGGCCTTATAATGGTATACTCGAAATATATGTTATATGTTGACAAAAAAAAACTTAGATATAAACTTCTTCCATTTCGTTTCAGGACTTTAATTTTTGCTTTAAAATTAACTTAATATGTACTACTTTAATGTATTAACTATAAAACAAATTAAAGTGTTTAAAAACAATTTACGTATAAAATATTATAAATAATACTTATAAAAAACAGAGTGAGATAATTCGTTAGAGCTATGCGATAACGTGTTTTAGAATGTCAAGTGGCCTTATATTGATGATACCTCGAAATGTACGTTGACAAAAAACGTTTATATATATCCAGCTATTATCTTTCATATCAGGCCTTGATATTAATGCAATAATAAAAATTGTATTGTCGCTTGAATGTGTAGGCCATCATCTTCATTAGATAAAAGAAATATAGATGCAAATTAATAATTTGATTGGATGTATGTCTTGTCCTTTAGTTGCGGAAAAATCTTGGGCGAAGTCTTTGTTTTCTTTTGTTAAAGTTGGGCGAAGTCTTGTTATTATGTGTGAGTTTGGAAAGTTGAGAATTTAACAAAAAAAATAAAATAAACTTTCAATTAACTCACACTGCAACATTAATGACAAAAAAATAACTATATATCAGGGGAGACATTCTCCTATATATTCAGCTCTATATCTCCAATCAATTTCAGAACTCAGGAGAGCCTTTGCAGATGGAAACACAAGGCAAAGTAATCACTTGCAGAGGTAATTAATTTGTGTATATGTGTGTGTGTGTAAAGGCTAAGTTAAATATGATGAGTGTGAATGAATGAACAGCGGCAGTGGCATGGGGAGCTGGAGAAGCTCTAGTGATGGAGGATGTGAAAGTGGATCCTCCTCAGAGATTGGAAGTGAGACTTCGTATCCTCTTCACTTCCATCTGTCACACTGATCTTAGCGCATGGAAAGGCGAGGTACTCTTCATCTTTAGTTTTTGCTTCTTTTCAATTATTTCTTTTCTTTTTCTCCTCATCTCTGTCTTTTGTTTAGAACGAGGCTCAACAAGCATACCCTCGAATCCTTGGTCATGAGGCGGCAGGGTAAGTCTCTGGTGGACTTGTCAGATATTGTTGTTTAGTCCCCCAGTTATATATATATATATATATTGACTAAGCAGTGGACGACGCTGTTGGTTGGATGGAAACACTAATTACAGGATAGTGGAGAGCGTAGGGGAAGGAGTGGAAGATATGAAGGCAGGAGATCATGTTCTCCCTATTTTCACAGGAGAGTGTGGAGAGTGCAGAGTCTGCAACCGAGACGGAGCCAATCTGTGCGAGAGATTCCGAGTGGATCCGATGAAGAAGGTGATGTTAAGCGATGGAAAGACCAGATTCTTCATCAGCAAAGACAACAAACCCATCTTCCATTTTCTCAACACATCCACCTTCTCTGAGTACACCGTCATTGATTCGGCTTGCGTGGTCAAGGTGGATCCTCTGTTTCCTCTCGAGAAGATGAGCCTCCTCAGCTGCGGTGTCTCCACTGGTAATTAATTTACATCTTCTCATTAAATTGTATTTAGCTGTATTTATATGACGTGTTTTTTTTCTTTATTTACTGAAATGAAGGAGTTGGCGCGGCCTGGAACGTGGCTGATATTAGACCTGGCTCCACCATTGCTGTCTTTGGACTCGGCGCTGTTGGACTTGCCGTAAGTTTTTCCTTTTCTATCATCATGGAATTTTAAACTCAATCCTTACTAATTGGGGGTATACACACACATAGACCTTTTTTTTTTTTTTTCTTTTTCTTTAGTCAACACACTCACATAGACTTGTGATAGAGGTCCCAAAAAACTAGGACACACAATCTTTCAATTGGTAGTTTGGACACACAATCTTTTTTTGGGGGTTTTCTTTGGGATCCCTTCAAACAAGGAAAAGATACGTGAGAAAGAACATGAGTCACTCTTAATTTGTGATCTAATTATTTGCATGAAAATGAATAAATAAAATAGTGACTTGAGAATCGTACGTGTCTCATCAACTTACTCAGGTGGCTGAAGGTGCAAGAGCCAGGGGAGCCTCAAAAATCATTGGGATCGACGTCAACCCTGACAAGTTCCCACTAGGTATAATAGCAAATAAACATGATTCTAAAGATAAAAGAAAAGTGTACCTTAAAAGTGTTGCTAAATGAACAGGTAGAGAAGCAGGGATTAGTGAATTCATAAATCCCAAGGAGGGTGATAAGGCAGTTCATGAGAGAGTAATGGAGATAACAGAGGGAGGTGTGGAGTACAGCTTCGAATGTGCAGGAAGCATTGAAGCACTTCGAGAGGCCTTTCTGTCTACAAACTCAGGAGTGGGAGTGACAGTGCTGCTGGGCGTTCACTCTAGTCCTCAGCTTCTCCCTATCCATCCCATGGAGCTCTTCGAAGGCAGATCCATCACCGCCTCTGTTTTCGGAGGCTTCAAACCCAAAACCCAATTGCCCTTTTTCATCACCCAATGCCTCCAAGGTCAGATAAATCTCGATCTCTTCATCTCTCACGAGCTTCCCTTCCACGATATCAACAAAGCCATGCAGCTGCTCCACCAAGGCAAGGCTCTCCGCTGCCTTCTCTGCCTCTGATCATCCATCTTTTTCATTTTACCAGTCATTGTAATTTTTCCACTGAATTGAGAGCTTTCCTTATTGGGTCCACTCCCACACTTGTGTCCTTTTTTGCTTAATGGGTTAATTTTATTAAAGCAAAGAGAAGTTTACAAATGAAAAAATAACGGACGACATAGATGAGAAGATAACTATGAAAAACAGAGAAGGGATGTAAGAGAGAAGAAGGAAGAAAATAGCTGCCTCGTTAAAACCTTGTCCGGAAAATCAAGGATGCGATGAAACCGGAGCGAAGGAAAAAGAGTACAACTACTCAGATGTGGAAGTGATGGTGAAAATCGAAGGATGATTGGGGGAAGTGGTGTCTGAGATGGGTGAGCTAGATTGGTGAGCGAACCACACCTGTAGGAGAGAGGGGTCCCTCGGATGTGAGGAGTGCATAATGGCTAGGAACTTCGTCTTTGTGATGCAGGTGATCTCCTTGAGGAGCTGGGAAGGGGGCCGTGAAAGGTCGGAGTGAATGCGACTATTCCTCTCACGCCAAATCAAGTACGAGGAGGCTTGGAAGAGAAGGTGATAAATGAGTCTCATGGACGGGTCACTAGAGGAGCGCGGGAGCCACTGCAAAATGGAAAGAAAGTCTAAATCAGAAGGGATCATGCGAAGAGCAGCAATGATAATGTTTTAGTTCCTATTTCTGAAAGAACTTATTGGTAGACTGGTAGTAGTGGAAGAAACAATATGTTACCAAAACAATATGTTCTCATCTATTTTCATTCCCTTCAACTGTGTATATGGTTTGCCTCTAGAAATTGCTCATGACAACTAAGAACATATAACGAAATAAAAATCACAACTAGCTCAAATCTTGAGAATAAATTATGAGGCAATTAGCTCTTCTTTTTTAACGTCTAAACTTAATATTACATAGTATAATCAATAAGACATAGAACAATATGTGGAAACAGAAATTCGCAATCAATTTTTAAGTTGAACGTTTATAGAACCGGGAATACCAAATCTTCGTTTCAATGAGTCAAGCAAAGACAAAATGGATAATATTGATGGAGATCGATAAATATGGTGAATGAATATAATCGAAGGTGTTTGAGTATAACTAAAAGCCTATGGATTTACGAATAGGTATGAATATAAAAGTGTAAGTGGTTGCTTCACTTTTTTCGTCCCCCTCTTTAGCTCGTAGTCTACCGCAGTTTAAAGAATCTTCTCAACAAACGCCGTGACTTGCGTTCCAAGTCACACAATGTCCCATAACTTGCCTTTGACTTCTTCTCTCTCTCTTCTCGCTTTGATTTCTTATAAACCCACGTAATGACGACTCGGTCCTCCTTGAAGCTCGTTTCCACAAGCTTCCGTATTATCTTTGACTCTGCTACTTTTGGTTTGCCTCGGCACCACACTTGGGCCTTCCTCAAATAAGTTACGAACTGGACCGAAAGTTGGGCTTTTATCACGAGTTGATGGGCTACCATCTAAACATCCCCACCATACTAAACAAAAGCAGTTTAATATCTTATCTTCCTCATGTATATCTTATTTTTGTTTTCTTATCTCCTCCATCAGAAGTCAGAACCTTATTAGACAAGAAAAGATTGATACATCAACAAAGACAAGACTAAAGATACAACCTTCCTCTCTATTCAAATTGCAAAAGGTCTTTTTCATCACCCAATGCCTCCAAGGTCTTCTCAATCTCGATCTCTTCATCTCTCACCAGCTTCCCTTCCACGATATCAACAAAGGCATGCAGCTGCTTAACCAAGGAAAGGCTCTTCGTTGCCTTCTCCGCCTCTGAATTGAATTGAACATCCATCATCATTCCATCCTTTTTCATTTTCCAAGTCATTGTGATTTTTCTACTGCTTTCAGAGTTTCCTTGTTGGGTCCACCCCACACTTGTTCCTTTGATCACCAGTCCAATTCATATAATACTGTTATTACAACAACAAAAAGTCGGTAAACTGGTAGTAGTTGGAAATGTTACCAAGACCTCAGCTTCTCCATTTCCGTATATATGGATAGCATCTCGAACTTGCTGATGACAAACTAAAACACGCATAAAGGATAGAAACTGATAGAAATTACAACTAGCTGAAATCTTGAGATTATTTTATGAGGCAATTAGCTCTCTTTTTTAACCACTAAATAGTACATAGTAATCTGTAAGACGAAGAACAATAAACTATAAATGTTTAGAAAAAACCACAACTGAAGAAGCGAGCATATGATAAAATCTGTTATTTTCCACAATATGGCATGATCTTCTTATTGGTGGCTATCAACCGGTAGTTTTGTTTCTTGTGAGCCGTAATCCATCTATTGTATATATCCCCAAACACATGAATATATCGAAAGGGAAATTTAATAGAGATGAATATGCAACTATGGATGATATGCGAAAGCCTGAACTCTTTTCCTCAACTGAAAATGATGAGAGTAACAAGGAGCTTAGACGGTAGAAGAAAAGCAAAGAAAGTTAAACGTGAAAATTCCCTTCCACAGCCTAGCAGTCCTATTTCACAACAAAATCAGTTTAATATCTTCCTCTCGTGTTTGTTGTTATAATATCCATTAGAAAACTTAGACGAGAATATGTTTATTAGCACAGCGTGTTATAATCCTTGCGCGCTCTCAGAAATTCAACACCGAAAGAACAACTCTCGCTTCTTTTTCTCTTTGCTATTACATGATTGATACATCCACCAAGACAAAGACTAAAGAGACGGCCTTTCTCTATTCAAATTGTGAAAGGAGAGACCCTTTTCACCTCTCTCATTCCCTCATTCGTTCTCTGTCTACTTACATGTACACTCTCCTACATCCTTTTTCCCATTCTTGCAAATCTTCTGGCTACTCCGAATATCACCGCCTTTGTCAACAGTCCTTTGTCCAGTGTACATGCAAGCACAATCTCCCCTCCTACCACTAGTATCTTTGGTATGCTTTTCCCCGTCGGCTTTTCTCCTGTAACCTCTGCTATCGAATCCCTCTCATTCATGAACTCCTCCGCACTCACTTTGGTGTTGATTTGCGCCATTGATGCGCTTGTTGATAAACCTGCTCCTGCTGCTTTGGCCCTCTGATATGCGCGTAAGCCTGGCTCTATTTTCTTTACCGCACCCCAGTTTAAAGAATCTTCTCAACAAACGCCGTGACTTGCGTTCCAAGTCACACAATGTCCCATAACTTGCCTTTGACTTCTTCTCTCTCTCTTCTCGCTTTGATTTCTTATAAACCCACGTAATGACGACTCGGTCCTCCTTGAAGCTCGTTTCCACAAGCTTCCGTATTATCTTTGACTCTGCTACTTTTGGTTTGCCTCGGCACCACACTTGGGCCTTCCTCAAATAAGTTACGAACTGGACCGAAAGTTGGGCTTTTATCACGAGTTGATGGGCTACCATCTAAACATCCCCACCATACTAAACAAAATCAGTTTAATATCTTATCTTCCTCATGTATATCTTATTTTTGTTTTCTTATCTCCTCCATCAGAAGTCAGAACCTTATTAGACAAGAAAAGATTGATACATCAACAAAGACAAGACTAAAGATACAACCTTCCTCTCTATTCAAATTGCAAAAGGTCTTTTTCATCACCCAATGCCTCCAAGGTCTTCTCAATCTCGATCTCTTCATCTCTCACCAGCTTCCCTTCCACGATATCAACAAAGGCATGCAGCTGCTTAACCAAGGAAAGGCTCTTCGTTGCCTTCTCCGCCTCTGAATTGAATTGAACATCCATCATCATTCCATCCTTTTTCATTTTCCAAGTCATTGTGATTTTTCTACTGCTTTCAGAGTTTCCTTGTTGGGTCCACCCACACTTGTTCCTTTGATCACCAGTCCAATTCATATAATACTGTTATTACAACAACAAAAAGTCGGTAAACTGGTAGTAGTTGGAAATGTTACCAAGACCTCAGCTTCTCCATTTCCGTATATATGGATAGCATCTCGAACTTGCTGATGACAAACTAAAACACGCATAAAGGATAGAAACTGATAGAAATTACAACTAGCTGAAATCTTGAGATTATTTTATGAGGCAATTAGCTCTCTTTTTTAACCACTAAATAGTACATAGTAATCTGTAAGACGAAGAACAATAAACTATAAATGTTTAGAAAAAACCACAACTGAAGAAGCGAGCATATGATAAAATCTGTTATTTTCCACAATATGGCATGATCTTCTTATTGGTGGCTATCAACCGGTAGTTTTGTTTCTTGTGAGCCGTAATCCATCTATTGTATATATCCCCAAACACATGAATATATCGAAAGGGAAATTTAATAGAGATGAATATGCAACTATGGATGATATGCGAAAGCCTGAACTCTTTTCCTCAACTGAAAATGATGAGAGTAACAAGGAGCTTAGACGGTAGAAGAAAAGCAAAGAAAGTTAAACGTGAAAATTCCCTTCCACAGCCTAGCAGTCCTATTTCACAACAAAATCAGTTTAATATCTTCCTCTCGTGTTTGTTGTTATAATATCCATTAGAAAACTTAGACGAGAATATGTTTATTAGCACAGCGTGTTATAATCCTTGCGCGCTCTCAGAAATTCAACACCGAAAGAACAACTCTCGCTTCTTTTTTCTCTTTGCTATTACATGATTGATACATCCACCAAGACAAAGACTAAAGAGACGGCCTTTCTCTATTCAAATTGTGAAAGGAGAGACCCTTTTCACCTCTCTCATTCCCTCATTCGTTCTCTGTCTACTTACATGTACACTCTCCTACATCCTTTTTCCCATTCTTGCAAATCTTCTGGCTACTCCGAATATCACCGCCTTTGTCAACAGTCCTTTGTCCAGTGTACATGCAAGCACAATCTCCCCTCCTACCACTAGTATCTTTGGTATGCTTTTCCCCGTCGGCTTTTCTCCTGTAACCTCTGCTATCGAATCCCTCTCATTCATGAACTCCTCCGCACTCACTTTGGTGTTGATTTGCGCCATTGATGCGCTTGTTGATAAACCTGCTCCTGCTGCTTTGGCCCTCTGATATGCGCGTAAGCCTGGCTCTATTTTCTTTACCGCACCCCAGTTTAAAGAATCTTCTCAACAAACGCCGTGACTTGCGTTCCAAGTCACACAATGTCCCATAACTTGCCTTTGACTTCTTCTCTCTCTCTTCTCGCTTTGATTTCTTATAAACCCACGTAATGACGACTCGGTCCTCCTTGAAGCTCGTTTCCACAAGCTTCCGTATTATCTTTGACTCTGCTACTTTTGGTTTGCCTCGGCACCACACTTGGGCCTTCCTCAAATAAGTTACGAACTGGACCGAAAGTTGGGCTTTTATCACGAGTTGATGGGCTACCATCTAAACATCCCCACCATACTAAACAAAATCAGTTTAATATCTTATCTTCCTCATGTATATCTTATTTTTGTTTTCTTATCTCCTCCATCAGAAGTCAGAACCTTATTAGACAAGAAAAGATTGATACATCAACAAAGACAAGACTAAAGATACAACCTTCCTCTCTATTCAAATTGCAAAAGGTCTTTTTCATCACCCAATGCCTCCAAGGTCTTCTCAATCTCGATCTCTTCATCTCTCACCAGCTTCCCTTCCACGATATCAACAAAGGCATGCAGCTGCTTAACCAAGGAAAGGCTCTTCGTTGCCTTCTCCGCCTCTGAATTGAATTGAACATCCATCATCATTCCATCCTTTTTCATTTTCCAAGTCATTGTGATTTTTCTACTGCTTTCAGAGTTTCCTTGTTGGGTCCACCCCACACTTGTTCCTTTGATCACCAGTCCAATTCATATAATACTGTTATTACAACAACAAAAAGTCGGTAAACTGGTAGTAGTTGGAAATGTTACCAAGACCTCAGCTTCTCCATTTCCGTATATATGGATAGCATCTCGAACTTGCTGATGACAAACTAAAACACGCATAAAGGATAGAAACTGATAGAAATTACAACTAGCTGAAATCTTGAGATTATTTTATGAGGCAATTAGCTCTCTTTTTTAACCACTAAATAGTACATAGTAATCTGTAAGACGAAGAACAATAAACTATAAATGTTTAGAAAAAACCACAACTGAAGAAGCGAGCATATGATAAAATCTGTTATTTTCCACAATATGGCATGATCTTCTTATTGGTGGCTATCAACCGGTAGTTTTGTTTCTTGTGAGCCGTAATCCATCTATTGTATATATCCCCAAACACATGAATATATCGAAAGGGAAATTTAATAGAGATGAATATGCAACTATGGATGATATGCGAAAGCCTGAACTCTTTTCCTCAACTGAAAATGATGAGAGTAACAAGGAGCTTAGACGGTAGAAGAAAAGCAAAGAAAGTTAAACGTGAAAATTCCCCTTCCACAGCCTAGCAGTCCTATTTCACAACAAAATCAGTTTAATATCTTCCTCTCGTGTTTGTTGTTATAATATCCATTAGAAAACTTAGACGAGAATATGTTTATTAGCACAGCGTGTTATAATCCTTGCGCGCTCTCAGAAATTCAACACCGAAAGAACAACTCTCGCTTCTTTTTCTCTTTGCTATTACATGATTGATACATCCACCAAGACAAAGACTAAAGAGACGGCCTTTCTCTATTCAAATTGTGAAAGGAGAGACCCTTTTCACCTCTCTCATTCCCTCATTCGTTCTCTGTCTACTTACATGTACACTCTCCTACATCCTTTTTCCCATTCTTGCAAATCTTCTGGCTACTCCGAATATCACCGCCTTTGTCAACAGTCCTTTGTCCAGTGTACATGCAAGCACAATCGCCCCTCCTACCACTAGTATCTTTGGTATGCTTTTCCCCGTCGGCTTTTCTCCTGTAACCTCTGCTATCGAATCCCTCTCATTCATGAACTCCTCCGCACTCACTTTGGTGTTGATTTGCGCCATTGATGCGCTTGTTGATAAACCTGCTCCTGCTGCTTTGGCCCTCTGATATGCGCGTAAGCCTGGCTCTATTTTCTTTACCGCACCCCACATCCCCTGTCTCACTCCGAGCTTAGCAATCTCCCACGGTACTCCCATATCTTCATGGTGAAATAGTAGTACCTCACACGATGTCATCTCACCATCGCCTCTTTTCGATTCGACTACACCATGGTAATATATCAATTTTAGAAACTACCAACACTTAAAACAGAGACAACTTGCTTATGTGCATCAAAATGGTAGTACCAGCACGGATGCACCAGCTTGAATAGTATAAGTCGACTCGCCTTGGCTTGTTTTGTCTTGGTACAGACGGGTATTGTACTCCCTGATGCAAATACAAGAGATGAAAAAGTGAAATTCAGAAACAATATCCAAGGAAATCCTCAAGTAATAGCTCATGAATGGAATACCTTTGTAATGCAGTAAAAGACTCGGCTAGCATCCCATATTCGACGGCCTATAATATACTCCCTGTCACTACAAAAGAAGGGGAACTGCAACAGCAGCGGAAGATATATGTCAAGAGATGAGAGAAGATGCAAAATGAAGGTAGATAAACTAAGAGACAAGTGCCGACCTTGCGCACCCATTGCACAACCATAGTGCCTGTGCTCTTGCAACGCTCGAGAGTAGAAGAATACAAAAGCATATCATCCCACTTGGAACGGAACTCATCATCCCAAAAGAAGTCCCTCACCATCTGGGGAGTGGCATTCTCAAACACAGTTCTGCTACGGTACTGGGGAGGCCCATTCTGTGTTAAATGATTCAACTTAAAGCTTAAAACTTTTGCACAGATAGGAGAGAATGTGTGTAATTGATTTAAACCATGTTAAAGCTTAAAACTTTTGTACCTCAGGATCTCGCCTCCAAGCTTGATATGAGAAGGTTGGGGTTGATCGGTCCATCATTTGAATCCAACAAGGACCGCCATCTTTGACCTCAACCAACTTCCATAAATGCCTAAAATCATCGTCCGTTACAAACCCAGATTTCTCTTTCTCAGCCTGGGGAGAAGAAAGGCTACACAGTACACACAAAAAAAAAGCAGAGTTATTTATTTAGCAGAGAAAGAAAGAGAGAGGGAATGTGGAAATACATCAATCAAATCAACCTGGGGTTAACGTTAGAAGAGGTTTTGAGGATGGAAGTGAGAAGCTGAAGATTGAGGGGGTTGAAGAATTTAGGTGAATCGGGGAAGAGTTTTGAATCATCACCGGAGAGATAAGCCCACTTGGGCCTCCAAACCCAACCCACCAAAACACCGGCAGCCACAGCAATCCAGAGTGGCGCAACAAAAACTAAAAGGTCAGAGAAGCCGAGAGTGTGAAACTCGGGAAAGACCAAGGAACTCAGTCCCATCGCCCCCTCCTCGGATGATTGATTAGGCGTCAAAGCACAGTGATTGAACGAGGGTTGGGTCTTGAAGGAGGAGTCGAGAAAAAGAGATTGAAGAACGAGGAGAATAAAAGAGAGAGAGAAGAGGATAAGGATTAGGATTTGGGATTACTGTAGGCCCAATTTCGCCGTTCGATGCAACCTTCTTCTCTCACACCCTCCTCTCGTTTCTAAAACACACACACTTCTCTCTCAATTTTATATACCACAAGTGGATAAACACAGACCAAAGTGTTTTTTACTGGCTGTCCACGCGTTCCTCTCCACGTGTTTTCTCATTTCGATTCTGTGGTCGCCGCATCCTTCATTCCTTTCTTGTTTTGCTTTTACATCTGCTGCTATATTTTTAAGTAGGAATTAAAACAACCAGAATAATAACTAGAGTTTATGCATCTATATTGAGCTTACATTATGAGCTACCTTGTTACAACATCGATTTTTATAAACAAAACGAATGTCTTCAAATTTAATATCTTATTAAAACATAAAGAAAAAAATAAACATAATAAATTATATCATGTATAAAATGAACGCAAAGGGATCCTACATGCATGGTGACTTGATTGACTTTGTTGAACATAAAGATAATTCCGGTGAACCAAGGTGCGTCATACATGTTCTAGTAGATGTCATTGGAAGAAACATTTGTTCTCCACTGAAAGGGTTTAGATTCAGACCCCTGGGTTCTACAAACATATTATTTCTTAACCCCTAGAACACATCCTATAATCAGTCTCACTAGTGTTTCTTTCATTCGCATGCCTATCAAAATGTATAGAGTTCGCTACTGAAACAATATGGTCTAAGTACACGAATAATAGTTTCTTTTTCTTGTCTAAAATGAACTGAAAAATTCACAACAAAAGAGAGAAAACAAAATGAAGTTCACAACAAGCAGAAGATAAGTTGTAAGCACTACCATTAGAGTTAAACAGGTAATCTAACCTCCAATGTGAAATGATTCAGTGTTAAAACCGCAGGAACTTGCACACAAAGGGCGAATGCTAATCCTGTCCTGTAAAATCTTAACACAAATGTCATATTGGTGCTAGCTTACATTATAAGGCAAGGAATGGCCATTAATGAGTTACCTGATCTTGGAGAACACTCTGGTCAGTATTAAGCCTCTCTACCATATCCATTTCCAGCATGTTGAAGGTCTTAACTGAACCTAAAAGTCCAAATAAAATGTTAAAAATCAAAGATAAACACAACCACCATCAAGTAAAGCTATACATAAAAAATGATTGAACTTTACAGAAGAAAAACAAATGAGAATGATGAATACTCAGAATCAAACGATCAAGGTGAACTGAAGGAACCTAACAAAGCTAAGTAAGTGAAACACTCCCATAAAAGGGCAAGGCTTTTACGAAATTACAGCCATAGTTCTTTCTCAGAAGGGCAAAATTGATCAACGGACATGGTAATATTTACTTTAGAGTGACGAAACAATAAAAACCCACCAAAATACAATAAAAAAGTTGCAACATTTTTATCCTTTAAGGAGAATTTACCAGGTGGGGGAAACCAGTCGGTGGTTGGATCAGACAGGGCTAAGGAGCTGGAAGTGATGAGGTTTATCATCGGAGTTCATGCCGATGATGATGATCAGAGGGATGAAGCCATAGTGAGTCGCGACTTTCGCCTTCTTCAGTGACCAATTGCTCCATTCCTTAACGATCTGAAACTTCGATTTGTCATCGGAAGATGAAGCTCCCTTTGATCCTTTGCCTTTTCCTTTGAGCTTCAACGAAATTGTAGACTCCATTGATTCCGATTCCGATCTCAGAGTTTCTCTCGGTTTAAGATTCGGAGGAGGAACCCATGGAGAGATCAAAGAGATAGAGATTGAAATTAGGGTTTTTTATGGTTAAATTGAGATATTGAGGAAGAGAGAATCAAAACCCTTTGGCATTGTGGGGAAATCGAAATCGGTTAAACAAGAGGAAGGAGGAAAAAGGAAGGACCAAAAGCGTTGAGGGTTCTTGTGAGAGAGGAAGAAGAAAATCTGATTTAAAAAACGCTTAAGAAACCGTTTTTATTTAAGCAACATATCTTAAGTTTTTAACTTCTTTTTCATTAAGTAAACATTATTTTATTCTAAGCAATCTTTTAAGCAACTAGCGATAATGATGCTCTTAGGTTTTTAAGAATGTCAAAAAGTGAAGTGTCAATGGTCAAAATGAATAGACTCTGCTATTCTGCCCAAACACACAAAATATGGTTGACAATTCAAATGACAACTAAGAAACGTTTTAATTATTACAAAACTAAAAGACCACCTAAATTGAGAAGACAACTGAGAACAAGTAGGAAACGTAACCATATATTCCTACTATTTAGTTATAGATGAGGTTGAAAAGAGTTACAAATATAATAACAAATAACGGCACATGTTTTGCGTTGTTCACTTGTCAATGTCATACTTGTACCACCATGCACCTAATTAACACTAAATGAATTGATTTAAGGTCTATTATTTACACATGTATGGACCATCAAGAATCTGTAGGAGGAAGTGGAAGGGATACTGTTGTTACCGCTGCGAATTTCATTGGTAATATATATCATTGTCGTATTGCTAACTCAATTGTCATGCAATCTCCTGCCTTTTCACACTTCACCCATTGTTATACAACACCAAAAATATTAATTCAACCATATTTTGTGTGTTTAAGGTGCTTCTCTCCATTGCTCATTTTTCTTGTATAAAAGGAATAAGTGAAACATCTATCATTAATAGGGTCGTCGGGTTGTAGCCACATCGAAACTTTCATGTAAGTCTGTATATACAAGGGTTTTGAAAAACAATGTATTGCCACACTGAAAGTTTGTTTTCGAGTTATAGCCACATAAAAGTGGATTTCCGTTTATTTTGACGGTTCCGTTAAGCAGATTGTGTTAACCACTAACAGATGCGTTAACCACTAATAGAAGCGTTTGGAGTGGAAATAAATTAAAATTGATTTGGTAAACTATGAACCAAAGCTAATAAATAAACCAACCGATTTCAATCTCAATTTATCCCCAATCTCTATTTCTCTTCTCTCTGGACAACGAACCATAACTTTCAAAAAAAAAAAAATTCATTCAAAATTCTGGGATTTCGCTGTTTCATTTTCCAATCTTATCTTCTTCTTCTTGTTGTCATCATCCTCATTCCCATTGCCATGTAAAGCCTCATTCCCATCATATGCATTATCCTAATTAGCCCAATTAATATCCAAAACAGAGACAGAGACAGTTTCACCTTCAATATGCATCTCAAAACATTAATGCTCAATGTAAATGTCAAATTCATCTGTTTCTCCACTCGTAAATAAGCAATATATCCCTTTGTCAGCTCAAATTTATGAACTTAATATATAACTTAGTATGGATGATGAATTACTTAACTTATTCTGGTGTTTATGTAAATCATATATGATATTTAATTATTTAGAGTTTATTATGCACCACTGTGTGATTCTCCCGTCATAGAACTTTAATTGTAGAAATTTATTTAAGTATTTTAAAAAGTTATAATACATAGATACGTAAAAAGGAAGCAAAGCCATGGAAATGTGAAAGAGAGAATCAAATGTATTGAGAAGGAACGAAATTGGTATGAAATTCATAACCATGTACTTCATTTTGATAACTTCAATCCTCTTTCCATCCCATGAGATTGACTAAAACTCAGAAATTAAAATCTTTCACTTACCCCTAAATTGCAAATTTCACTCACTAGTTCAAACCCAGAAATTTTACTCACCTACACTAAAACCCAGAATCGAAATCTTCACTTGTTCAAACCCAGAAATCAGAAATTCTTCATCAGAGATATGAGAACCGAGTGTTCTCGTTCATCTAATCAACCCAGGAAAAGAAACCCCTTTTCATTTCGAATTAGAACCCTTGGGTGAAGAAATTAATTTTTTTAAACCCATTTTCTGAAGCAGCAAAATCACAAAATTTAGGATGAATTTTTTTTTTTTGGAAAGTTATGGTTCATTGTCGAGAGAGAAGAGAAATAGAGATCGAGGATAAATTGAGATTGAAATCGGTGTGTTGGTTTATTTGCTAGCTTTGGTTCATAGTTTACCAAATCAATTTCAATTTATTTCCGGTCCAAATGCTTCTGTTAGTGGTTAATGCATCTCTGTTAGTGGATAACGTAACTTACTTAACGGAACCGTCAAAATAAACGGAAAATCCACTTTTATGTGGCTATAACTCAAAAAAAAACTTTCAGTGTGGCAATACATTGCTTTTCAAAACTCTTGTGTATACAGACTTAAATAAAAGTTTCGATGTGATTACACCCCGATGACCCATCATTAACATCATCTCTTGGAACGATATAACATGTCGAAGGTCTTGTGGGTGGACCTTTCTCAACAAGAAAATCTCTTATTCTCTAATCAAATTTTCTCCAATTTCCAGGATCATCCATATCCAAGAAAATTTCATTTTACATCATCTATAGATTAAGGGTGAATAATTGAGCTGCCTCTTGGTCACTGGACCAAAGCTAATGAAAAATTTCTGAAAGATAGTGATATAATCCAGGTAGCACATCTTATCTCTGTTTTGGATTTTTATCTTTTGCTATTTTACTGATGAATACGTATCTCAGAAAGCAAGGCTCTATTTCTGTTTTTCTGCAGGAAATTGGCTACTCATACCCATCATCCGTTGATATTACTATTACTAATCATGGCATGTCTCAGACTGATTTAGAAGTGAAGGAAAATTTGAGACTGGCATATGGCTTCTCATTGACTATGATGAACCTAATTGATGAAAAAAGTGTTTTGACGAATTACAAGACTCCCGAAGATAATAAGTCTGATTTCCTTTCAAATAGCTCATGATCTAACAATTATAACCAAAAGATATTGCTCACCTCAGAGTGCCATTTCATAGGATCAGAGACTCCAAAGATATAGTCCACCATTTTAAACTGCAAAACCAAATGTCGCATTTTTTTCACACCCAATTAGTAAACTGATTCAGAAACAGAAAAGCTCATCACAGAGAATTCAAGGAGAAGATAAAATACCTTATCTTGGTTATTTGGGTGCAATGTCGAACCATAAACACAACAGAAATTAACAGGTGGAAAAACATTTAAGAAGCTTGAAAGCTCATCTTTTTGAGAAGTTTCCATTTCCCCACTGGTTCCAGGATTCAACTGGGCAAACCTATTCAAATTAAGAAACGAAATTAAAAGTCTCTGTTAGAGCGATCAATTAGATTTCGAATAATCTTAGTAAAGTTTCTACATTTAGGTTTACGTATCAGTGTGATTTGAGATAGACAAAAAACTTGGAAAAAGAGAGAAACGAAACCATGAGGAATGCGAAAGCGCTATTAACCTAGGAGGACAATTAAAGAAGCTGAATGTGGAATCGCTGTCTGCTGAGAAGCTAGAGTCAGAGTCCTAGTTTCCGAAAACACCGGAGTTGGGTTCAGATCGCCGGAGACGAAGTGACTTTTAGAAGAGAAATTGAGATGCTCAAGGAATAGAACAGAAGCTACGCCGATTAACAGTTAAAGTCTTAACAACTAAAATATCTAAATTAAATTTTGGGTTTTAGTTGCAATTAACCGATCTGGGAAGAATGTCCGTCCGGTTGGATTTTTTAAGATGTCCGAAATGAATTACAAATTTTGGTTAAGTTTGATGCTATTTATTTTTATATCAACTTATATCAAATTTTTATACCTCCATTAATTTTTATATCAAATTTTGCATTATTACATATCAAATTATGTATTATTTTTACTCATGCTAACTCTTTTATATTAAATATGATATCTCAATAATATTTTCAAACATATCAAATTACGTTCTAAATATATTTAATTATATTTAAATATAAATTTTGACAAAAAAGATTTAAAAATTTCAAAATATCAAAAATTTCTCAAAATATCTTTTAATATTTAAAATATCAGTTTTTCTTAAATTATAGTATTGTATTAACTAAAATAATATTAATCTAATATTTTATATTAACCTTAAATAATATCAATTAAAATAATATTAATATATAACTTAAACGTATGAATAATGGCGCTTGATATATTGATAATTTTATTTTATGAATTATAAAAAATAAAAAATAATAACCTATGAACTTTAATTAATATTTTAAATTATGGGATATTTGATTTATAAAGAAAATGTCAAAACTAGTGTTGGGATGACATGTGTATGAGAGAAATCGTTTCTCATTTGAGAACTGTACCATGCTTTTTTTTTTGTCGTCGGATCTGTACCATGTTTTAAAAGATAAAATTCTAACTTGTAATTTAAGGCCATTATCTTCGGTTTATACGTTTTGGAAGAACCCAAATTCGAAATGCAATGGCTTTGGGATCATATCAATGGGCAATACCACAAAGGTTGGACTTGGAAGTTAATACCCATAAAATAGCATATAGGTCCAAAAAAAACAGAGCTCATAATAAACTCAATAGAATCTCTCCATTTTTTTACATCAAGTCATCCTAAAGATTAAAATTCTAAAAACACAAGGAACTCTAGAGGCATAAACGTCTGAAAACAAAGGAAACATAGTTTTTCTGAAACTGAAGAAAGAAACAGTTCAAGCGGTTTGTTGACCAGACAGCCTCTTCCTAGCTTCCTCAATGATGGTAAGCTTGATACCTTTTCCCTTTGGAAGTGACACCTATGGCTTTGTTCCTTTCCATTGGTGAACACATTCCCTAACCTCGTCGCAAATTCATGACCCGTTGAGTCTTGAATGTGAATGGTCTCAAAGCTTCCCTTGTGCTTTTCCCGGTTCTTGATCACTCCAACACGCCCTCTGTTTCTTCCTCCAGTCACCATCACAACATTGCCCACATCAAACTTGATAAGTTCAACAATCTTGTTCTCCTCCAGGTCGAACTTGATGGTGTTGTTAGGCTTGATAAGCGGGTTGGGGTAACGGACCATCGTAGGTGTTCAGGTAGGGAATACCCTTCTGACCAAACTGGATAGATCTCACTTTGCACAACTTGAACTGCACCAGCAAAAGCTAGCAAAACTTCAATTCGATCAAGTAAATGGCAGTATAAGAGATTCAGGAGAACCAATGTATTAGATATAGTGGTATTAGTAACCGGTTATACTGGTTTAGTTAATTTATGGTTATCTCTTATTGAGTGGTATATAAACCAAATTGTACATTTTCAGAATAATCAATAAAAGAGAAACGTTATTTAGTTGTTGTTTTACTAAAATGGTATCAGAGCAAAGGCGATTCATCGCCGACTTGTAACAACTTTTTCCGATTTACTTTTCCGATCACTTCTTCTTCTTCGATCTTTCAATTTCATCATTCAATCATCTTCTCAGAGCGAATCATTCATCATCCTCTCATCGATCGCATCGTTTCGATCGTATTCCCAGCTCACTTCATCCGCAAACCTCTATTCTTAAAATCGGACTATTTCTCTTCATTATTCATTCAGATCTGTTATCTCCATGGCAAAGAAAGGTGTTAAATCACGGAATCGTCCTTCTTCAGATACAGATTCACCGATCGCTCCCAGAACTTCTCAATCTCACGCAAATGCAGATTCTAGAGCTGTTTCTGTCGATCGGAGTCATATCGGAACTCGCGACTCAGCTGCAAAGACTCGTTCAGCTCATGAATCCTTTGACAGCTCTCAGAGTTCTTTCACTTTAAATCCCGCAGATCATCCCGGTTTGTCTCTCGTTTCTCATAGTCTAGATGAAACAAACTATAATAGTTGGAGAGTTGCTATGACTATTGCGTTAGAATCGAAAGATAAATGGAGTTTTATAGATGGATCCTTGCCTAGGCCTGATGAAACGGAATTGATATTCAAGATATGGAATCGATACAACAGTATGGTCAAATCTTGGCTTCTAAATGCTGTTAATCAAGAGATATATGATAGTATACTATACTATAATGATGCATCCGAAATTTGGGTTGATTTGATGAAGAGGTTCCATATCAGTAATCTTCCTCGAAAGTATCAGCTAGAGTAAGAGATTTTAACGATGAGGCAAGGTGATATGACTCTTTCTGCTTATTATACAAAGATGAAGACTCTCTGGCAACGTTTAGCCAATACTAAGTCTCAGAAGATATGTAGCTGCAAGTGTGGGAAAGTTGAAGATTTATTAGAAGATGCAGAAACAAGTCGTATCATACAGTTTCTCATGGGATTAAATGATTCATACGCCAACATCAGAGGTCAGATTATTAATAAGAAGAATAGACCAAGTCTGAGTGATATTTACAACATGTTGGATCAGGATCAAGGACAGCGAACTGTTGGAACGAACACAAAAGGCTATGTTCCTTCATCTGCTTTTCAAGTTACTGGAAGAGTAACTTCTGAATCTGGAGTTGAGTTTGATGGTAGTATCAATGCAACGAATTATCAGCAGAGACCTCGACATGTTTGTACTCACTGTGGAGCAGTAGGACATCTCAAAGATAGGTGTTATAAGTTGCATGGTTATCCACCAGGTTGGACTGGAAAGAAGAAATTTACTCCAAATGCATCTTCAGCTCCAAACCAACAAAACACTGCATCTACAACATTGAAGACAGCTCAAACTATTGCTCCAAGTACAAATGTGACATCTCTGAATATCGGTAGTACATTACCAAAAGAAGCAACTCAGTTGGGAGATAATTTGACTAAAGACCAGATTCAAGAGATCATCTCCTATTTTAGCTCACAGCTTCACAATTCTGCTGTCACCTCTGGTATCACACCTACACTGGCCGTTTCCCAAGCTTTTACTTCAACTTCTGTACCAAATATTACACCAATATCTGGTACATTCCTCAATCTCTATCCTAATATAAAACATTATTATGACATGCTTACTTCAACTGGAACTGAAAATGATATCTCTTCTAGTTCATGGGTCATAGATTCGGGAGCCACTCACCATGTCTGTAAATGTAGGACTAGGTTTCTAGGATTCCAGGATCTAGTAAATACATTTGTGAATTTGCCTAATGGAACTACAGTGAGCATTGTCGGTATAGGAACAATCCAATTGACGGATAAAATCATTTTGCAAGATGTCTTGTTTATTCCTGTGTTTCGATTCAATCTTTTGAGTGTTAGCATGATAACTAAACAACTGAATTCGATTGTTAGTTTCACTGCCACTTCTTGTTTTATTCAGGATCTTACTCAGGAATTGATGCTTGGTCAGGGTAATCAAGTCTCCAATTTATACATTATAGAATTTAATAAAGAACATTCTGCATTTACTCTTACAGGTACTGTAGTTCCTTCATGTTCTGTTGCTTTAGTTGATTCTCATTTGTGGCATACTCGCTTAGGTCATCCTGCTCAGTCTAGGATTGATTGTCTTAGTGATGTATTGTCTTTGTCTAAATCTCATATGAATAAAAATAAACATTGTTCCATCTGTCCATTAGCAAAACAAAAACATTTACCATTTCCTTTAAACCCAAACATTAGCAATACAGCATTTGACTTACTTCATATAGACACTTGGGGTCCTTTCTCTGTCCCAACATATGATGGTTTCAAATATTTTTTAACCATTGTTGATGATCATAGTAGAGCAACTTGGATTTTTTGATGAAATCAAAATCTGATGTCTTGACTATTTTTCCCGATTTCATACAAATAATTGAAACACAATACAATGCTAGAATCAAATCTGTTCGATCTGACAATGCTCACGAATTAAAATTCACAGATCTTTATCTAGCTAAGGGTATTGTGTCTTATCATTCTTGTCCGGAAACCCCACAACAAAATTCTGTAGTCGAACGCAAACACCAACATATTCTAAATGTAGCTAGATCTTTACTTTTTCAATCTCAGGTTCCATTAGAACATTGGGGTGACTGTGTGTTAACCGCTGTTTACCTTATAAATAGACTCCCTACTCCAGTCTTAGAAAATAAAACCCCTTTTGAACTTTTAACTAAGAAAATTCCGGATTACAGCTTCCTTAGAGCTTTTGGGTGTCTTTGTTATGTGTCAACCTCCACTAAACACAGACATAAGTTTCAACCTAGGGCCAAAGCCTGTGTCTTCTTAGGTTATCCATCCGGTTTCAAGGGATATAAACTTTTAGATTTGGAGAGTAATATCATTTCAGTTTCGAGGCATGTTATTTTTCATGAGGATATTTTTCCGTTCATTTCTTCTACACTGACAGAAGAAACACGGGCTTTCTTTCCTCATCTTCCTTCTCCTGCAAACCACGATGAATCTTTGCATTCTGCACATTCATCTTCTGCACATTCATCTTCTGATACACTTCAACGCACTGAAGTGATATCTTCTGAGAATCCTTTGCATTCTGCATTAAATTCTCGTCGACCTACCAAACTCCCAGCACATTTGCAGGATTATTACCTAAATAATACTTCTTTCACTACTCCTTATCCTATATCTAAATTTCTCTCTTACAACAAACTATCCATTTCCTTTTGCTCTTTTATTCAAAATATTACACTCACTACTGAACCACGTACATATTCTGAGGCTAAGAAATGGTTAGTCTGGTGTGATGCTATTGGTGAAGAGCTTAAAGCTATGGAAAGAACTGGAACTTGGTTGATTTGTTCTTTACCACCTGGTAAGAAGGCAATTGGATGTAGATATGTGTTCAAAATAAAACATAATGCTGATGGCACCATTGAGAGATATAAAGCTAGACTAGTGGCAAAAGGTTATACACAAGAAGAAGGGGTTGATTTTGTGGATACTTTTTCACCTGTTGCCAAGTTAACTACAGTCAGAATTCTCTTGGGTATTGCTGCAAAATTGAATTGGCATCTTACTCAACTAGATATCTCAAATGCTTTTCTCAATGGCGATTTGGATGAAGAAATATATATGCAGTTGCCACCAGGATATGAAATTCCAGATAATCTGAAGAGTGAAGGGAAGATGGTTTGTAAATTGCAGAAGTCGATATATGGTCTCAAACAGGCATCAAGACAATGGTTCCTAAAATTTTCAGACACCATTTGTTCCTTGGGTTTTGAGCCATCTTACAATGATCCCAGCATGTTTACTCGATTTGTTGATGGGATTTTCATTGTCATTTTGGTCTATGTTGATGACATAATCATTGCTAGTAGTGATGATAGTGTGGTGCCAGCATTGGTAGAGGGACTTAGTTCCAAGTTTAAACTTCGGAATCTTGGTGACCTGAAGTATTTTCTTGGCTTGGAGATTGCTAGATCAAGAAAGGGCATTTCCATTTGTCAAAGAAAATACGTTTTAGAGTTACTGGCAGATACCGGTTTTCTTGGAAGCAAACCATCATCGATTCCTATGGAACCTAACCATTATCTCCATGTTGATGAATCAGAATCTCCTCTTTTACCAAATACTGAGATATATCGTCGACTCATTGGTAAACTTCTTTATCTCTGTACTACGAGACCAGATATAGCCTTTGCAGTTGGAAAACTTTGCCAATTCTCATCAGCTCCCAAAGAGATTCATCTACAAGCGGCTCACAAGGTCTTGAGATATCTTAAAGGGACAATTGGCAAAGGATTATTCTACTCTTCTGATTCTGATCTTACTCTTAAAGGATATACTGATTCCGATTGGAATTCATGCCCAGAATCAAGACAATCTATATCAGGTTATTGTATGTACATTGGTGATGCCTTAGTTTCCTGGAAATCGAAGAAACAGGACACAGTTTCTTGCAGTTCTGCAGAGGTAGAATACAGAGCTATGGCTTATGGAACTAAAGAGTTGCTTTGGATTGCAAAAGTCATGAAGGAATTCATGCTTCCAACCCATGATTCAGCCATACTCTATTGTGACAACACTGCAGCTCTTCATATTGCAAAGAATCCGGTCTTCCATGAGCGGACCAAACATGTGGAAAATGATTGCCATCTAGTCCGTGAGAAAATACAAAAAGGATTCTTGAAGACACTTCATGTTAGATCTGAACATCAGCTTGCAGATGCTTTGACAAAGCCACTTTATCCAACTGAGTTTCATACTCTAATATCCAAGATGGGTCTTCTTAATCTCTATGAAGTTCCATCTTGAGGGGGGCTATTAGATATAGTGGTATTAGTAACCGGTTATACTGGTTTAGTTAATTTATGGTTATCTCTTATTGAGTGGTATATAAACCAAATTGTACATTTTCAGAATAATCAATAAAAGAGAAACGTTATTTAGTTGTTGTTTTACTAAAACAATGTTTCCTCATCCTTGATGGAGTGGAGACGGAAACGTCCCTTGGTATCATAGAGAAGACAGAAGTTTTCATTTGTTTTCGGGATAGACACAACATCTGTGAAGAATGAGATTGCCTCTTATTTCTCTGATCATAGAATCACACAAACAAAAGGGCATAAATATAAAAAATCAAGACTTTAGCCTGACTAACCCATGAAACCAGCAGGGTATGTCTTATCAGTCCCAACTTTCCCATCAAGTTGAATATACCTTTGCATCAAGATTGAAATCCCTTCACGATATGTCAAAGCATACTTCCATCTATTACGGATGATAAGAACAAGAGGAAGGCACTCCCTCAACTTGTATGGTCCAAATGATGGCTTAGGAGCCTGCAAAGAGAGAGCTTTATAAGCATCTAGAAACACATATCGAATGAAATGAAATGAGGATTCAAAGTAAATGACTTACAAAGAAACCACCAAGTTTGTCAAGCACCCAATGCTTAGGAGCATTAAGCCTCTTCAAATGCTTCTTCAATCCTCTTCTACGTAAATATGTTTAATATAAAAATTAAAACCACATGCTTCAAAACAGTATCTTCATAAAAAGCTTCACCATTAAAAGACCCATTCTTTGAAAGTACACAAAGCTTAGCCAAGTGAAACGATCTCCCGATTTCATGAAAAGAAGCAAAATTTTCAATCATGAGTGACAAAGAGACACATTTTAACGGGAGATTTTCCCAAAATTTAAGCCTGATTTTTCCAAATCTAGATTAAAGAGACACACACGTTGGCTTCACTTAAACATAAATCACAGATTGAAACAAACAAAAGAACAAATGGAACATAGCATGTGAATATGAGAGGCAAAGGAGACGAACCATGTTTACAGATGAATCTCCGAATGCGTTAACGTGATTCCTCCGCTGCACTCACCTTGTTAACTACTTAATGTGATGAGCTACAAAGTAAAGCCCTAATTTTTTTGAACTAAGAGGGGTTTATTCAATTATGATTTATGCAGAGTTTTAATAACTATAAGTATTTGAGAATTTTGTTAACTCTTACATACTCTAGAATAGATATAAATATTTTATCAAAAGTTTTTCTATATTCTCAAAGATTTTAGAATATACTTTTGAAAGTGTTTTGCTAACTTGTAATTATCGTAGATAATATTATCTTTACCTTTTATTAATATGAAGTAATTATTTTCTTCCTCTATTCTATTTTATATAAACAACGAGGGCTTTGTTATTCACTACTCCTTTCCTTCTCCTATTCTTCTCGAAGAGGAATAAAATCATCATCAGTTCATCATCTCGTCACTTAATCTTCTCCACTTATTTCTCAGTGTCTCTGAAGCGATTCTCGGGTAGGTTTCAAACCCTACTCACGATTATAAGTTTTTTCAAATTTGGGGGTTTTCAAATCGAATTAGCTCTTTGGGTTTTAGTAAACGAGGATTTGGTGTTCCTTTCTACTTTTAATGGTTTGATTCTCTTGAATTTGAAAGATAAAACCTGATACCCTAATTTTCAGATTTTCAAATTGGGGGTTTTCAGATCGAATTAGGTCTTAGGTTGTAGATTGCTTATTTAATGAGATTTTGGTCTTCGTTTCAAATATCAATGGTTTGATACTCTAAATCTCTTGAAACCCTAATCGATTTTGCTTTTTCTTTGTAGATGTCTTCTCAAGACGGTTCAACATCGAGGTTAGGCAACTTTTTTTTGTTTGGTTTCGCTCTAATTCTATTTTAGTTGGCTATTTCGTTCGGTATTTCCTTTAGTCCATAATCTATTTCCTTTAGTTGGCTCCACAAGAAAATCTATTTCTGGAGCTCGGTATTTCCTTTAGTCCATAACCTACAATCATGTTATGAAATGGAATAAAGTCTGCATCATCTCTTGTTGGACCTCCCAGCTTTTCCGAGTTATCCATCCGTTCATTAAGGTCACCTATCACTAGCCAAGCTTCCAATCTTGTGTTTCCTATCTCAGTTAAGTTGTCTCATACCCCTTGTCTTAAGTGTCTAGCCGGCTTACCATAGCCAAAAGAGATGAAAAAACATATGGCTCTCAGCTTGACTTTGACATCAATGATACGTTTATCAGCTCTCAACACCTCTACTTCATATGATGATTTCCAGAATAATGCCAAACCACCACTTAGCCCTTCTGGCTCCACTAACTGCACCATATCATACCCCAAAGACTTTGCATCTTCAACACATAGTGACTAGAGTTTTTAGTCTCTAGGAGGAACAGAAAGTCCGGAAAATGTTCACGATGCATTTTCCTCAAATTTTGAATTGTCCAGTCGCTCCCCAAACCTTGACAATTCCAGCTCAATATGCTCATTAAAACTTTGGCGGCTCCTCATGCGGAACCACCTTATCTTCTTTTAGCTTAGCAATTTTCAAAACCGAACTATCTCCACCCCATCTTACATTCTAGGGTCAGTAATATTACTTAGCCCCTTCGAGATGTTTGCCTACTCAGTCATGTTACAACGTTTTCATATTGATTTTTTTTTTGCAGGAAGGATTTTGAATTGCAGGAAGTGAAAGAGGAGGTTGTGCGATTACTAGTTGAGCTCTCCCTATATGTGGCTGAATCGATGTTTTTGTTGTGTGATGACATTCGTACTATGTTATGGTTCTTGCAAAGGGTATGGAGAGATGCAAAATGGAATGCGATTAATGAAAGTCACGTGATGGATAGACTGCTTCGTGTTATGCATTATGTCTACACAAAAGATATCAAACCAAAGAATGGAGTATATCAGAATGATGGCTACAATTCGGTCCAATGGGAATTGATCAGGACAACTCTGGATAATTTTGCCTCTGTATTTATAAGTCTGAATTCCCTTGTCTACTTTCTCATATCAGGAGGAGAATGTGGCCGAAAGCTTACGGCTAAATTTGAAGAACGAGTGAAGAAGGTATGGGAGAAGATGGGGTGTGTGAAGGCTGTTTCTGATGCGAATGGGTTTGTGAGGGATGCGATGGAGTCTGACATTTCGGAGTTGTGGAGATCTCTCTTTGAAAGAGAAGTTAAGGAAGCAACACCGACTCTGGAAACGATAAAGAATGAAATTATTCGTGACTTGTTTCTCCCTTTATCTAACGAAGCACCACCACCTTGGTACTAGACTACTAGTTGAATTTCCTATAATTAGAGTTGTGTTTCCATTATTTTCCAGTTAGAAGGATGAAATAATTTTCAACAATGCTTCTCCTATTTTCTTTGAGAGATTAACTATGCAAGCAAACACATAATTTGACCAAAAGCATATGTTTTTATTTTACTGAGCTTACGAAACAGTCGGGCCACAATTTTGCTCCCGAGTCCTGTCTGCATATTCATTTTGATCTTTACATATTTGAGTTTTCTTTCTCAATCAAATTTTTGAAAAGATGAGGATGAGGATGAGGATGGTGATGGGTTTTGGGGAACACAATCAGACCCTTGCGCGTCTCTGTTAATACTACTAATTATGAAGTCAAACTAGATCTTTATGCTTTCACCGGAATATTGGAAAGGAACATATTTGGTGACAGTGGTGTGACGCGAGTTCATTTTTCATGGTGGAATCATTCAGTTTTCTTGGCGGAGTTAACCCCGACAAAAAAACGGCAAAGATTGGTGGAAGATGTCTTAACATGTCTGAGTTGTCCTTGCCTACATGAGTTGAAGTGGCACTTTCCTTAGGCCGAAGTTACTTTCTCTGGTCCACTGGCCCAGAAGTTTATTTATTGGTTTAATGGTGTTAAAAAAAAGTAAGGGAGATTTTGGCAAATGGTCATTTGACAGTAAATGACAAAATGAAAATTACTTCAAAGTCATATTTGAAATATGCCAAAAATCTCCCTTAC
>CM051366.1:15319565-15353954 GCA_028015245.1 Cardamine occulta
CAACCACAACAACAAAACAACCTTCAACCTAAACTAGAAAAATAACAGAAACAATCAGCCTCAAAGATAGGATCACAAATCAAAATCTAACCGTCCACATTCCAATCGCACCGTTGAAAATCAACCTCTAGATGTCCTCACGCTACGGCCAAATTTTCGTGATGATCCGACCATAGATGAACATGCGAGTTCTCTTTGAATCCACGTTGGTCCAGATCACGTCTAAATCAGGGCACCTCACAAAAATGCGAATAACTTTCAGAATATTAATCCAAATCAACATCCGCAAAGTGGTACCTCTCTATATAAGGGTTAAATACAAAGCCACAAAATTTTCTTACCATTGAAAACGATTTGCTAGGTCGAACCTTTGTTCTACCACGACATGTCGGATATATCTGCATCTCTTTTATGTGCAAGCTTTCCTTCTTCTCTTTCAGCCACACTCAGCCTCTCTCTCTTTTTCTCCTTGAAGGTGGCCACAAAAATTAGAGAGAATTGCTAGTGTTTCCGCTATTTTCTCTTTAAATAGACTTAGGAATTTAATTGGTTTATTTAAATTAAACTAAGAATTAAACTTAAACCATAATTAATAATTATCCTCTTGGTTTAATATTAACTTGAAATCAGCTTCTTAAACCAACATTAAACCACCTCTTAAACTGCACAACTTAAAACCAACTCTCGGTTTTAAGTCTCCAAAATAATAACTATCTCATAACTAAGACTTTCTATTTCTGGAACACGTGTGTTACATTAAGAATGATCATGGACATAAATGATACTAAAGTGCTGATTTCTGAATAATATGATGATGGGATTAACAATACTCTAAAATATTATAGGAACTTATATATGTATAATGAAAATTTTCAAAAAAAAACATATATATATATATATATATGTATATATGAATTCATAACACTTAAAATAAAAGTCGACAATAAAAATAGTCTCAAATGGCTTTCAAGAAATAGTGAATCAATTTTCAGTTTTTATCATTATCAAACTTTCAAAACAACTTCTCTATAAATATAATATAATGAATCTATTTATTATGGTATAGATCTGAGATTAACAAATAAAAATATGAAACATATTAGACAAATAGTTTATTTTGAAAGTCTCAAAATTGTAATGAAAATTTGTAAAACAAAACAACAAGGTCTATCACAATCATCATAGTTCTAACTTATTATCACTCTATTTCATTGTAACACATTCATCATCATATTCTAAAATAACTTTCTGCTCGTAAACGTGTATTCTTTACACATGAATCACGACGCAATTATACATAACCTACCTAATTTTACATAGTTAATTGGGCAACTGGTTTATTGGGCTTAAGCCCACAAATTAATAAGAGTTTATCAATTAACACGCACGTACGTGATCATAGTCGTGCACAAATATATTTCCTGTACATACCCTTCTCGAAAACCTAATGGGATATTTTGCAACAATAATTAATAGTCAGATGGAATTTCTGGACACACAAGATTTATATGTAAACACAAAACATTCTTAATATTATATATCTACGCACATTGAATTTACTATTTATATATGTATGTTGTATACTTACACGGCACCTATACACTATTAATTATAATCGATATCGTAAAATTTATTTTTGTACATATGTATTTACTATTTATATATGTATGTTCTCTTAACTCTACTGCTTCTCCCATTTTGTTTAAACAATACAGTTCCATTCATATTGAAAAAGGATGAATGTAAAAGGGTATAGAGAAAACAATTTAATAAAAGCACTAGAAAATATAAACTAATATTGGTTTGCTATTCTAGATTATCGAAAAAAAAAAAAAAGAGAGAGACTATAAATTTATTGATGGCAAATTTTTAAGTTTAACTAATCAGAAAAACTTAATTAACGTAAATTCATTATATACTAAAATTTCGGTCGTTTCAAGTTTTCTAAACCGAGAACCACATCCCGCACATATGTTGCATGAGATATAGACGTAATACAATAATTTAGTCAATTTCAAATAGAATAAGAAAGATGTAGAAATATGTCCCGGAGGAAGTGGACAAAGGCAATCAAATATATTATATAAAAGAACAATGTACCGAGACTTAATATTTTCAATGGCAGGTTGCGTATATGTATCTAGATTGGCAATTTCTGTCGTTATCACCAAGAGTTAAAGAACTATTAACTGAAGATGAATAGGCTTCAATCATAACCAACCTTCTGTTGTTGGAATTATCTCACATTTTATCGAAATAATATCTATATGCCCACACACATCACACCTTTGTAATTATATATTATCTTGGCTAAGGATAGACACTAAAAAAATCGATATCGTGTCGAGCTTTTCGTAGTTAAATAGAATGATATATTTTTACAAAATTACGCCAAAGTATTTTTGGATGGATTAGTAAAGTGTTCAATGGTCATCTCTATACTATTTAAAAAGATGTATTATTGGACCTATTGCCAAACACATTTTCAAGAGTACTTAAATGAAATAGTTTTAACATTACATCTAAACAAAAATTTTTATTAGATTAAAACATTAATTATTTTAAATAATTATTAGTTTCCAAAAATTAAAACTCATTTTTTCTCTCTAATTAATTATGAACGAGAATTAAAATTACTTTTTAAAAAAATTGTTAACCAATTGCAAAATAAAGATCTGAGATCTATATCATATTAATTTATTTTCGTTATTATAAATAAAAGATTTGGTTAAGATTTAAAATTATGATTCTCCTGTCATCTTTGTTTGATCTTATTTTTAATTTGATTTGAATTTTCATATAATACATATAACTAATAAAGATCTAGAATTTTTTTTACATATGTTGCCCTTCAAAAATTTTGAAACAGACATATATTACTCAATCGATGAAAAAGTTTGTTTTTATTCAATATCCCACATTGACTAAAATTTTTGAGCAATAATTCATAGTCATATTATAAAAAATAAAAAAAATGATTCTAAATCCGAATGAACAGGAATATTGATTTAACGACTTAACAATCATCCAAATTTAAAAGTTTTATTCGGTTTAATACGATTATTTAGCTGAAATTATAGTTTAACTAAATTTTATAAATATTTAATTTTTAAAAAGTTTCAGATATTATAAAAACTTTGGGATGGATATTTCGGGTATTTTTGTAAAAAAATTAGAGAATTTTTTAAAAATTAGATAATTTCTAATAGTTTTGTAAAAATTTATTTTTTACATCAAAAAAAATAAATAAACGGGACATATGGGTCTTATATTCTAATCTCTTACACAATCATTATTTGTTGTACTAAAATAAAAAAAATTCAAATGGATAATTATTTTAAAAAATGCTTATGAGATAGAAATTCTCGACTGGTACGGCATGAAACATATTTACCGTACTAAAATGGATAGACTTAAATCTTTTTACCAAACTATATATATTTGTTTAAAAACATAACATCGCACGTATGTGCGGATCCAATCCTAGAAAATGAAGGCAAACTTCATATACAAACAATGAATGTGGTTTTCAAAGAGGTGTTTCTGAATTTGAGAAAAACAAATTGAGGTAAAAGAACTTACAATTTTTATTTTATGTTCTCACGTAGTTTTATGCAACATATGATGGTGAAAATCAAACCAAACCAAACTTCATTCATTTCTTCAAATTGAACTTTCTTAATTGCTTATATTTGATTATTAAGATATTTAAGTATGATATTGCTTTTCTTATTTGGGATTTTAGTTGTTAGTTCTTTTCTAATAATGAAATAAAATTGTTGCATTTGCTTTAAAATAAGAGAAATGTTTGAATATTCGAACCTGTATACTCTCTTCCCTCAACGTATAGTGTACTTGATTATAGAATATTGATAAAATAAATATGATTATTGTATGTTATGAAAAATTATTAGAAGATGAGAGGTATGTTTGTGTTACCGTATATATGATTGGAGATTATGTATTTTAAAAAACAATTTTCAAACAAAACCGCGTACATGTAATCTAATAAACACTCTCAAGTCTTTCTTTGATGATGTAATCTAAATTCTAAAATTATAATTTTTGCAATTCGATGCTAAAACTACTTTAAATATATTGTAACCGGATAAACGGTAAAGAAACAAACAAAAACTATAAATTTTTTAAAAAATAATTTACCCGCGGTGTACCGCTGGTTCGAATCTAGTTAATATTAAAAAAGAGCTACTATTGAACCTATTACCAAACACTTTTTTAAGAATACTTAAATGAGATACTTTCAGCTATGCATCCAAACACTATTAAATCTCTATATTATTAAAAAAGATATTATATTCTCTATAGACAAACACTATTTCAAGAGCATTTAAATGAGATAATTTAATCATTACATCCAAACAAGATTTTTCATTAAATTAAAAGATTAAATATTTTAAATAATGATTAGTTTCTAAAAAGTAAAACTCATTTTTCTCTCTTATTAATTATGAACGAAAATTAAAATTACATTTTTTAAAAAATTTTAACCAATTACAAAATAAAAAAATTGAGATTTATAGCATATTAATTTATTTTTGTTATTATAAATGGAAGTTTTGGTTAATTTGATTTGATTTGAATTTTCATATAATACATATACCTAATAAAAATCGAGAATTTGTTTACATATGTTGCAATTCAATTTTTTTAAAAACATACATATATTACTCAATTGTTATTATAAATGGAAGTTTTGGTTAATTTGATTTGATTTGAATTTTTATATAATACATATACCTAATAAAAATCTAGAATTTGTTTACATATGTTGCAATTCAAAATTTTTTAAACATACATATATTACTCAATTGATGAAAAATATGTGTCCAATGTCCCACATCGACTAAAATTTTTGAACAATGATTCAGAGTAATATTATAAAAATAAAAAAATATTTCTAAATCCGAATGAGCAGGAATATTGACTTAACGACTTACAATCATCCAAATTTAAAATTTTTATCCAGTTTAATACGGTTCTTTAGTTGAACTTATAGTTTTACCAAATAATAAAGTTTATAAATATTTAATTTTACAAAAAAATCAAAAGTTTCAATGTGAATTGATCAGTTTGGGTATCATAAATCTTTGAATTGAGAATGTTTTTGGGTAGCAGGAGGGGATCGATAAAAATGGGTAGATAAATTTAATTATCAAATTTTCACTAATTTGTGAAGTGTTAACTTCGGAATATGTATTTTGGGTATTTTTGTAAAAAATTAGAGAATTTGTTTAAAATATGTAAAATTTTATATAATTTCTACTAGTTTTTTTTTAAATTGAAACTTCTCATTACATCAAAAAAAATATAAAAAAAATATAAACGGGACATATGAGTATTTCATTCTAATACCTTACCCAATCCTTATTTTTTGGACTAAAATCAAAACTCTCAAACTGATAATTATTTAAAAAATGCTTATGAGATAGAAAATTCTCGACGGGTATGGCACGGAAAATATTTTCCGTCCTAAAATGGATAGACCTATATTTTTAAGTTTCAAACCTTAAAAAGTTTAAACTGTTATTAATATATAAACTATTCTCGATAACATAATGAACTCAAATTTTTGGGTAGCATAATGGGATCGGAAAAAATGGGTAGATAAATTTAATTCTCAAACCCTCACTAATTTGTGAAGGATCAACTTCGGAATGAGTATTTCGGGTATTAAAAATATGAATTTATTTTATATAATTTCTAATAGTTTTGTAAAAAATTCAATTTACATCCAAAAAAAAAATATATATATATATATAAACGGGACATATGTTCTAATCTCTTACCCAATTCTTATTTTTAGGACTAAAATAAAAATTCTCCAACGGATAATTATTTTTAAAAAATGCTTATGAGATCTACAATTACGACACATAACATATTTCCCGTCCTAAAATGGATACACTTAAATTTGTAAGTTTTAAACCTTACAAAAAAATTTAATATAAATTATAAAAAATTTTAAACTATTATTACAAAGTGTACTTGATTTCAGAATATTGACAAGAATAATTTGATCGTTGTATGTTATGAAGAATTATTAGAAGATGAAAAGTATCTTTGTGTTACCGTATATGTGATTGGAGAGGTTTTATTTGAAAAAACAATTTGTCAAACAAACCATGTTCATGTAATCTAATAAACACTCTCAAGTCTTTATTCGATACTGTAATCTAAGTTTCAAAATTATAAGTTTTGCAATTTGATGCTAAAATTACCTTAAATATATCATAAACGGATTAATTGTAAAGAAAAAAATTATAAATAGTAAACAAACAAAACAAATAATAACTTAAAGTTACACGAATAAAATATAAATATTTATAAATAAAAAAACTACACATTTGTTTTAAAATAATTTATACACGGTACACCGCGGGTTCAAATCTAGTTTCATATTAACATCTATAAAAACAAAAAATATATCAAAGGAGTAGTGGCTTAATGGTAGCACAAAAGACTACGGGTTCAATCCTCTTTTGTGATGGAGAGATATTTTAAAAATAAAAATAAACTAAGAGTACTTCCATTGGGAGTTTCTAATCTAGAAATCCCCTATTAAAAAAAAAAGAGATGAGAGATGAGTCTCTAACTAATGTACATGCTCTAAAGTCTGACTCCATATAACAGGAAGATTATGAGGTAAAGATTTGGAACTCCTGTAGTTTATCAGAAAATATATATACACACATTCGTTACTAAATCTAAAATTAAACATTTTAAATTTTTGAAAACTAAATAATATCTATAATTAGACATATTTTCAATTCTTGTTTTTTTCTGACGTCGACATATTTTATATTATTAAGCTTTAATAGTTAAAATATATGTGCAACTGATTACCGACTACTCGGCATGCCATATATATAAATGTTTCACAAGGAGACAAATGGATATATTAATCAACTTACATACACAAATGGTTAGTAGAAAATGAAATCACCAGTCTTGTAGTAGGAGTTCGATTATTTGTTCGAAATTAGATACCGACCACTAAAGTTTGAACAAAAGTTGGATTATTTTAATGAAATTTAGAGCAGCAATGTCTTTTAATAAAATAACTGTTCTACCGCCTCTCGCTTTCAAACTCAAATCATAAGGCCAAAGTTTAAAAGGCGGCGGCTGCATATGTCATTAGCATATGCAATTAGCTCTAGTTGTGATTGCAAATGGATAATATTTTCTGGCTTTGGTCAAAGAAAACAAGGATTAGTGAGTAGATTGAAGTTAGATGAAAGGGCACTCTCAAGCCTCACTATTTGTTTACCTTTCCATCCCATCTCAATTTGATTAATCCCCTCCCAATCACATGCATAAATTTCGTAAACTAAATTATACTTTCGAAATACTAAAATTGATTCCGTTAATCTTTATATCTTTGATAAGTATTATTGGAATGAAAGCAAAAAAAAAAAAATTGTAACAGATCAACTTGGAGAATAGATTAATGCATGGTGTGCACTAATTATGCCTAATAAATAAGAAAATGTGCGATCACCATGATTGTGTAAAGATTAAACTACAAAACAACGATTTTAAAAATAGGTTGAATTAGCACTACTCGTACATAAAGTTACTAACAATGGATTAAAATGCTCAAATCCCCTAGTTATTGTTTTCAGTTTTCACAAACCCATAAAAGGTATATAAAAAAAAATCTCTCCAAAAGATTATAAAGACTTTTTCTTATTCAAATTCATCCAAGTTAACTATCTATACCATTAGATAAAAAAAATCTTTCAGTATAAAAGAAGAAAAATCAAAACAGCAATAACTAAGAAACTCCTACAAGCATATGACATTGGGAAAGGTCAAAGCAAAGTTGTTTCTACTTTCTAGCATACAAAAAAAATGAGAAAATGACGGTAATAAATACTATTTTGTCTTAAAAACGAAAATGGCCAGAAAATAATATAGCAAAACTGGAAAAGTAGCCTTAAATGTGCCAGCCAAAATCTCGAGTGTCTATCCTAGAAAGTAGCCAAGTGTGTTGTCCCATGAAATATCAGTCCGAGTAATGATGTACCGTAAAGTACCGGTATGGAAAGTATCAGACTAAAGTATAACCATTTACTTGCACTGAGATTACCAGCCTTAAAGTAACAACAATTTGTTTAGATTTAGTGTTTAATAAAAGAAAATTTCGCCAAAACTTGGCTAATTCTAGAGGTGAATGGTAAAGAGTTTTTCCCAACCCCATTACGATTAAAACAACATCCAAGCTGAAGCCCAAATAACCAAGTAGCTCACGCGCTGCCTGAAAATACCAACATTTGTTTCAAAACATGTGTTTGGAGTTTGGACTATAACCCTTTATCAAAAAAAAACATGTGTTGGACTACATTTGTTTCAAAACATGTGTTGGACTGCTTATTTGGCTTGCAGTTATGTTTTGGATTAGCTCAACTGGATTTTGTCCATCCTTTTTTATTAATTAAAATATAATTTCTTTAATCAATTGTTAATTCATGCATTAGATGTTCATTATCTTACTATTTTTTAATGCTAAATTTAGGTTAATCGATTCATAGGAAACTCCAACCAAAGGATATATACGTCACCGAATTAATTAAGTTTGGAGAAACTAGCCACCTTCATCATTATTATAACTAAGTTATCCAAACAGACTTCATATATAAATCATATTTTCTAGATATTAAAAAAGAGATGGAAACAAAACCTGCGAAAGCATGCCTAGTGTAGTTTTCAGCTGACCTTACAAATAAATGATTAATAAACTTTGATGTAGGTTCATATGACGCTAATGTATATGTATAAGAATACTTTTCAAGTGGTTGATGAGTTTAGGTTAAAAAGAAATATTTTCATAAGTGAGGATGGTCTGTGCCAAAATCAAATTTGATTATTAGAGATATTCATCAGAGAATAAATTAAATCTTATTTGGTGTTACTATTAGTAAGTAAGTACAATTTGGCAGAGTGTGCATAGAAGTTACTTACCATCTAGAACATGTTACATCAACCGGAAGGTTCCATGGCTTTATGAGGCAACCCGGTTCATAGCGGTAGCCAGGGCCAAAACTATAATTTAGGTGTGTAAAAAAAATATTGAATTTTATCAGATAATATCATATATATTTGAAGTTCAAGTTTTTGGAATATTTGAACAGTTAATTTGCTAAATGGCAAAGAATTAAGATTTATTTAGGTAAATAACAATTGCTAAATTTACATGACAAAATGACAAAAGAATACTGATAAAGTACGAGGAAAATGTAACGCTTTATATTTTAAATGGATTTTAAAACTATATTTATTTGATATTTTGTACATAAATATAGCAATATTTAACCTGCTTAATAATAATATAGAATTCAAAGATAATAGATCACACACATATATGAAAAAGAAAAAAAATCGATAAATTAAATGTCTACATTACAAAAGAGTATGGTCCGCAAAAAAAAGTATGTATTTAACACTTAGACTATATGAGTAAAACTGTTTACAAAATTTATTTAATAAATTAGATGTTCACACCAAAGACATACAACATGTTACTCTAATATTTATATAATATAAAATTTAGAGAAATTATATTTAAAGTAAAAACAATTTCGTAAATCTGTCAGAATTTAGCAGACCAAATAATTATTCTAAACAAATTGTTCTCAAATAGTATATGAAAAAGAAAACCCACCGTACCAAATTTACGGATTATTAATCATCCAACAAAAAATAATGGGTTTTACTTAGCCTTGGAAACTTAGGGTCGGATCACCTGAACCAACCTGTATCTAACCCTAAATTACCCAAATATTTCAGATACGGATAATTAAAATTACCCGTTTGTGTAACAATAATTTATTATAACAGGTAAGGGTACGGATAGGGTATTACTCAGGATAGGGTACCCGAATTACTCATTAGAGTAATTATGTTTTTACGATTATATAAAATTATATATTTGGTAATTAAGATTCTAATGATTTTATATTGACATATTGTATGTTGTTACATAAGGTATATGATATATTGTATATCTATGTTATATGTATGTATATTTTAATTAAACTGTATATTGTCGAGAATTTACTATCTCATGGTTTATTTTTTAGAGATGCAAAACGTAGCAGCAGCAGCAAGTGCCAGCGGAAGCTTTTAAATAGATGATCAAGATCAAAAAATTATATGCTTAGTATTGACTTAATAACTAGAAATGTCTTTTGCATGAGAATTTAATTTGAAAATTAGAATTGGATTTTGGATTGGTACGTGACTACCAAAATTTTTTTTTGGATTAGAAAATGACTTGATAATTAAAATAATATTTTGGATATGATCAATGTTTCTTTTATATGTTTATTTTAACTGAATTACCCGTTTGGGTAGATATTTTAATTACACCAATTACCCGTTCGGATAGTAAAATTAACTACCCTTATTACCCTTACCCTACCCGTTACCCGCATTACCCAATCCTTTCTTTTTAAGGGTATACTTCGGGTAACGATTTCCGATACCCTTATTACTCGTACTCTACCCTTACCCGTCACTACCCTACCATTTACCCTTAATGCCCAGAGCTAGTTTTACTTACCACTGGTGCACTACTTTCTTAAAAAAATTATTGTAGCATTTGCATAGTTACCATCATCAAAATAGATAAAATTTGATCATATAATTAAGTTATATTAAAAAAATTTGTTTTGAAAAAGGGAAAATTAGGGGATAACTTGGAGGAATGTTAAGTTTATTCACTTATCATGCACGTAAAGGTTGTCCACGAAGTAGCAGGCATTAAGCAATGTTTTAAGAGTCTTCTATGGAGCTTTGGTTTTATGATCACGTTCTTGTGAAAACCCTAATTGTAACTTTACTTAATGCCGTTGACGTACGTCTTCAATTTCTCAGTCTCTCGTCGATCATGTGACCATGTTTTCTTTCAATATTATTATCCCAAGCTTTCCTTGATCACTACTTTTGTCTTCACATACGTAAAAAATAAAAGTAAGATCAGATGGGATGCTATTGACGTTTCCCTTTTTCATCGGTCAACAAATTAATAGTTTGTTTAGTAATTAAGTATGCTCCGAAATCATATATCTAAGTTAAGTTTATAAGAGATTAAACTAAAATAATACATAACTAAGACATTAGAATTGAAGTTGTTGCATGTATCAGTTCAGGTCTATAATTAATAGATATGACCAGGACTGCTCCAGAAAATTCAGAAGTGTATACAAATTTAGAAAAGAAAACAAAAATCAGCTATCTATTTCTACCTTTAAAAAGGACCGAATCTAATTTTTCCTTAATAATTCTAACTTTAAAAATAAATAGTTAGCTATTACTTTGCTTTAGCAAATTTAACACAAAGAAGGAAGAAAAACTAAAATAAAAAAACTAACACACGATATAACAAATTTAACAGAAACGAATTCTCAAACATATGGGATCGTGTGTTAGTTTTTTTATTCTTAGTTTTTCTTCTTTCTTTGTGTTAAATTTGTTAAAGTAAAGTAATAGCTAACCATTTATTTTTAAAGTTAGAATTATTAAGATTCCCTTCAAAATTCAGAAAACTTGTACCATTTTTCTTTCATCTTTAACCTCATCCACTCAAGACCACTTCAATTTCGGGGTTGCTGAAAGGTAATAAATATCTCAACTATATAACAAAAGGCTGTATATATTAACTAAGTACATCAATTTGACTTTGACCCAAAAAAGACCTATGTACACTTGTACAAAAAAAAGGCGAAAAGAAAACAGTATTATTAGCAAGTAGCCAAATTATTTGAAGTTGGATTCGATGGAATTTTCTTTATTTATTTATTTACAAAAGTAAAAAAACATATTAAATAGAGTAAAGAGAAATGATGAACAGAGAATGTTAGGATAACTTCATTGTTACTCAAACATAAATTGAAGGAAGCACGCCTTCTCTCTTACCTCTCTCATATCTTTTGTACCACTCTCCTCTTTTTTTTTCTGTTTCAGATATATCCATGGGACCAATGCTTACTTTACTATTTTAAATTTAAACTGAAATTTAGTAACCAATTCATGATACCAGACAATATAAGCTGGTTCGAATTATATCATATTATTTCATTTATATAAATGACAATTTGTGCCTTAATCATTGGAAAGTATTTGTTTGGAATTTAAATTATTAGAAAGCTAGCTAGCCACAACGTGAAGTTATGAATTTGGTTTCCTTCCTCTTAATCTAATTTATTATTATGGTTCGTTACGCTAAATTTTCACAAATCCCCATTTTTGCATGTCTTCATGTGGGTTTTAGTGTGTATATTAAGCCACGAAGTATATATATATGCTGTATATACATACGTACGTGTTTCTATGTTTAACAATCCGTAATTCTTTGAATTACGTTTTAACCAAACAAAATTCTTTGAATAACGCTTTAACAAAAAAAACTTTGAATAATAGAATCCCAAAAAAAAAATCATGCCACAAAGTTTGTCGGACAAAAATGTACGTAAACAAACAAAAAAAAGGCGAAGCAGGGTCCATGTACAGCAATTATATATACATGGTGCATATGATGCTTTGGACCTTTGTTTTATAATTATTTAAAAATTCAAAACCAACAATATTTTGTAGATAATTGAATTTTCCATTAACAAGTTTGATTTCTCAAGAATGCTCTTCTTTTTTTCTTTTTTTTTTCTCAATCGATTTTATAGAAACATAATAAAAACATTATGCATGTTAATAGTTCTTCACTTGCGTAAGTACTTCTCGACAAACTCTTTCTGCATCACCCACTATAATCAGTTCTTGTTACATATTTACATCTCTGTTATTTTAGATTCTCTTACAGTTACAGGATCTATTGCAATGAAAAGAAGAAAGAAAGAAAAGAACAAAAAAAGAAGGAAAAAGACTTTTGTAGTCGTTTTAACAACTTAAATAATCAGCATTTAGTGCTTTTTTATGAAATCATCGCCTCATCGGCTTCTAGCTAGGTCTCTAGTGCATTTAATGAAACTCATCCGTCATCAACTTCCACAAAACCAAACCAAGGGTCAACCTAGATTGAACCTTGAGTTAACCGACTACGAAAACCAACACATTTGATATAGTATTATATTTGGAGCCAATTTTGTAAGACTGTAATAGTATCTTGTAAAACTAGTGGAGCGAGCCGCATACTATTTAATTAAGTATATTCTTGTAAAGTATAAATCAGCCGAGCTTTGCATTTTCACAAAATCAAGAATCACGCTTCTGATATCCTTCTGCACGAAGATATTTCATTTTTTACTTGATCTGTATATATAAAATATACCCAAATAGTGATATAAAAGAAGCTAATGCATGCGCTATATCTCGATTGTCTAGATTTTTTTTGTATTAATTTAGTAGTGCACGATATATATATCGACACACAGCTATACATATTTAACTATTTATTAAATATGGTGCATAGATTTTCACGTAGGTTACTGCATGTGTGGGATACTTCATCTTCCAGGAACAAATGTCTCACTCTTGCCTTTCAAATAAAATAAACTTAGTTGTATGAAATTGCATTAACACTTGAAGCTTACTTGATTGAACAATAAGTCTGTAAGGATACTTATTTTATAGAGATATGTGGTTCCACCTACTCCGCATCTTTTTAATCAATCTTATCTTCCTCTCTACCGTACGTTACCCGGCCAATCCACCTCCTCTCCTACTAGGCACGTTAAAGATAGGTTCAACACATAATAAACTTTGTTTTCATGCTTGGAATTATATTCCATTTTGTTAATTACATTATCACTTAACTTCTCTTTTTTCCAACTTAGTTAGAATTCTTTGTGATGCCAAAAAAAAAAAATTATTTGTGAAATTATATGGTATTGTGATTGAAATTAATATGGAAAAAAATCTTAAAGTGATTAGGGCTAAAAAAAATGCTTTGTGAAGTTATTTAAATTTGTGTTTTTTACCAACTCATTATAAAACTTATTTATGTTCTACATCTTTATCTATTTATATGTATAAATATTATAAAAACCTATAACTAGATAAATCATTATTGTGTTACGCGGATAGATATTAATTAGAAAAATTTTAAAGATTAGTGTGTTGAATATTATCTTATTTTATTTTATTTTAATATTTCTATGGTTTAGTCAATTTTATTCTTATTAAAAACTTAAATATACTAAATTTTACTAAGCTATGGATCCCTGACACTCATATCTTACTTTTTACACACTATGAACATCCTTGCCAATGATATGTAGATTTATACTGGAAGCTTTAACTAATCCGGTAAATAACATTTGAAATAGTTGAAAATAGGAAATAGAAATAGCATTCATGTATTTCACATATTGTTTTTTTTTTTTATATAATCTGGAGGTTTCTGCAGACCTTAGACCCGGATTAATCTCTTTTACGCTCAGCTTTTTTTTTGCACAGTTTCACTGTGAGTTAGGTGGCCGAGTGAATTTGAACCCGGGTTTCAAGGTAGGCACATACCCAACCTCAAACCACTGGGATACCGCCACTTGATTATATTTCACAGATTGTTGTTAATTCATTAATCAGAAACCGTTGATCAGTACTCAACGTATCAATGCAACATAACAAAACCTGTCACGTGAGTGGCAACTCCTTAGTACACGTCATTGCAGTTACGAGGCGAGCTTTGAGTGGACTCCGCATGCGTCAAGCAACGACATATCTCTATCTTTCTCTTTTACTAATTATCACGGTCTTACCTATAAGAGGAATTGTAGAATTTTTGAGTAATATGAAGGAATCTCTTATTTAGTTACCACCAGTAGGTGTTGTGGAAATTCCTCAAAGTAACAGATTGATTTTTTTGGGGTCAGGGAAAAACAGATTGAATAAAATAAAACTAGTTTGTGATATATAAAAGAAAACAGATTGAACATGCAAAAACCAGTGTGGTTAACGAAAATCCAAAGGAAATTTAAAGAAAAAAAAAAAACTAGTTCACAATTTAGACATGATATATATCAAGTTTAACTATACCTAATATTTTTGATGTATAACTTTTTCAGATATTTCAGATACTTATTCGGTTTTATATTTTTTTTTGATTCAGATTCGATTTTCAGATTTAAGAATTTAGAATCCATAGGATATTTTGTCAGTTTCGGTTCGGTTTGTTTTTTTTTTGGATCGGTTCCAATTCGATTTTTGGGTTCCGAGTATTTTGCTAATGCTTAGTTCGCATTATCTTGGTTGAATGAAAGAGTTTTTTCGCAAATATATAATTGAAATTATGAGGTAAATATAATTGGGTAAATAAAAGGTGGAACATCATGATAAGAAAAAATATATATATAAAATTTCAGATGCATGAAATAATTTCATCTATATCAACGATTGCATTTGCATATTATTTGTTCAACGTCTATGTAAAAGAAATTAAAGAAAAATATATCATTGAAAAATTACATAATTTGCATAATATGTCACTACAAGAAATCTACCGCAAAACCGACGGCATTTCCGACGGAATTAATATCCGTCGGAAAATACCGACGGATTTTCGACAAATTTCCGATGGATATTAAAAATTTTAAGTCCGTCGGAAATCCGTCGGTATTTTCTGACGGATTCCTATCCATCGGTTCCTGTCAGAAATCCGTCGGTTTGCCGTCGGATTAGTATCCGTCGGAAAATTTGAACGTTAATATAGCCGTTGTTATAGCCGCTATTATATCCGTTAAATTCTGACGGATTTCCGACGGATATCCGACGGTAAGCGTTATTATATATATGTTACCATACTTCTCCATTCAATCACAACAACAAAATTCTACCCAACAATTCTTCAAAAAACGTGTAGAGAGAGATGTCATCTTCTAGAGATTTAAGATCGTGGATGGATGAAGAAATGTTTGATCCAGAGTCGAAGTTATTAAACGATGGTTATGCACGAGGTATATGCGAGTTCATGGCCGTTGCTGGAAATCAACCGCGAGTGAAAACAAGTGGTAAGATGAAATGTTCATGTTCAATTTGTCGCAATTCTCGTAATGTTAAGATAGAATTAGTATGGCATCACTTGTATAGCAATGGATTTATGCCGGGTTACAAGATTTGGTATCTACATGGAGAAAGAAATTTTGAATATGGTAGTAGTAGCAGTGAATCCTATGTTGCGGATAGCTTAGAAAAACATAGAATGGAAGTAGATTTTGGTGTTGGTACCGTTGAGATGGTGAATGATGCGTTTAGAAAGAATTTGTCATAGACCGTAATATATGAGGATAGGGTTGAAGAACCAAATGTAGAAGCTAGAAGATTTTTTGATATGTTAGACGCAGCGAAGCAGCCATTATATGATGGGTGTAGAGATGGTCATTCACCTTTATCATCTGCTAGTAGAATGATGACCATTAAGACGGACTTCAATTTGGCAGAGGAATGTGTTGAGGCGATTGCAGATATGGTGAAATATCTTTTGCCTGAAGATAATCTTGAACCTGCATCATACTACGAGGTACAGAAACTTGTAGGTGGTCTTGGTTTGCCGTATCAAGTAATAGATGTGTGCATCGACAACTGTATGATATATTGGAGAGAAGATGAAGACAGGAGAAGTTGTCGATTTTGTCGTAAACCACGGTTTCAAGATACTAGTGGGAGAGTTCCAATTCCATTTAAACGTATGTGGTACTTGCCGTTGACTTCGAGGTTGAAGAGGTTATATCAATCTGGCGCCGCAAGAGCAAATGAGATGGCATCGCGAACATCGTCAAGATGGAGAGATTACATCCGTCGCTAAAGCGTGGAAACATTTTCAATCCATGTATCCGGATTTTGCGTTTGAGAAGAAATGTGTACCTCGGGTTATGTACAGATGGTTTCAACCCATTTGGGAAGCATGGAAGGCAGTATTCGTTGTGACCCGTAATTGTAACACCGTACAATTTGCCCCTGGTATGTGCATGCGTCGAGAGTTTTTATTTCTCTCCATTTTTGTTCCCGACCCTGAGCATCCGAAGAGATCACTAGATGTATTCCTCCAGCCATTGATCTATGAGTTGCAAATGCTATGGAGTCACGGTGCTGAAGTGTTTGATGTTTTGCGCCAGCAGAATTTTAGGATGCGGGCGGTTCTTATGTGGACCATTAGCGATTTCCCAGCATATGGAATGTTATCTGGATGGACAACTCATGGAAGACTATCGTGCCCATATTGCTCAGACAACACAGATGCATTCCAATTAAGGAACGGAAGAAAGTCGTGTTGGTTTGATTGCCATAGAAGGTTTCTACCGATGGAGCATTCGTATCGTCGGTCTAAAACATTATCTACAAAAAATAAACAAGTGTTTGAAGCTCCAATTGATGAGGAAGACGGCAGTAATTTATTGGATCAGTTGAGAGATTTTGGTGCTCCGATGACTTCTGAATGTCGAGGTAATGGACATGAAACTGTTTACGGAGCCGGGGAAGTTCATAATTGGCACAAAAAGAGTATATTTTGGGAATTGCCTTACTGGAAGAAATATTTATTGAGGCACAACCTCGATGTGATGCATGTTGAAAAGAACTTTTTTGATAACATAATGAATACGGTTTTAAATGTACCGGGGAAGACAAAAGACAATCTGAAGTCTAGGTTAGACTTGGCAGAGATTTGCGATCATGATTTTCTTGAAATTCTTCCCAATGGTAAATATCCTTTTGCTCCGTACTGGTTAGATGCAGAAAAAAAAAAAGAATTTTTTGATTGGATTCAAGACGATGTCAAATTCACTGATGGATATGCATCTAATCTGCGTAATTGCGTCGACTATAGAGAAGGAAAGTTAATCGGAATGAAGAGTCATGATTGTCATGTTGTGATGTAGCGACTTCTTCCATTCGCTTTTGCGGAGCTCCTTCATAAAGATGTGTACGAAGCAATTGCAGGTATAAATTATTTTCTTGTGTATTTTAAAAATTACTGATAATTTTATTTTATATATATTTAAATTTATGTATTTTTATTTGCAGGAGTTGGTGCTTTCTTTCGGGATTTATGCACGAGAACACTTACACTTGAGGGGATTCACAATTTAGAGGACAATATACCCTTGATTTTATGGAACATCTTCCAATTCACCTCTCCCATGAAGCCGCACTTGGTGGTCCTGTTCAATTCCGTTGGATGTATCCTTTTGAACGGTATATGTTCCATCTTAAGAAGAAGGTTAAAAATTTAAGTCGAGTTGAGGGGTCAATTGTCGCACAGAGCATCAAGGAAGAAACCTCACATTTTGCGGAATATTACTTTCCATCGGAAGTTCGTACGAAGAGTAAATGTCCTGCTCGCCATGACGATAGAGGTGAGAAAGCCATGTATCCATTGGTGGTCCCTGAGTTGTTTTCGCAAGTTGGTCGATTCAGTGGAAAAGGGAAGAAACGCAAATTTTCACAACAGGAGTGGACTCACTTGCATAAGTATATCGTAACAAATTGTGAGGAGATGGCGGAGTACGAAAGGTAAAAAACTTAATCTATATAAATACTAAATTATTTTATACATAAGTAATAGCTTTCAAAGGTTATATAATGTTGTTTGATTTCAGGCTTTACATGGCAATAATACGTAGCCATTTTCCAAAAAAAGAAGAAGAACTTGAACTGCATAAGAAGAACGATTATATTACTTGGCTACAATTTTACGTAAGTAGGCTATAATATTAATATATAAATGCCTTCAATTATTACGTTAGTATTTTATATTAATTTTGTGAAAATTATTTTCTTAGGTTACTGAAGGAATTACAGGTTGATCGGTTTTTTCGACATGGTTAGTAGAGTTATTTACTGGCCCAATCTACATTGCGACCTCATATCCTAGGTATTGCAGTAGGAGATTTTTGTTTTGGATTCACGATGAAGGAAGGTCAAGACCAACTGCAGATTATGGGATTTTGGCTCAATCTGGTGATGTTGTCTACTACGGGATTCTCAAAAAAATATTGCTAGTTCGCTACCCAGGGATGTTGGACATGAGGTGCATTGTTTTTATGTGTGAATGGTATGATCCAGAAGTTGGGCGTGGGGTTAAGGTGAACCAATTTGGCGTCACGTCAGTAAAGTCTAGAAGACGACTTCGTACGTATGACCCATTCATCATAGCATCACAGGCAGACCAGGTTCGGATATTTTAATAAATATTTTATATTATTAAAGTTTTTGGATTCTATTTATGTTTTATTTGACTTCATAACTTACATTTATTTTTTTAGGTATGCTATATTCGTTACCCTAGGGTAACACGGCGTTCAGATCCTTGGATTACAGTGACTCCAATTAATCCAAGAGGAAAAATTTATGGAGTTTTAGAGCACGATGCTTTACAACCAACTAGAAGTGTTCCAATGGATCATGTTGAGCATTCTTTTGATACATTCCTTGTGGTTGATTTAACAAAAATTGGTGATGATAGAGTTCATTCAGAATCTGAGGAAGAACTTGGAGAATTTGATGAGGCCGAAGATGATATTCCTTCGGAAGGATCATTATCTGATTCAGATTAGTACATGATCAACATTTGTTTTTATTTATATTTTGTATTTTTATTTCGTATTTTATATATTACATTTTATAATAATTAAAACCACAAAACCATAAATAAAAACATTAAAAACATTAAAAATCATAAACAAACCAAAATAATAAAAAACAACCAAAATTAAACAAAAAAACAATAAAAAATACTATACAAGAAACATCTAAACCAAATTTCACATAATCCATCGGAAATCTGTCGGCAATTTCTGACGGATTTCCGATGGATAACAAAGGAAAAGACATTTTTTCTTCGGCAGCTAATGTCAGTCAATCCTTAAACCGAGACACATGTAACCACAAATCCGTCAGAAATCCGTCGGAAATTTCCGACGGATTTCCAACGGGTTTGTGGTTTCGTGGCCGTTTACAATCCGTCTCTCTTGAAATATGTTTGTAGTATGGTTTGTTACCATTTCACTGATAAAATAATAACATATACCTTCTAACATATCATATATATCAAAATATAAAAAAATCCCTACTATCATGTCTACATGTTAGACAATGATACATATCTTATAACGATGATTTATAACCATAACAACTAAACTTCTTTGGATTTCGTATATTTCATTTGTAACAATGTATTTGTTTATATTTTATCATTGAAATGAGTAACAAAGCACACTACAAACATATTTCAATAGAAACGGATTGTAAACGACCACGAAACCACAAATCCGTCGGAAATCCATCGGATACGCGAAATTTAACGCGGCAAATGAAATATTTTCATTTCCCAAAATTTAAGGCTGGAATCTTCCCGAGACCGCGTGTTATTTAATATTAAAAGATTCCGACGGATATTCCGTCGGAAATCCATCGGAATCATTTGATAAATACAGTCTCTTTCTTCGTCGTGGATCTGAACCGCAAACGAAAAAAAAAATCTCAAACCTCCGATTTTCGAAGACGATTTCCCTCCGATTAAACCTCCGATTTCGATATCAATCATCAAGATGTCTAACAATCCAACAATTCCATCCAATTTGTAAGTTTTCAAAACTATAAAAATTAAAGATTTCTAAGGTTTTAAGATTGATGTTAGATTTAGGTTGTAAGATGTTAGATTTAGGTTTTAGGATGTTAGATTTATGGTATTGGATGTTAGATTTATGTTTTCTAGTGTTAGTTCTAAGATTTATGTGGTTAGATTTAATTTTTTAATTTTGGGAGAATTTGTTTTGTTATTGAATTTGAAGAATTTGGAGAATTTGTTATGTTATTTTGCAAAAAATTTTACTTTGGAGAATTTATAATTTAATATTACGTTACATTATTTATTTAGATTAGAATAAATTATAAATTTGTTTAGAAAAAATTATATTGTTTTTAATTAATTTATAATCATTTTTAAAAATTTATAATTAATTATAATGTTTTTTTCAATTTATAATCATTATTTATTTAAATTTACTTTATATTATTAATTTAGATTGGAGAATTTATAATCATATTTAAAAATTTATAATTAATTTTTAAAAATTTTAAAATTTATTTTTTAAAAATTTATTTTTTAAAAATTTATAATCATTTTTACAAATTTATAATCATTTGTATTAATTTATAATCATTTTTTAGAAATTATTAATCATTTTAGAAATTAATAATCATTTTAAAAGTTTATAATCATTTTTACATATTTAAAATCATTTTTATAAATTTATAATCATTTTTTTAAAAATTTATAAGGGATTACGGATTATATTACGAGGGTTCTGGGAACCGAGTACTTCGAGGTTCCGGTAGGGGTAGGGGAGTTGCGAGGAGTCATTCTATGGCGTCTACCCATATTCCGGACACCGCAGCACCTGTACCATCCCCTGCTGCTTCGACACCACCCCCTACTGCACCGTCTGCAATGAATGTCGAGTACTTCGTTGCTTTACCTTGATGAGAGAGATTCACTCGTCTTCATCCGGATTGTGTTGGGACAGACATATGGTAAGTCTCATTTTCCAATTTTAAAATATTAAATTTTATTTAATATTTTTTAATAAACTATTTAAAGTCTACAAAACAATTTATTTTGAAGGTTTAAAGATTCGGGAAATGGGATTTCCAAGTCTATCAACCGGATGCTTAATGGATTGCTTTAGCATCCGTATCCGACGTACACCCAAATGCCCTTAGAAGAGCAGGAAATGTGGTTTCGGTAATTTGCGGTAAGTTTTTCATTTTCTTTATTGGTTACTTTGAATTTAATTAATTTATTAGTTTATTTTAATTTAATTTTCATTTTTTTCAGCAAGAATTTACTTGAAAGAGTCACATTACCGCTTTGGTTAGAAGGGACTTCCACAAAAAAGCGGCAATAATGTATTCACGGAAGATGAACGAGTGGAAGGCGTTGTGGTCGAGGAATCTTGTTCCAAGGGAGTTGGTTATGAACCCGGCGCTATGGAACGGGTTGATAACGTACTGGAGTGAAGACGCTACGAAGGCTAGCTCCACAACCCACTCTGCGTGCCGGAACAGCGATCGCAAAGGAAAGGGTAAGGCGACGCACAATCTAGGAGCAACCAGTTTGGTCACAAAGGTGAAACAACTTGTAAGTTTTTGGTTTAATCAATATGTTGTTTTTTCAATTTTATATTCAAAATATTTACTATATTCGTTAATTTTGTAGTTTCGGCAAGATGGTGTCCAACCTTCTGCCCTCAAATTGATCGAAGTTGCACACACCAACAAGAACACCAATGAAATCCAAGATGGTGTAGCTCGGGAGATCGTTGGCAATGTCAGGACAATGGGTGCTGAGTATCTTCTTAGTCAACCAATCATTGAAGGACCCCTGTCTCTCACCGAAGTCCCGATCGAGAAGATCAACGAATTCGTCTACGCGGTAAGTAAATTTTAAAATATTAATCAATTTTTATTTAATTTCAAATATTTATTCAACTTTTTATTTCTGCAGTGTAGTCCGAAGACCAAAGGTCGGGTCTTTGGTCTTCCGGACGATTCAGCATCTTACTCGGCTACTTCACGCTTTTACGGAGATCCTAGCGACGATCTTAGAGCGAAGCTTCATGAAAAGACTGAAATAGAGGCTGAAGGCGGATATGCAACCCTTAAAGAGGCGGAGAAAAAAGCGAAATATGAAGCTGATCAACAAGCGATAATCCAACGGATGAACGAATTCTTTTCGCAATATCCACCACGTCCACCGGGCGTTTAGTTTCATTTTCAGATTATAAACAATTTTATGTTTTTTTATTTTTGAATTATTAAAAAATTACAATAATATTCAATTTTAATTTTCAATACTATTAAATTTTATTTTTCATTTCTTTTTTAAAAATTTAATTTTCTTAAAATTAATTGATTATTCAAAATATTATATTAAAAAAAACTTCGCATTCTGTCGAAAATCCGTCGGTTTTTAGATCCGTCGGAAATCCGTCGGTTTGTCTCCGTCGGTACTACGTTGGGAATCTGTCGGTTTCTTTCGGTTCAAAAACATCGGAATTCCGTCGGAAATCATATCCGTCGGAAATCTGTCGGTTTTTGTCCGACGGACAAACGTCGGTAATCTATCGGTCACCGTCGGTTAAAACATCATAATTCCATCGGGTATCCGTCGGAAATATTCCGACGGATTCCCGACGGACACCCGACGTAATATATTCCGACGGATGTCCGACGGATTGGCGACGGATGTCCAGAAACTAGATTCCGTCGAAAATTCGTCGGAAATTCAGATGAATTTCCGACGCGGTTTTAAATTCCGACGACATAGTTCGAACGGCAAAAACCGACGGAATCTCCGTTTTCCGATGGATTTCCGACGGATTTTTCCGTCTGATTCCGGCTGTTTTCTTGTAGTGTGTGGAATTGGTGGAACTAGAAAATCTGAATGAATTCAATAATTAATAAGGACTATTAAAAAAAACTGAATTAAGTTTTTAGATTCTTGCAAAATTACAGAACCAAACTAAACAAAAATCATTAAAACAAACCAAATTGATTATTAATCCATTAAACAAATTAAATATTTGTTAGAAAGCTCACATTTTAAACAAAATTAATTATTAATATTTAATTTAATTGTAAAAATATTATTTACTTTTATTCATATTATTCATATTATTTTTGTTATTCAACTAGATGCAAATTTTTATTTTTTTAATTAATTATATGTTATATTCTGCTAGATTCAGTCAGATTGTGTTGTTATCATTTGCATCTTTAGTTATTTTACCAGATTCCAAAAAAAATCAGAAATAAATTCTGTCACATTTTGTATTCAGTCTGATTCAGCTGTTACTATTAATATCATATACGTCTTATTCAATTTCCTTATTTTCCCTCGAATTTATTTGCTCAGAAAATCCAATTTTAAACTTATTAATAATTTTGAGAAATCAAATACTTATATATTTGACCCCCCCCCCCCAACTTTTCCAGTTTCCAATAAAGAAGTTCATCAATTATATACCATCATTTTACGTCAAGGTATGAGATAGAGATTGGCGACGTTAATTCTAAGTTAATTGAAATGCACATTTTGGCAGTGGTTAACTTTGAAATTAAAATATTTATTGTTTACATACTACCGCATGAGGTTGCTTTACTTGTTTTCTTCCCATAAGTTGTTATAAAATACGATTTCTTATAAATATTTTCAGAGAATCATGTTGGTTATAAACTCTTACGTACTCCCTACTTTTGCATGCATGGCCGATGTCTCCAAAAGGTGAAATATATTTTATTTTAAGAGTTTGTTACTTAGTTCCTAACTACACTCTACCACTTCTGTTTTCGTATAGATACGGGTGTAAATACGGTCAGAGACAAACATTACGTATGTACATATACATGATACATCATACATGTGGTTATACAAAAAGACACGTACTTGCCTTGTACGTATTTTCAACACACGTGTGCCACTATGTTACTCTCGTGCTTTACAAAATCTCTTTACATTTTATCGTGCTTAAAAGCGTTATGGTTTTGAATAGTTGTTGCGGATGAAACGGATAAAATCATCAGTGGACTAACATTTTTTTTGCTATTCATAATTTGTAATGGTTTTAGTTTATTTCTTTTAAAAAGTGAACCATAATTAATCTGCTGCAAACTATAACCTACGCATAATAAAAAAAATAATTTCATTCATAAATTATTTTATTAGCTATATCCGTTACATCTATTCAAAATCTATATTTATTTTTTAAAAAAGCATTATGGCTATTTTTCTTTTCCTTTTTTGTCTAACAAGTGACAACATCCATATCGTCCACGTATATATGATCCTCTAAAACGGCGTAATAGTCCACGGAATAAATTAAAATCAAAAGATTTTTCTGACATTTATTTAGTCAATGGAAAATAAAAAGGATCCAAAGATTGGAGTTTGTTTGTGAGCTGTACTAAAAAGAAGACACGTGGCAAAAGGAGGAGAGAGACGTGCACCAGCGGAAGGGAACAACAAAATCTGTCTTCAAAGTTCCCAGCAAGAAGTGGGTCCCGCCTCTTAACAGCATTTTCATCTCTTTAACTGATTCCATCTTCGTTTAGTAGAGTGAACGGCTCGAATTCACACGGTCCCACTTCTTCTTCTTTCCATTTCGAATATTTTTGGCAATTTGTGATTTTTTTCAAAAGTAAATTTGTAAAATTGAGAGTTAGATAGTTTTGACTGATTAATTTGAGTTTTGGGTTATTCTTGGGATAAGAAAATCTATATATCTTTAGATAAGGAAATTTATAATTTTTATAAATTAAACTGATATATACATATATATGATAAATTCTCTTCTTTTGATAAAATTTATTTGCTAAATTCTCTGTAATGTATTATGAGAACCAATATATAGATGAGTAGCTTGAAAGTTGTTGGAATCACGTGGCCGCGGCCTCACCAACAACCAAAGTGACAGAGCCGTGAGACGTAGAGGTGGCAGCGGCGAAGCTAAGGCACGTGGTAGCGGCGGCGAGCGTGAAATAGAGCACGGGACTCCTTCTCTCTCCCTAGTTGCCACGTGTTGACCTCTCTACTTTTTCTCGGGACCTATTTAGATTTACGTCCATTGACTAATTACTATCTCAAGGATCAATCAAAATCGTACTGTTTTGTGAACGATGTCAGATGAATTAACGTAACCCTACTAAAACTAGCATCATGATAAGGCCTATAAGTAGCTACAAAAGCCATGCATTTTTAGCATTAGACCACGCACGTATAGAAGCAGAAATGTTAGGTTGCGTGTGGCTTAGGACAACTTATGCATAGCTATTTTGGTAACCACTAATTTAAGTATCTTACTTACTACTAGTATTTTTAAGGTGACTAGATTAACATCCCTCATTTTAAAATATTTTTGTTGTTGAGTGTAACTCGAGGAATAATAAAGACACGAGTGACAAATATATACTCTTTCTTTAAAAAAGATTGATTTTAATGGTATTTTACAAAAATTAAGAAAATAATCATTATTCTTTCTAAATATATTATTTTGTCTCACTAAAAAATATTCTAATAATTATGAACTAATAGTAATATAATAAATATAATAATTATATCTTAACGTTTACAATTTATCAATAAAAATAAAGAAAAAAGTTTAAAAAATTAATTTTTATAAAACAAAATAAAAGAGATATAACATCAATCTTTTTAAAACAGAGCGAAGATAACACTACCTTTTTTTTTCTTTCTTTTCTTTTCTAAACAAGATATATGGATAAAGGTGACTTAGTTCATATGAACTGTATTTTTTCTTTTCATTTTTATCAACTATTTTTTCTTTTCAATAACAACGGATATTTGATCAATTTCACATGATTTTTTTAAAGGTAGATGTATTCTGTTGTACCTCAACAAAAATAATGACTTTTATATGTTCTATTATTTTTGATTAGAGGTAAGTTAGGTATTTTGATATAATGCGTGTAAACAGTTACTTAGAAAATCATATGCTAGATTCAGTAACTTTTGATATTATGCTAGTCAGCTAAGTTTGAATTCCACAATCAAATTTCTGTTAGATTAGAAACAATATTACTTTCTTCCAAATTCAGTGTCATTTAGATCTATCGATATATACCGCCAAATTTTGTCAAAATTTACTATTTAACTTCTTTTTTTTTACTAGAGTCGGCGGTTACCATATTATATATATATATATATATAATTTAAAACATAATTACAATTATATTGAAAAAGATAGGGTATAACATTGTAAAAATCCAATTAAATATATACAAATATAGCAATCAACTATGTTGGAAAACGATTCAAATTGAGTTTTAAATTTAAGAGTTGGTGCCTGGTGGTGGTGTTATAGTTTAACTTTGGATGGATTCGACTAATTGAAATAATGTGTATATGGTTGATTGTTATTTGTTTAAAAAGTTAGATTAAGCATGGCTAAAATCTAACTATAACCGTTAATTTGTTATTTTCTTTTTACCAATTTCAAGTTTTTTTTAATGGTGATTTTTTTTAAAGATGTGGTATTTTAGAAGTTTCCACTAGCTTGAATCCATGAAATGCAAAAAGCATTCAGTCATAATCGTTAAAAACAAAATTACCAAAAGAAACAAAAAAGTATACATAATACATCCTTATCCTTAGATACTATTGGACATACAAAAGATGCATAATTCATTTTTTTATAATTTTTTTTTTCCCGACGATGCATAATCATGCCATCTAAGTTCTAACTTTGAACATTATACAAATTGCATAATATCAATATGTTGTGTTATTTGCACCAAAAAAGAGAGTCAATAAATATGTTCATTGTGGACATGGTAGATCCGTAGATGTCCTTTTGTTATAATATGGATGTTACGAATAAAGTTGTCCGTTCTGAAGATGTTCATGAGTTGTGTCAACTGTTTGTGGATGGGTTATATCTGTTGTAGACAATAATATCATTAATTATTTAATTATGTTAAGATCTTTTAGTGGTGATGTAATAGACAGGAAAAACAATATTCATAATTTTTTTAAAAAAATTAGCAAAAGAGAAATGTATCAAAGATAACCTACTATTTTAAAAGAATAGCTACAACAATCTTTTTTAGTTTTTATTGCTAAAATGATCTAGTTTGGATATATATTTTTCAATAATACCAAAATCTTCCTTTTCAAACTAATAAATAAAAAACAAATAAATTATCATCTTACTTGATTAACTATTTTTAATTCATATTTATAATTAGAACTGCATTTTAAATATTTTTTTCTACCTAAAACATTTGATTATGGTAAAAAAATAACTGAATTAAAGTCTTTCAAATATTAGTAGATTCTGTCAAATATTCCCAAACTTTGTCAGATATTTATATAGTCTATTAAATATTCGTAGAGTCAGCTAAATGCTCGCAAAATCTGTCAAATACTCGTAAAATCTGTTAAATACTCGCAAAATCTGTCAAATACTCGCAAAATCTACCAAGTGCTCGCATAATCTACGAAATGCTTGCAAAATCTACACAAATATCTGCAGAGTTTGTTAACTATTTTGTAGAATCAGTTAAATATATGTATTATGTCAACTATTATGTAGAGTCTTCCTAATATTTGCATAGTCAGTTATCATGCAAAATCTCTAAATATCCGTAAGTTTGCCCGTATTTAGTAGAATTTGCAAAATATATGATAAATGTGTGTAATGTATGACATATGCTCGCAGAGTCTAAAAAAATAAATTTGGAAAAATTTATCTTTTAAACTTAAATTTTTTACTAAGTTATTTTAACTATTTAAAAAATGAAGTGGGTTGTTTGGACAAATCACCCAATAAAGTGATTAGATTAAAAAAAACTAAGAAGTTGAAACCAGCAGACAAAAAAAACATGAATTAATAGAAAAATCTACCAAAAATCATCTTCAGAACAAAAAATAATGTACGATTGTATCTTACAGTTACATTTCATTTTCAAATATGATGTATGCGACATTTTTATATTTAAAATAATCATGGCCTTATCATTTCCTATACGTATATACACTGGTAGTCTACAAGTATGAAGGATAAATGATTAGTAAAAGTAAAGTATACACTAGTAGTATAATATATATAGCCAAAACATGATTTTCAATTCATAATAATATAGAACATTCTTCTTCGTTTTATAAGGGTTGTTTTTCCTTTCATTGTTCAGTTTTTTTTTTTCTTTTCTAATTGATGATAAATGATCATATCTTATACAGCGATTAAAGGAGAAAATCAAAGAGTAAAATCATATTAAAATATGGATCTCCCTTATCTTTCACGAGAAGTAACTAACAACTAAAGCTTTAGATATGTGTAGATTCGTAAGGATAAATCTTGTAACAACGAAGTCTCGAGGTCAACTGATACATACATAAATTTTATATTATTAGTCTATTAGAGACGTATTCTGTTTGTGCACAAACTAATGTCAAATCATGTCTCTACAATGTATGCAAATCAATCCTCCCATCGATTTTATCCTCAACTTATGTTTTAACTCTATCCTCTCACTGCATATTTTCCCCGTTGATCACGGACCGAGAAAAAACAGAAACTGACCGACAAATGACAAAATTCTATGCAAAAAAAAAAACAAAATCAAATTACATTATCAAGAAATTGATAGATTTACATTAGGCCCTCATTTACATATATCTTCTATCCAAATCATAAAAAATGTCATTCTAGGATAAAATTTTAATTTAATTTTCATTTAAATTGTTTTTTCTGTATTTAAGTCACTATAGTTTAGTTAAAAATATAGTAAATGTGTACATATTTATATATTTAAATAAAAATAAAATTTGTGTGAAATATGTTGGATCTTACTCCTTCCAAACATAATATTTTATCCGTCTAATAAAGAGTGTCGTTTTAAAGAGTGTTGTTCTGAGTTTAATTTATGTTTTAGAAAAAAATATTGTTTTCTATTTTCAATGCAAATTTTAATTAATTTCTAAATTTACTTTTTATATAAATATAAAAATATTTATATATAAGTCATTTGATTTAATCAAAAATATATTAAATAATAATATATTTATATAATCTTTTAATATATGTGAAATGTGTCGAAACAACTCTTTTTATAAATTACATATAGTACTTACGAGATTGGTCCATAGAGTTAATAAATAAAAGAGAGAACCGAGGGAGGAGACATGTGTGTCCCACACGTACAAAGAGGCATAAGATGACTGGTCCTCGTGGGTTGTGGAGATTCACGTCAATCACCTTAGCTTAACCAGCCCTTCAAGCTAACGCCGACGAATCCTCTGGCTTCATAACCATTTTTTAACATTCTTCTTTATAATAATTACTATATTTTTATGACTTAATTACGTATAGTATTAGTAGTTAATTACCTTGGCAATTGCACGTCTTTTCAACTTTCCGACTTTTATATATATGTAATATTCTAAATATCAGTCGGCTTAGATTTGATCTACTTGAAAATTTGTAATGACGATAAAGAGTTTTAGCTTAACTTATCAAGTAGGAAATAATATATGACTAATCTCATACTGTTTAAGTGGTTAACTGTTAAGCGATTCGTAATAAAGTAGGGATGACACTAAAACGCACTAAAAGCATTATACTAGCTAGTATTATAGTGTAGTTGTATAAAATGACAAATAGAGAGGAGATGAGAACAAAAATAGAGGCGTGGGATGACTTTTCCAATAAAGCAAGTGAAGACAAGTTAATAGGAGAGAAGTTAGATGGGTTTACTTTCTTCTTCGGGAAAGATGTTGCGAACTGTACAATTTTTTTTATCTTTTTTTCGTAGGAAACTGTACAATTTTTTTGGTAGAAGGTAAATGTACTAATGTATGAGATTCAAATTAAGTAAATTGGAATTAAAATGTGTGTAATTTATTGTTACTAAGTATTGTATTTTTATTTTATCATTTGGATAAAACTTAATGTGTTACTTTATTAAATGCATCTTTAAAATTTATTTATTCAAAAAATTAGTGATTGGATAGACCAATATACACTATCATTTTCAAGCTTGAGATTGAAACTAAATCTTCTCAAAGCCCAAGCTTGGAATTAATCAATTAATCATGCATTATTTGAATTCCCAACTTTGCTTCAGTCGTAGAGCTTAGCACCTATTTTGTCGGTCCATATTTTTTTTTAAATGTCCAAATCACTGTATTCAATTATGAACTATTTATTCTTGTGAGACAACTAATCAAATCGTATAAAAAAAGTGGCCAAAGAGATTTTTATCGTGTTTGCCCCCAAACAAAAAAAAAAAAAAAAAAAGGAGATTTAATAAATAATATATGAAAGTGAATATACGATTTAATATACGATTTAATAAATCGTGAATATTATGGATTATTTGCAAGTTAAAAATATGAAATGTTTTTCCCGGTAATATCTCTGAACCCACCTAATATAATCAACAATTCAATAAATAAGTACAAATGCTTAGAAGGAGGTTCAAACTTTACTTCTCCCACTTTCATCGAAATTGGTTTTATAAAGGCCAACATGGTAAACACACAAGATGTTAAGTTGATGGGTTTTGAAAAACTTCAAATCCTACTTTGAATTTGGGATGAATTTGTTTCTAGATTGATGGAAACATAATAGTAGTAACGTCTGAAGAGAAAATTCTCACCTCTACATTTGAAGATGATCAAGCTTTAATATGGACAATATCGTGTATGTTTACACGTGTTTGGGGGAGCTTATAGATTTTGAGATAGACTGCTTTAGAGATGTTCAAAATACTCTTGCTCCTATTCCTAATAAATGACATGTTTTTTCCAACTTATTTGATGATTTTAATTAGCTCTCTCTGAAATAAGTTTACTTTCATCTATATAAATATATATATATATATTTTAATTCCACGTTGAAACATTAAAATGGATTGTTTATTTAGTTCATTCCAAATTTGAGAATGTTGTTTTCATGAGTTCTTTCATTCAGAGTTGGGTGATTAAACAAAAATACATATTTTCAATATCAAATATAATTTTAAGTTGTATTTATATTTATATTTTATATAATTCACTTAACACTATAACGCTTATTTATTTTAAAAACAAGATATTATATTTTAAAAACATGATTATAGTCTATAGCGTATGGTAAGAATTAAGAAATATTATTTGGACGATGTGATGATTCTGTGTTTAAATTGAAGATATATGTTTTTTTTTTGAAATTTAGAGATATATGTTACGAGGATAATGTTTTTCATATATATATTTTTAAAAAACTCATGTTATTTAACTAATTTATAGCGTTTACAGTAGTGCTACATGCTAACTTCTCAAGATTTATTGAAGTTGTTGAAATTTGATGAAATCAAAACAACATTGCAAATCCTTTATAAAAAAAAAAAAAAATTGCAAATTGTTATAGGTTTTTAAAATAAAAATTTGAACTGGTTATATTTGTTGCACTTTTCTTCAATTTCGGAAAGAAATAAAAACTTTACTTTATTTTCTTTAAGTCAAATGCAAACTTTTCCTTTTATCACTTTTAATTTATTTCTAGAAAAACAACAAAATAGTAAGTAAAAAGAAAAATGTAACGTACGTCGTGGATGAGAAACGGCAAAAAAAAAAAAAAAAAGATAAAAAAAAAAGATAACCGTTGTAAAATTTAATTGGCTAATTCTTTACGTTTGACTCCTCCATCCCTTAAGTTTGTTACCCACAGGCCACATCCCTACTCGCTCTTTCTCACACGCGCGAGTGAGCAGTTTTTTCAACGGTGAAAAATATTAATCGGAGTTAGTTTCTCCAAATTGTTTACTATCCTTTAATGCAAAAAAAAACCGTTTCAAGAGAAGAAGAGATTTTATTCATAAATAAAAGATCCTCTTCTTTCTCTGTTTTAATTGTACCTTTGAAACAGAGAAAAAGCCGACGTTGGGTCAACGGCATTTTGACCGGGAAATAAAACAAAAGTACAAGGGTAAAATGGTCATTTCAACTTTGCATACGTATTATAGAGAAGAGAGATCCAACTCAACCACTTTGTATATTTATAAGCGAAAGAGAGATAAGAGAGAGAGCTCTGTAATCCTCAAAGACTTAGAGATTATGTTGCCACCTAGAAAAACTAAGAGAGTTTTCTCCGGTGAGTTTACACCGTCAAATAAACGCCGGAGATCTGTTCTTTCTTATATTCCTCTGGCGCCGGAAGAAGAAATCATAACTAAACCAGATTTGCTAGATTCAATCCCAGACGATCTTGTTATCTCTATCCTTTGTAAACTTGGCTCTACTGCTACATGTCCGGCTGATTTCATCAACGTTTTGATGACGTAAGCTTTCTGGTTTAATTCTTCTTCCGACCGGTTCGGTTTCCTTTAATTTTTGTCTCTTGAATTAATTAATGTTTTCTTTTTAACAGATGTAAGAGATTAAAAGGATTAGCTACGAATCCTGTGGTGTTATCGAAATTATCTCAAAAAGCTATTGCCGTTAAAGCTAATAAATGGTCGGAAAATTCTCACCGGTTTCTTAAACTTTGCGTCGACGCCGGAAGTCATGAAGCTTGCTACACTCTCGGAATGGTTAGTTTTGAATATAAATATTTAAATTTTGGTCAAATTTCTTAATTTTATATCCTTAAATTTAGATTTTTATTTCCATTTTCTTGTAGATTCGCTTTTATTGTTTACAAAACAGAGGAAACGGCGCGTCACTTATGGCTAAAGCCGCGATTAGCTCTCACGCGCCGGCTTTATACTCTTTAGCGGTGATTCAGTTCAACGGAAGCGGTGGTTCCAAGAACGATAAGGATCTTCGTGCCGGTGTAGCTTTATGCGCGCGTGCGGCTTTTTTAGGACACGTCGACGCGCTTCGTGAGCTTGGTCACTGTCTTCAAGATGGTTATGGTGTTCCTCAAAACGTGTCCGAAGGTCGTAGGTTTCTTGTTCAAGCCAATACTCGTGAACTCGCCGCCGTTTTATCTTCCGGGATCCAATCTCGTTCTTGGCTTACTTTATCTCAACCTCCTTCAATTCCTAACCATGGACATGCTTGTCCTTTGTTAAGTGATTTCGGATGTAATGTACCGGCGCCGGAAATACATCCGGCGAATCAGTTTTTAGCGGAGTGGTTCGCTGTACGCGGCGGAGATGTTCCCGGAGATGGGTTGAGATTGTGTTCACACGCTGGTTGTGGACGGCCGGAGACGAGGAAGCATGAGTTTCGGAGGTGTTCGGTTTGTGGTGTAGTGAATTATTGTTCACGCGCTTGTCAGGCTCTTGATTGGAAACTCCGGCATAAGATGGATTGTGCTCCGGTGGAGCGTTGGGAGGAAGATGCCGGAGGGGAAGGTAACGTTCAGATTGACGGAAACGGTAACGGTGATAACGTATTGCTTCCAATGAGTTAAACGGCAATGTAACGGTTGCTTTAATAATAGACTAAAGTCGTTTGATGAGGTAAAACGGTGGAGAAGGTATAAACGGAAGCTAGTTTCGTTTTTCTTTTTTTATTAGCGGTAAGTTTAGCGTAGAGTAAATTTTTGTATTTCAATCCATTGTAAAGAAGAGTTTATTAAACAAGCGGCTATTATTTCTTCATATTAATTTTTGTTTTTTTGCCATATTTTCATATTATCTTTGTCGGGGTATTAATCTAATGCCGTAAGAGCTAATTTCTTTATTCTTCTTTTTTTTTTGTTGGCAAAAATACAAATAAAATTTTCACCTCGTAGGTTCGTTGATTTTTGTCTCTGGTTTTGTTACACCTTTGCTTACCCAAATAGTCGAAAGTGAGGTTTTGGATCCTTACATTGAGTGATTTGAGTTTCTTGTTTCGCCTTAGGGTTCCCCTCGTGGTTTGCATAGTGTCCCTACATCGTTTTGTAATACAATCATCTTGCCTCTTAATCC